>CM060260.1:34816349-35018849 GCA_030684275.1 Acipenser oxyrinchus oxyrinchus
AGAGGTTGTGCTGTGTATTGGAAGGGCAGAGGTTATCAGAGTGCTTAACGGTGTCACTAAAGCCAGGTTTCAGATTCAAGAATGGCAATGCTCATCCTCATCAGCATGTGATGGGTGATCTATAAACAAGGAGGGTATTCTTTTCCATGGCCAGCATACTCTGCAGACCTCACTTCTACTGACCATCAATAGACTATGCTGTGAGGAGCCCTGGATAGCTGCTGTCCAGCTCCACAGAGTTGCGCTCAGTTGTGTGCAGGTGTATCTCTGCGGGCCAATATTCCAAAAGCATTCCGCAACCTTGCTTCATGAGCTAATCAGCATGCCTAGACAGTTAATCAGAATTCAGGGGAAGATGTTTTGAGTTCTCATTGACATCTGTGGCTCTATGCAAGATTACTGAATTTTAGCAAGAATTCTTGGTGCTCTTACAAACCTGTTCAAAATGTATTTCGTTTTTTTTATATAATCATAATGGAATATTGCTTATTGTGATTGGTTAACTAGTTGTCTCTTAATGGCAGGCGTGGACACTCATGTTTGTTGCAATCTCAAGTGAAACAGGTTGCAAACCAGCCACCCGAGAGGTTCAGTGCTGCAACAGAAAATAAAAGAAAGCAAGGCTGCTATGTTTGATTACATTACTTTTCATCATTCAGTGTATACTGAAACTGTATATCAAACCTGCTATTAAAAGAAAATTAAATGCCAAACATGCTTGATGTTATCACTCGGAATAAAATCAGAATCTAGTGACATCTCACAGTCTGTTTTAGAAATCTAGTTTAATGTAAGTTGCAAGGGGCCCAGTGGGGAGCTGTTAACATAAGTTAATTTAGACAATAGTATAACTGGCTGTTCTCCCTAAACAGAACAAGCTTCCCCCTCTTTGAAGTTATCCAAACACTGAGCTAATGCTTGGGATTACTCAGTGAACACTGCCCTGGAAATGAATTTCTCAATCCAGTCCTCCTGCCCTTGGCATTGGATCAGAGGGAGATGAGGATGGCGATGGCTTCAGCACTCTGAACCTTTTATTTTTGGAGAGTTAAGACGAACCCCCCTGATTTAAGACTTTCTTCTTGCTCCTTCCATTCTGGTTTCGATTGGAGTTTTATTAAACTCCACGTGGGTAACATAAGCCAGCTGTGGGGAAACTGATAGCAGGCTTGGTTTGCTTTGAGGTCTGAGGTGCAGCAATGTGAAAAATGTACAGAAAATAAGAGTCTACAGAAAATGATATTCAGAGTGTAACTGTTCATATTTATAGTATTGTGCATTGTGTTTAAGATGCTTGCTTGCGATGTGCATGCTTGCCAGTTCGTGCCCAGTCTCCGCCCTGTTACAGGTGGTAGTTTTGAATAATAATGACTGAAGAACACCTGCCTCAATGCTGCACTTGTCATTGTATTTGAGGTGCTGCGTGTAATCTGCAAAAGGCAATAAAGTGCCTGCATAGTTTTGTAATTAGCCCGCAGTCTTTACCAGCTGCTCAGAAGTACAGGCTACAGGCTTTACTGAAGGTAAAAAAAGGGACTCTGCAGATTTGTATTTGTGGAAAAAATGTCTGATTAATATGATGTTATTATGTAAAAGAGAAAACAATCTTTTTAAGGATTAGTCTTCTAGCATCTATCCAGGGAGAGGGAGAGAAGCCAAAATCAACATAAAAACATTACAAAACAAAGTGCCCGGTTATTAACCAGGTGTAATATTTTGGTTTCCCTCAGCCAGGCCAAAGAAAACACAGGTAGTAAAGCCATGAATGAAACGGTTTAATTAATTTCCAGTCATAAGTCACCCTTTTATTAGCTGTGCTTAGAAGTTGTCACTTTTCTTGCTTGCTTAAAGAACACGTTTGTATTCACAGGACCATTGCCACACTGTGATTGGCTCAACAATCCGACTCAGGTTTCCAAACCAGGGGTATTCTGCTGGTTGCAGCTGCGTGACATATACATCCAGGGCAAGTCTGTAATGAAGACGTGTCTGTACACCAGAGTGAGACACAATTCTAGAAATGCTTGATTAACCTTTCCGATGGGGAATGGAAAGCACTACAATGTTAATTAACAAACTCCATTGACTGTAGGAAAAATTACAGCATTCATTAAAAACCCTGCCATGATTTATGTGTAATAATACACTGAAGAAAGCATGTGCAGGATTTTGCAAGGGATCACTGATCTGCAAATACTGTATTTATACATTATTGCTCCATAAAGTGCATTGTGTTGTGACGGATGGGTTTCGGCCACTAACACAGTTCTGACATGTTTTGCAATTTTTAAAAAAAATATATAACAAAAATAAATCTCCTTTTTTATAGTCAGAATTTATAGTTGTGGCTTTCTCCAGAAACATGACTGTGTTATTAGCAATCAGTGGATCTGCTCATATTCTTTGATTGCACATGCTTTATAAGACTGACTCACAGGCACTGTTAGACATGCAGCACACTTCAGAAACCATCTAAATGGCAGCAGATGCTCAATTCAATTGACCCCAGCTTGGATCAAACCCCATAAAACATCATCAAAAATAGCTGGGTAGTTAAAGGGGAACTTTTTTACCGCCTTCAAATATTCTATCTTACCTGTTTAATATCGTATTCTGTGTGCTCTGTATAATTCTTTGTTGCTGCTTTTGCTTCAATCAATATTTACTAGGCACACTGAAAGGACTCCTAAAAGCTGAATTGCTAAAAGGCAGGTGGTTTTAGTAATCTGTAATCGCTGCTTTTGCAAGTGTGGCAGCTGTGGGTTAATAAAGAATCTCAATGCAAAACCAAATCGAGCAAAATTACAGCGGCCCATTCCAGTGGTCGTTTCTCAAAGCACCTCAGATCCAGCTTTTTAAAAATACTTTTTTTTATGTATTCTGGACAAATAACTTCATGTGAGAGTTCAGTACGTGAGATCGTGCTCATCAATTAAAAAAAAGAAAAACATTATAAAAAGCAATGTATTACATATCACTTGATTCATCATGCAAACTGCGAAGGCATTTATTAAATCATTGTGTCCTTCAAATTAGCAGGCAAGCCTGTATGGGGGAAGGCAGGCAGAAGTGTGGATTTGGGTTTGGGGTAACAATGGGGAGACTGTTCTAGTGTGCTGGCTGCTCACACTCACTGCTCGCTTGATCACATTTCAAAGACAGCCTGCCTCTCCACAGCTTTTTTTGGGAGTCTTTTAACTCCTTAGTAAAACACATTATGCTAAATCCCCGGGAAAGAAAACAAAGGCCTTGTTGATATACCGGTGATATACTGTGCGGTAGTGGTACAGTATATCAACAATCGTCTGTCTACTGCCAAGCTTAATTACAGTCGATTGAACCCAATTTATTTTTTCCTTGAATATTCAGTGGCTGTGATCTCGGGGGCCTGGACTGGAGAAATAACTTCCACGTGGGCAGAACAGACAGGTATTTAAAACAACCTTTATTAAAAACATATCTTGTATCATTCATTTGTTTCCCTAGGAAATCAACTGTTATTTTTGGCATGTTTTCTACCCTGTCTCAATGCCATAGTGCCACAGTGGAGAGGAGGCTGAAGCAGTGTAGTCGAGGGTAAACGCAGGTAAACTGACTTTACCACTTGAAGGAAAAAAAGTGTTCACTCACTCCGACTCTCCTGTGATAAGCAAATCCTGGCTGTATTAAAGATGAATGCCAGGGCATATTCCAATTTATTGTAAAAAGCGACTTGAGTGCATTTTAATAATGCACAGAATCTCTTCTGGTTAACCTTTAACCCACAATTCTGCACCATGACTGACATGCAAGTAATCTGCTAAGGGTATCTCTACACACCCTGAGCACCTACCACGCCACTGCCCGGCCTGAAACACCAAAAAGGGTAGTTTACCCACTTTTACCACTACACCCAGTCTGTGTCTATATCTGCAGTAAAGTACACTATCTCCTATACAACACCCTTCACTCAGCAGCCCAGCAAACCCATTCCCATGAGTAAATATATAAATCCACAGACTGTGCAATGAGACCTAGCTTGATCTGCTGGCACTGGCACTGCTGTATCACCCATCGCATCACTTCAGACACAATGATGGCCCCTCTCCGTCACACCTCCCTGCATCTCTGTACAGTCATGTGTTGCACACAGCTCTTCCTGTCCCCTTGTCTGCAGGTAGTGCCCCCATGAGCACAGCCTCCCTCATTTTCATTTTGGCACCCACAACAGACACCTCAGAGTCAGCATCAAGAGGGATGCAATGCCCTCCTAGCGAGGTCTCACGCTCGAGATTGTACCTGTGATCCACACACCACGGCCCTTGCAAACCCATTAAAGACACCTCTATCACCGCAAACTAGATATCTCAGCCTGACCTGAACTGTGGTATTCGAACACTCCTTCAATGTGTACAGCAGGAGTCACAAGGATAATGTTACCTTGGGAAGGCATGTACGATATTTAGCATATCTTATCTTTCTTAACAGTAGATGAATACATGAGGTGTTCCTGAAGTGTCGGATGAAGGCATCTGACACAATGTTTATCTCCTGGACTGAGCACTGTTGTATCTCTGTTTGTAGAAGTCAACACCATCACAAACTTGCAGTGATCTTTGGGGATGTTTTAAACACGGGCCCCTCTGGAAGGAGTCAAGCAGTACAGCCTAGTAAGTGACTGTGAGCCGGACCCAGAATGGTTTTGGACGTCTTTGATTAGAATGTTCTTTGACCTCGGGCTCACCCACCAAATCAGTGTGATCCATGAGAACTGGAGAAGAAGGTGACTGCGCGGGTTCAGGAACAAGCCTCAGCTGTACTGTGGCTAATGGTTATCATAATAGTTCTTTCAGCTTGAAGTAATATTATCTCACTTGGCAGAAGAGCTGAAGAAAAAGAAAAGGAAAATGCTGGGGATCGTTATGAAGCAGCTGAGTCACGTGTTGATAGTGCTGTGATCATCCGAGCAGCTTAATGAAATGAGATGCTTTCTATACTTGTGTTTCTATAATCTTCACGTATATATTTTTAAATCTGTAAACTTGACAAACCCAGCTTTGATCAACCGATTGTAATGGTAAGACTTAAACAATGTTTACAAAGTGTGACTATGTGTTTGTATATCATTATATATAGAGCGAGTGTTTCAATATAATGATCACTGCACTTTTCAAAAACTCCCTATATATGGAATGGTTTCTTTTTTGTTGAAGCAAAAGTGTTTCAAGATATAGCCTTATTTTGCACAACCAATCCGAGGCCAAACTTAAAGCAAAAGTTGGTCACCAGTTGCAGATCTTGGCTGGTGGGCCATATGGAGCTTTCCATTAGCGTTTGAGCTGCCATGGGTTGGGGAGGAACTATCCTGCTTCAGACACCCCTACTGCTCAGAGATCTGCCAGGCTGGCCCTCGCTGCGGCCTGCCAACACACTGCGAGTGGATGGCTGCAGGGCTGTGTTCAGCATTGAAACCTGTGCATCCCAGCGTGAGCGCTGAGGCCAACAGTGAGCTATTAATTATCTCATTTGGCAATCGCTGTGGAGGGCAGGCAGCCTCAAGTGCAGGCAGGAGGCAGCACATTAATAGCAGTTAATCCTCCCATCTCCGGCAGACAACAAGGCTCCTCGCAGGAAATGCGAGGCAAGTATCATTATTTACAGAGCGCTGGCCATGTGTGTTTGTACTGGGGCTCTAATCTAATATATGATGAGGAAGTGAGATAGACACAGACTGAGGCTATCCCAACACTTGGGATCAAGAGTACATTATTATATTCTAAAATTTGGTTTCACAAAGATGTATTTGAAACGTGCCAGGGGTGGGGTTCTGAAGTTAAAAGTGTAATGCGAGTGTTGGCACTTGACTGACCCCTACAGCTAAGATGAGGGAATGCCATATAGCTCTGCCCAGGAGCATGTCTCTTTTGGAATCATAGGGTTGCTGGTTCATTCCCAGCTCTCGTTTCAACGACCGCCTTCATCGAAGCACACCATGTCTTCTTGAAGTCAGGTGGGTGTAAAATAGGTAAAAGCAAAGATTATAGTATTGAATCGGACCAGCCTTATAAAACTTTACAACTGTTAACTGGCATGGTAAACCTGCTTTACAAAAACCTCTGGGCTTTTCAATGCTTCCCTATACTTTACAATGCTTTCACTATGCTTTATTACACTCTGCCACGCTTTAACTATGGGAAACTGCAGTAAGAAAGAATGATACCCTGACTGGGTAATGTAACAGGAGAAGTCTCTACCTTTATTTAGTGGAGCCAGAATCTCTTGTTAACCTCATTTCTTGTCGTTGTTGATGATGGAGGCTATTCTGTGTCATTGTGTTCCAATCAGGAGCAGTTGCTGTACATGACCTGGTGATTAATTGTGTCTGAACTTGTATCGGTCCACATATGATCCATCAATTGAATACTAACATATTTCAATAAAAAAGAATCATGTATGAATAATTTTTTTTTTTTTTTAAACATAAAAACAGGGGCAATATAATTTGTTAGAAAGAAAATCACTGTCCCTTAACCTTTAATGTGTTACAGCACAGCACACACCGGTTAGTCACGGTCCTGTTATCACATGGCGGCATTTAAACAAACCTGCACTCTGCCAGGGTTTCCGTGGCAACTCCGGGTTCAGTGTTCTGTGACTAACAATTCCAAGTTCCCTTCAAAGCTGAGCTCCCTTCCAGATGCATGTTCTGCTTTGAGAGGCTGTCAACACCACAATGAGAGAATAAACGGTCCTTCCCTGGTGCAAGCCTCCTGAAGCTCCCCAGCCCTCCCGTCTTTTTGCATGTTTGTTTTGTCAATGATCTCCATGCTTTGAGAGATCATTTTCAGGTGGCAATAATTACAGGCTCTGTTACTGTTTATGAAATATTGTTACCATAATGTTCCTGTTTTACTAATAATACTAGATGGTTTTGTCTGTTTGTTTGTTTTTTTTCATTTCCTTGCCTGACAAACTTTATTGCAGTTAAGTTCATAAATATCAAACTGCCTTATTGAAACTGTGCAGATTAACTATCTGTACTGTAACATTATAGTCCTGGTATGCATTTTGAATGCCAAAGGAATGCTGTTTAAATGCAAACATGTCAATAATATTAAAATCATTACAGGCTTTGTTTTACAAACAATAAAATACGTTACAGGCAACTTCTTTAGATTTAAAAGTGATATTTATGCATTGCCGAGTTTAGGTGCTTTCATGCCTGCCTCATCTGAGAATGCTGTGATACATGCAGGAGTTCTGCACTCTGAGCAATAGATGTGTCCTTTCCTATTCCCAGGAGTGTCATTACAGTCAAGCAGAGACTATGTGTAGGATAGTGAGATGTCAGTAATTGATGGAACATTCCAAGCATGCGGTTGAAGATTTCTGTGTGCTGTTGCAGTTAGTTATTCAGATTCCAGTACGCGACACCATTTTGAGTGCCCTTTTCTACCACTTAAATAAATTTATTTGAAATCCAAAACCATCGGCAGGCAACAGTGTTTTTGAAAAGAGCCACGTTGATGTTTAAACGTTTTAACAAAAGACAGTAGTACACACTGAACTAAAACACTGGTGTCGGTACAGAACAGGGGTTTGTAAGGGGGAAATCATGAGATGGACATATTGCCCAAACCAGACCCATCTCAGCACAGAGACAAAGATAACCTTTAATGGGGTAGCAGTTTGAGATACAGTAAGCTTTTTCATTGCTCTCATATTCCAAACAATAAGCAAACCGCTCCTGATTGCTTGCTGGGTTTTTCAATTGCTTCCTCTTCTCTCAACAACTTGCCTTTTGCACTTGCTTAAAAATGAACTCTTATAATAGAGTAGCTTTAATCGTAAACTATTTCCCCCAATAATCCCACCCTGAAATGCACAGCAGCTATTGCAACTTACATAGGCTTTCGAATGCTGTGTGTCAGAAGAAAGACAGACAGAAAGGATACTGAAGGAAGTCTTTGCATTGAGAAGGCAAGCATATCAGCTTTTTTATTAAATCCTGTGTGTGTCCTTGGAGCAAGTCACTTTACCAACTGGCACCTCAGGTCCATGACTCCCACTTCTGAATGCTTTTCTGATGAAAAACCTGTTCAAGTTTGTTGATGCTGTTGCTTGTTTCCAGGCAAGCTGCATTCTGTGTGCCTGTTGGGGCTTATATAAGGTGTCATTTTAACAAGTGCGTATGTTATAAACAGAAAGGCTCTATTGGAATGTGCCAAGTACCAGTTGGAGGAATAAACAGACCAACAAGTGGATCCAGACAGGAGGAAGAACATAATGCTGACAGTGAGAGCAGGACTCAGACAGAACCTGTTTACTGCTATCTGTTGTCCTTGGGTTTCAAAGGCGTGCATTGTTCCCATATGTCTCAAAATCCACCCCTGTAGTGAAATAACATGCAAATCAGTGGGGAAACACAACATCTGTAACATATATCATTGCAGTGCGCATTTTACTGATTATTGCAGACAGTGTGAATTGTGAAATCTCTATACATTCTTTCTAAAGATACTATAATATATCCCATGCACAGCTTCCTCCATAACAATGAATAACAACATATGTTTCTAAGTATTCATATGACAATAAATTACACAAGAATTACAACTCTGTATTTTGTATTCTATCTCCCGGTTTAATAACAGGATGACAAATGGTTGCCCTGAGAAAATATTCAAGTAGCATGTGTTAAATAGAAGATAGGAAGGATACACCAGTATACCATTAATGATACATTGTAGACTGTCATTATAAAATGGATTATTGCTTGTTTTTACACCTGTACCTTTGCACAGATATACTCCGATACAGACTTTGGTTTAGATAGGCTGTGCAAACGGACAAAAAGTAAATAGCAGTCTTGTAAGTGAACCCTCTAATTGCTGACCCATTTTGTCCCAGTAAACCACTAGATTGGTCAAACCATCCTAAGTAGCTTCAGTATGTTAGTGCATTTCTAACATGACACACAGCAACTAAAGCAAATGGAGCACCGTGTTGTAAATGCTATGATAACCATGGCAATGCGCTCTGCAGAATGGAGACCTGTAGGCTAGCCAGTGTTTGTGCATCCTCCAGTCTCGCCAGTATTTCCCATCTTCAATTTCTCATTTCCACTAACAGCTCCTGTCTGCTCTCCCGCAGGATTTATGGGAGTCGTGTCGGCCGGCCCTCGTCTCCAAATCCAGGGGCTTCACTTTACCTTATCTGTTTACCTCCCAGGCTCCAGGTATCCATAGTAACTAATATTCTAGAACCCTAATATCTTACTACACAAAGCAATACAATGTGCAGTTGGCAAGATCGAGTTAGTAACATCCTGTAGTGCATGAATAACTTCAATTATTCACTGCTGTTTCTACTGTGAGCATGGGCTCAATTCTTTAAAATGTTTTTACATCATTTGCTGTCAATTATTTTACAGCATTTTTTGTCTGACTACAATAACACAATATTTGCAGTATAATAACACAGTCATTAAACATACCTGTATGCAAGTTGACATCATTATTTATGCATTTTACAATGTAATTACTATGTAACAACACATACTATAACAGTGCATTTACAGTGTTGTTAAGGACACTTCATGTAAATAGGCAAATAAATAATTAGACTTAGCATAGGAACAATGAAAAGATTATCTTCTGGAATGTTCAATTGACAACTCTTTAGTAAGAAATACCTTGAATATGTATTAACATTATAAAATAACTATTTAAGCAAGATCATTCTTAATTTCCTTGCCTTCCCATTCTTGTAGGTTTTACTGTCATGCATAAATTCTGTTGGCATCAAACACACACATGAACACGGAGGTTGTGTGACACAACAGACACACAGAGCAATTATCACAAGGCCTGTTGCTCGTAAAGCCTTTTGAGTGCCTGTCTAATTACAGTAACCTTTTAAGAATGTCTTTCGTTTGACATTTTTACTGCCTTACAAATAAAGAATAATACTTCAACTATATACAGTATATATTGTGTTGCAATTATCCAATGTTATCATAAGAGGGTTGGAACCATTCTCAATCCTACACACATCTTACACCTGTGCTTCGCAAATAATTACCTTGCTTGAGAAACCTGTCATGAATCATTGTTTGGCTGTACTGCTTTTTTCCTCCAGGTGTTATCATTTGGTCCCAGAAATCCTGAGATAGCTGCCTCTGTGGGTTTGCATTCTGTGGCGGTATTGGCCACAGACCTGCCCGTGTGGTAATGAGTTAGAGCTGATAGATCTGTTTCCAGGTTAGTGCTGACTGTGTTGACACGGACCTGGCGCGGTGCAGCCCATTCATCAAATTACCCTGCTTTCACCTACCAGGCCAGTGCTGGCGAGTGAACAAACATCTTGATCATCTCAACACTTCAGCTGGGGAGGCTGGGGCCGTCAGGAGCTGCTTTATGTGAACCAGCTCCCGTACGTGGGGTTTAAAAACATTCGTCTTTGGTGTAACTAGGCATAGCCAAACCAAGGCATTGATAATTGGCCAGGAATACTAGCAACTCTCAATGGAGCATTTATTACACCAACATATTGCTGGCCAGCAACTTTTCTTCAGTCCATATGGTCTCCAGTCCTGCTAAACCCACTTCAGGAGCACCAAACACTACATCTTGATCTTTATTTATTTAGGAATATGTAAAACAGTTAAAGAGGAGATGGCAGCAGGACCACGAGATTACATTTTGTTCTGTGAACTGCAGCAGAATTCTACTGTATTTTTTCCTGAAAAATGAGTTAGAAGAAAATCAGTTAGATAAAAAAAAAACTATTTTCCATATGTTGATTATTCCAGTAAACCGAGTCAAGAAGCTGCGTGAGTGCTGGGATTCATGAGCAGCGCTTTGAAAGACAGATAGGTTGACTGGGCGCTTATTGCCATAAAAGGCGCAAGTCAGCAAAAAATGTAAATCCACCACATTTGTCAAACAGTAATTTAGTAATCTAGACCCACGGGGAGTTTGCATAGTCTAGAGACATTTTTCAACCCCACTGAGTTTGAAATGAGAAATATAAAGCATTTAAATCACCCTAGCAATCAATAGCAGAACTCCTGATCGGTTTATGTGTGGTCTGAAACGACTGGTCCCTGACTGGGGCTACAGCTACTTTGGCCTGATCAAACTGCACATACAGCTAGTATCCCCAGAGCATGGGGACAGGACCCCTCAAACTGCATACACAGCTAGCATCCCCAGAGCATGGGGACAGGACCCCTCAAACTGCACACACAGCTAGCATCCCCAGAGCATGGGGACAGGATCCCTCAAACTGCACATACAGCCAGCATCCCCAGAGCATGGGGACAGGACCCCTCAAACTGCACACACAGCCAGCATCCCCAGAACATGGGGACAGGACCCCTCAAACTGCACACACAGCCAGCATCCCCAGAGCATGGGGACAGGACCCCTCAAACTGCACACAGAGCTAGCATCCCCAGAGCATGGGGACAGGACCCCTTCAGAACACACAGACATGCTTGAAGGGGCGATCCAGCACACATTTCTTCTGCTAAGAAATAAATAAATAAATAAATAATAATAATAATAATAATAATAATAATAATAATAATAATAATAATAATAATACATCACTGTGTCTCCCACAGCCCGAGAAGCAGACAGGGCCACTCCTCAAAGCACTCTCCAATCTCACTATCTTCTTTTTCTTCTTCCAATAATAACAATCCTAATAATCAGAAAGCATTTGTCTTTTAGAAGCGAAGTATGTCTAGCGTCCCAGCGGAGAGCACTCTCTGAAAGGAACGACTCAAAGGGCGGTAGGTGACTAATAAAGGGCTCCCCAGACGGGAGTGAGAATGAGTTACAGGAAGCGCCCGTTCCAGCAGGAAGAGTTACTGCACAGTCTAGCACAGGCCACACGAGATTTGTGCTTGAGTGGAAGGGCCAAATACCTGATCATTTCAAAACAAACGTATTCCTTAACAAGGCAGACAGGGGAGTGCTGCAGCAATAAATGAAGGAATGAAAAGCTCAGCACTGAACTGTGCAAGCATTATTGTGATGTCTCCTCAAAACTGCGTTTCCCTTGCCTAACAGTGCCTTGCTTTTATGCTTTGCTGTGGTTGATTACCAAGCTTCTAAGGGAACACAAAGCCACTTTCTCAGGAACAGTGGCTTGAAACCTGATCCCAGGACACCGGGAGATCTAGTTTGAGGCAACTTTGCTGCATCAAAGCCCAAGTCTCCCCTGGTGCGCCATGGAGTGGCCTGAAGCCTAGTCTCCTGAAAACAAGTTCCAAGCCAAGCTTCGTGTTCCCTCAACGTAATAGCACATCTGATAGCACAGTGACAGAAGTGCAGGCAAGACATGTTATAAAGCGACTGCCTGCCCAGCTATACAGCCTGGCTCATTCAGTGCATTGGTGGCTGAAGACCGGAGTGCGATCCTCAGTCGCTACCTTCTGTACTGGGTACCTATCCAGGGGGTTCATGATACAAACCCATGAAGCCTGTAACCCACTGAATCACCCACAGATGAATGGCGGAGACACCCTCGGAAGGGGTTGAGTGAAGGTCAGTTACACTCGAGGGGTTACGGTAATGCTGCAGCTCATTAAGGTGTGGTGTAGTGTTTCCAAGGGAACCAGAAGCTGCTTTCATTCTCCACAATCCACGGGCAAGTGGAATCGCTTGGATTACATTACATCATTATAAAAATGGGAAATGTCATGGAAATGGGTATTTTTTTATTAATGTTTCACTTTTCCTGGCTGTTACAACACGGATTAAATACCATCATCATTTCACTAGGCTGAGTTTTGTAGGCACACCACAGAGACTATAAATACAATGCAGCCCTTTCTTTCCTTTCCCATTCATTTTATCATGATGACATTGAATAAATAAATGTACATAGCTTATTTCAAACTTGTGAAATATATATATTTTCAATAGCTGTTCGATTGCTTATACAGTATTCAATATACATATATTTAAAATGTAAAATAAACAAATACATGTTCTTTAACTTAATGTATTAGAAATCTACTTCAATAAATACATTTATATATAGAATATATATTCTATACATGTTCTATATTAGAAATGTGTGAGTCTTCTCCACACATACATACAAACTATCCTGACAAAATAAGGTGTCTGAATTCTTTTCTGACAGTAAGTATGCAGACAGAGCAGTGTGTTTTGATTAGCCAGTGTGAAAGTCAAGTTTATCAGTGTTGCCATGCCAACATTACTCTCTCAGCCATGATGTCATTCGCAATTAGTCTGTCACTCCACATCATCTTCATCAAATGTTGCAAAGGCTTTTTGAAGTTCTGTTTGCATTTTTTATATCAATGTTTTATATCAATTTAAAGAGGATTGTTTTGATTGTTTCTATAATTCATCTTTGGAAGTAATGAAAAAGTAACCTGATCTTTAAAAAACAGTACTGTTTTTATGAGGAGTTTGGAGCTTGTGAAGGATAATACAGTACAGTGACAGCACTGGAGTCTACAGCAGCCTTCTGTTTAAACACTGAGAGCGAGCACAGCGCTGCTGTGAGCCAGGGGTACATGCAGGGAAATCACGAGGCTGAAGAAGAAGAAGAAGAAGAAGAAGAAGAAGAAGAAGAAGAAGAAGAAGAAGAAGAAGAAAAGTTATAAAAGTTTACACGGGATAGCTCTTATAAAAGTTGAGCATGGTATTGGTGTGGTTTTCCCATGCTTTTCCCATGGTCATACTGTGTATTTACTGTAGTTTACCCTGGTTTGTCATGTTTATTAATACACTTTACCATACCTCGCTGGTCTTTACAATGTTTTTCTATGCTTTGCTGTGATTTTACTTTGTGTGAAACTTTTATAAGGGGTCATATAGAAAGTGTAATAAAGCAAAAAACACAAAAACATTCAGATATGGAAATGGAAGAAAAACAAAAGCACTACATTGAAAGGATAAAAATCAGTCATGTTTGAAAGGTTTAATATAGCAGCAAATCATTGTTCACAGGTCTCTATCACTAATCAATCACAATGCACACGCTGAACACATATCTAAAACTTACCTTGGACTGGATTGCAAGCGAATGAAAGCTGTTGCAGTTATTGATTGTTTAGTCAATGGTAGTCCCGCACTAGCCTCATACTGGGATCACTTGAACAATCTTTTCAACCGCATGTGATGCATTATAAAGAAAACATGGCTGGCAAAAATTAAAGAGTCACCAGACATTGACCCACACTCCCTCACTCTCACCCTCGCCAGTGTTCTCCCTGTACTCCATGTGAGGGAAGCAGAGTGCTTCACTTGATGTTCCCTAACTCTATTCACAAAAAATGCCACACCATTGCATGGCTTTGTTAGCTGCAATGGTGCTTTTCATTCATTTCAGGCATCAATTACATGAGAACTGATGGGAAATGAGTCGCTACCTCCCCTACACCTGTCGGAAAGGCAGAAGAAACAGAAGAAGATAACAGTGCACAAGGATTCCCACTTATTAGGAAGAGAAGCAGCGAGTAGTCAAACTCTACATGCTGGTTATGGGCAAACATGAAAGATCTGGGCTTTTAAAAATCTTTTAAAACCATCGTCCCAAATGTAATAAGATTGCATGGGTTTTGTTTAAGACATTGCATGGGCAAGATAGACACACAGACAGACAGACAGACAGACAGACAGACAGACAGACAGACAGACAGATACAGACAGACAGACACACAGACACACAGATACAGACAGTCACAGACAGACAGACAGACAGATGTGAAACCACAGCGTGCTACCAACCTGAGAGTCTGTCTGCACCATACATCAAACTTTTATGAATTGCATTTGTCAAAAGGTGTTTTTTCTTCCTCTCAGTAAATGTGCCAGTGGGCTGGCATGGGCTCCATTGAATGTCTCATTGAGAAGTGCCCGGGGTTTGGGTTACTGTGCAACTACACCTGCCTTCTCTGCTTTTCTTTTAATTTTGCTTTTCTTTTACTGAGCAATGTGGAGGAGCTGCTCTCAGGAGCTTGGAGCTTCGCACACAGCTATATCAAGGCCAAGAAATCGCCAAAGTGCATTCCTAAAATGTCGAGTCTCCCATATTTGGAGTGAAACTCACTTATTTTAGGAACTTTTCAGGCATCAATTACAGCAGTCTCACTCCTAAAAGACATGGCAATGTATTTCAGTTGAGTGTCTCAAATCTAATTCTTTTGGTTGCTCTGACCTTGGCATCTCCAGTATACTAGTGTTTAGCTCTTGTGCTTCCATTGCACTTTGTACAAAACCATTGGATCAGAACCATCATCTAGTAGAGCAGCCTGATAGAAAATATATCCATTAAAAAATAAAGAAATTCATAACGCTGCTCGTGGTTTTCTTGTCAGGTTCCCAAATCTTCCAGCAGATGGTTCATTCTCTTGGGCATTCCCATTATTAATGGAGTCCAATCCACACAGATGAGACAAAAAAAATGCTTTAAAAAGACAATGGAATTTGGAGTGATCATTCATCGTGAAGGTAGATGATGAATTATAATAACTAGGAGCACATTGAGATCTTCTGCTGTTCTTTCAAGGGTCTGTATCAGATTATCAGAGACAGGAACATATGGGCAGCATACCAACTGCACACCTCACGTCAAACGCAAGAGGGCTGAGGTGAGTATCTGTGTGGTCTGGTGTCGAAGGACATCGACTCACACTACAGGCAAGGTTTGTCTTGTTGTTTTTCCTATGTTTGTTCCCGGGTCTGTAGTGCATATCTCATTGTTGCGTGTTATGAACTATAATGAACTAGGACTACTATTTCTCATTCATGTTTAAAGGTATGGGGATGAAGGCAGTGAAACATCTGATTACATAATGAGTCTCTTTTTGAAAGAGTAAATAGCTCCATTAGCACTCTTTGTATTACAGACCTGACTCGCTTACCTTGCAGACCCAACCCTGTGTGGTCTAGAGGCTGTGTGGTCCAGTGGTTAAAGAGTCCAGTGGTTAAAGGGCTTGTAACTAGGAGGTCCCCGGTTCAAATCCCACTTCAGCCACTGACTCATTGTGTGACCCTGAGCAAGTCTCTTCACCTCCTTGTGCTCCGTCTTTCGGGTGAGACGTAGTTGTAAGTGACTCTGCAGCTGATGCATAGCTCACACACCCTAGTCTCTGTAAGTCGCCTTGGATAAAGGCGACTTACAGAGTATTATTATTAAACTAATAATAATAATAATAACCCTGCAGACAGTGTGTGAGAAATACACTCTCAACTTGTTTACAGGTAGCCATGGAAACCCTTTAAACACACTAATCAAACATGGCATTGCAATCGAAGCTCTGCAGTTAAAGTGGCTTCCTGAAACACAACTCTGCACCTCATCCCAACCAGAAGCCAAACTTAGCACAATAACGGGAAACAAAACCTGGCTATTCCAGGGGAATAATTCCTCCAGCATGATTCCATGCTCCTGACTGAAGTCTAGTTGTTCTGCAATGAGCTTCCTTACACATGGTGAATACCTCATTGTGAGAAGACCCTCTGGTCTGTTTGGATGGGTGTCTCTGATCTGATGTCTGTAACCACTTTCTAATACGTGTCTGTTCCTATTGGACCTCGCCCTGCAGATGTGGGCCGAGTCCCTGGAGCCCAGGAACATGAGAACTGATGGGAAATGAGTCGCTACCTCCCCTACACCTGTCGGAAAGGCAGAAGAAACAGAAGAAGATAACAGTGCACAAGGATTCCCACTTATTAGGAAGAGAAGCAGCGAGTAGTCAAACTCTACATGCTGGTTATGGGCAAACATGAAAGATCTAGGCTTTTAAAAATCTTTTAAAACCATCATCCCAAATGTAATAAGATTGCATGGGTTTTGTTTAAGACATTGCATGGGCAAGATAGACACACAGACAGACAGACAGACAGACAGACACACAGACAGACAGATACAGACAGACAGACACAGACAGACAGACACAGACAGACAGATGTACCCATTTTAATACCAAGCTGTGCTGCCCCATTGTCACACATGCATGATGAGTTTGGCTACCTTGTAAAAATATTGCATTGCATTGTTTTACTTTTCTCACGCAAACTGAGAGTTTGTTCAAAACATCTGCTGTAAATCAATAAATATTTACCTTCAAAATTCCTCCCTTAATCTTTACAGACATCGGCACTTTGCTAGTTCCATCGAAACCCACTTTTGCCAGAATTTCGGCTGATAGATGTGTTTCTTAAAACTCTTTGCAAAGAAAAATAAAGAGTGCTTGTGTAGGGATTCAAGAACTTGTTTTCTTTTTAGCTTTTAATGGTATTTTCATTGGGGGGTTGTTCCACACCCATTAAAGAAATAAATACATTTTAAAGAATTTAGATTAAAGCTGGCTGAAATAACAGGGAGACTTTCTGAACTGTTTCTCATTCACATGCAGAGATGCTTTTTGGAACAGACTAGTGTTTTGAAGATCTTGGTGGCGTGGCTGTCATTTGCTTCCTAGATGTAACATTGTAATTGAAATGATGGGGATTCATATCAGGTAAGGTTTAGTAGAATTGTTTGTTTATCTGTTTGTACTGTTAGGAGCCATCCCGATGGGGAGCAGCATTGCTGGCAACTCCAAGCTAATGCTGACATCTAATGGTAAGAGATAGTATTACTGCTAGAAAGAAAGAAAGGTCTGAACAAAATCCCTATTCGTTTTAATTCACTTACAACATAATATAATATCCTTTTTACACGTTCAGACTGCAGTTCCCCCGTGGTTATCTGCATTTACTATACTTTACCAAACCTCTACATATGTTGTTCTATGCTTCACTATATACAGTAATATAGAAAATAAACGACGAACTGTGCCCTATGTTGTTATGAGCCCTATTCATACAAAAAATAAAATATGGGGTGTTTCAGTTCGTTTGTAAATACATGTATCTGATTAAACAAGGATGTAAAAAGCAGTATCAAGCTACTGTGCAAAACTATTTAAAACAGGTGAAAATAAGTTCAACGAACTACACAACCGATTTAATTAAATAAAATGGGGTTTCAAACAACAAGTCCTTATCATAATATTCTTTACTACTGTCCTTAAATACTAATTAATGAACCCCTCCCACTGTGCAAAATGATATATCGTGCATGGCTCCTCCCCACGTGGGTCTGGAAGCGTACGTCCTTTCTGTGCGACCGGTTTGTATTGGTGACGCCCTCAGATCGCGCTGCGTGCAAACAGGCTTGCTGTGGAAGAAAGCCGCGAGCTGTTGGAGTGAGCAGAGAGAGACTCAGAGAAACGCAACCCGGGGAGGATGTCGAGCGACTTCTACCTGCGATACTACGTCGGGCACAAGGGCAAATTCGGCCACGAGTTCTTGGAGTTTGAGTTCCGACCCGACGGTGAGCAGTGGGATTCGGGAAATAATTCGTAGAGTTCGGTGGGGGTGTAAGCAAGGCCGGGAGTTCAGCTGCAGGAAAATCCGGGGGTGCGACTGGGCCTGTGGATCTCTATGAAGCCACGACCTCGTTTAGCTAAGTAACTGGTGTGGCCGGCAGGAGAGAAAGCACGGAGTATTTGTTTGGTCTTTTCAGCGCGTATAATCTCCGGGCTAGCTGTTTGATTAGGCCTGTGCGGGAAATGAAAATCTCGTGTGTTTGACTGTGAGACACGCGAGAGCAGCCGGGACGGGAGCGCAGTTTGGGTGCTGGATTGATGCATCGGCAGAGGACGGGGTTTCTAAATAAACGAGACTAATGATAGTTCAGCTTTACACTTGCCTTGGCGAAGAATGTTTTGTGCAAGAAAAACAAAACAAAATCATGCCCGGCAAATAATGATCTAATCCAGTTGTCCGTTTTCTTTTAACAGGAAAATTGAGGTACGCCAATAACAGTAATTACAAAAATGATGTCATGATCAGAAAAGAAGTAAGTATAGGTCTCCATTCATTTTCTGTGGAATTAAACCATTGAATAGTTAAACATTGACCTTTTTTCTACAATGAAAGTGTAAATGGGTAGCTCATGTATAATTTAACCAAAATCTGTAACCCTAAAATAAGAGCAGACTGTGTTCCACACTTGTGTAAAGTGAGCCTTTATCTAAATCCTACCTAATTCTTTCCAAATGAATTGTTTCTCAAACCGAAGTTTTCCAGAGTGGTAGTATTGGGGGTTCAGTGCCCTTATTGTTGTGAAGAGTGATGCCTAATAACCCGGTTGATATTTCCTCAGGCTTATGTACACAAGAGCGTGATGGAGGAGCTGAAGAGGATAATCGACGACAGTGAAATCACAAAGGAAGATGATGCTTTGTGGCCGCCTCCTGATCGGGTTGGTCGGCAGGTTGGTGTGCTCTTTATCTAGCCTGTGTGGATCTGGTCTGTAATATCCTGTTATCTTATCAACCATCCCTAAGCCTTCCCTGCAATTTTACTAGGAGCACTTCACATCAGTCCGGTCTCTTCTGTAAAGCAGAAGTTGTGCCACAAGTGAGACTTGACCTAAATGTGTTTTTTTATTTTTTTATTTTTTTTATTTAACACAATACTATTTGCTAGCTTTATTTAAGCAGACAAGAGTCTTGGATTATGGTTTAGTAGAATGGATCTCACTTCTGATATTACTGTAATTGCATATTTTATTTGATGACTTTTGGTTTCCCTAAAGTTAAGCCAGCCCAGTCAATCTGTAGATGTGCACTGGCATTGGAATAGAGCTGATGTTTCTTGTGTGTCTTGGCTAATCTTGAACTTGTAACATTAAGAATCAGATGCCAGTACATTTCTGTTGAGTCCTGTATCTATTTTGTTTTAAAATGTATGCAATTGTGTTGCAGGAGCTGGAGATTGTGATAGGAGATGAACACATTTCATTCACAACCTCCAAAATTGGATCTCTGATTGACGTCAATCAGTCCAAGTAAGCACAAGGTTTTATAAGGCATATGTACCAGTAGTGGGAAGAATTAAAACAATGTAAGCATGTACTCTTGGCTTACCACTCGCTTCAATGGATGCTTTGTTCTTGTTTCAGAGACCCAGAAGGCCTCCGAGTATTTTACTACCTGGTTCAAGATCTGAAATGTCTCGTCTTCAGTCTCATTGGTTTACACTTCAAGATCAAGCCTATCTAAGAAAGGAGAATGAAACTTTTTTTTTTTTTTGGTCTGCTTATTTTGGAACATTTGTATATTGCTTTTGAGGAAACCTGTCTTTTTTAAATTTTAAATAAAGTAATTTTGTTTTTCTTCAGAGTTATTTTAGCATGTGCCTTATATTTTCATGGGAATTGGCTGTGATTTACAGTAAAAAAGTTTTCCAAATCAGCTGCATCCTTTTGGATTAACAAGATTCTGAAATTATTTGACAACACATGCACAATATTTTCAAAAGTCTTGCCTCCAGTTACATTTCAGAAATAGTTTTGTGGAACAATTCAACTATGTTTCAAAAAGCTAAATTAAGAACCAATGACCTAGATACGGGCAAGTATTGTGTAGACGACTACTATTTAAAAAAAATAAAAATAAAATAAGCTAGCCAAATGCCTTTGAGTAACTAGTTCATTTGGACCTGTATTTGTATTTATTTATGTTTATAAAAGGGGCTGTGAAGGTGTGCCTGCTGGAGAACAGCTGGTCAATGTATTATTTGGGATGCTGCAGTTATGCTCAAGGTTAGGTTTACATTAGACCAATAGAATGTGATTTTATTTGAGGGTGCACATCATAATTGTGGTTATAACCATGGTTACCATCTGAGTATTCAAAGTGTCACCTACATAGTGCATTGCCCAGTCCCACAGCTATAAAGAGATGCTCAGTGTTTTCTTAACCCTGGGGTTGTCTATGAGCAGGTCAGAATTAATACTGATTCCCCTGCATAAATCTGGTAATATAGTAGCCTACATACTGTAGTTTATACAACCACTATTGATATCACAAGTACCAAAACATACCATGCTGCACAGGAAGCCCTCTGGACAAGTCTACATAACACTGAAATGTGATTGCAGCTGCACATTTCAGCTGATTAAAAGTGCAAAGACTATTACATATACAGTGTGTATGTATGTATGTGTATATGCTTGTGTGTGTATTATTATTATTATTATTATTTATTTCTTAGCAGACGCCCTTATCCAGGGCGACTTACAATCGTAAGCAAATACATTTCAAGTGTTACAGTACAGGTAATAATACAATAAGCAAGATAAATACAATGACTAGTTCAAGCAAGTACAAGTGTGACAAAATACAATTCAATAATACAGCAAGGGACAGTGATAGTGTATATATATATATATATATATATATATATATATATATATATATATATATATATATATATATATATATATATAAAATCACGTAGCTTTCAACATAGCTAATTGTGTGGCATGATGTGTGTTTATTCTGCAGCTATAAATGTTATTCTGCAGCTTTAACTATACCAACTACGCAAATAAACGATTACATTCCTATCGATTCATTTCTGGCATTTGTAGTACTGTGCCCTCTATATTGTGAACACAACGCAGGTAATATAGATTCCATAAGCTCGCTAGAGTGCACTACAATGCACGATTTCTCCAAACATTACACTCGGAAAAGTACGCGTGGAGGCTCGTTTTACAATTCACGTAGTCGTTGCGTAGGTTTCTTTGCGTGAAAGCTTTAGAACAAGGTACTGGGTTCGAGATACGTAGATACGTTCGTCTACCAGCTGCTGGAAAGTTCAAGATGGTGGTAAGTTGGAAGACAGTGCTGCAGTCCTGACAGTATCGCTTTACCTGCACGCTGTTTATTATTAACACTGCTTTTGTTTCGCCTTTTTTTTTTTTTTACAGAAAATTGGTTTGCAGTTCAAAGCTGTGTTAGAAAATATCACAAATGTCCGGCCATTTGGGGATGATTTTCGGTGGTTCCTGAAGGTAAACATGTTCAAACCAACGTCTGTATTAATCTGACGTGAATGTAAATTGCAGAAATATAACTAGACGTTTTGTTTTACAGCTACAGCAACCACAGTCAATTTTTAAAATAAGATTTGCAGGGTCAGCACGATCGCTGCAGACACGCCCCTGGCTTGTTCTTGAAATGCAGTACATTTCACAAAACTAAAAACTACTGTACCACCATAGACCCTACCATGTTGTGTTAAGTGCGGGACCTAACACAGCAACCTCTTTAAAACTGGATTTTTCTATACTTAGAGATTACTCAATGTGTCGTTTTCCAAGGGAGTCCTGTTGTTTTGTCTAGCGTGTTCTCACTGAAAAATGAAGCGCAGTGAATCAACTTGGTTTTACACTGCCACCAAGTTATAACTGTCTTGCCCAAACTTTCTTAACTTTACCCTAACAAATGATTTCTGTTATGCAGTAGTACACACATATATATACTATATATATATATAAAAGTAGTACTTATATATATAGTAGTACTTACATTATGTAAAAGAAACAGTAATTCATAAACTGGCTTTAGATTTGTACACTAAATTAGTTTTGAACTTTTTTTTTCTTATAGTTGAAGTGTGGAAACTGTGGCGAGGTTTCTGACAAATGGCAGTACATCACATTGATGGTAGGACACTGAGCTCTAATGATGAAAGCAAACTTCAAACTCATCAGTGGCAATGATCTGCTCTCATTTAGTTAGGGTTCAGAGAGTTAAACGTTAAACCTTAAAAGGCAAGCAATGAAATGAAGATGACACAAACAGCCACACCAGACTGGGGTTTACTAATCCTGTAAATGCTATGAAATATATGAATAATAATGCAAGAAGACTCAGAACTGTATTATTAATGACAGGAGTTTCAAAATGCAATGCTGTGTCTATCAATGACCCGCTGCAATGCTCTGTAGCCAACACTTATGCAGTAGATCTGCTGGTCTGTTTTTGGACCCCCAGTTTGAGAACCACAGCACAGCTCTGTAAGAGATCTCTCGTCTTGCAGGACAGCGTGCCTTTGAAAGGAGGGAGAGGGAGTGCCAGCATGGTGCAGAAGTGCAAGCTGTGCTCCAGAGAGAATTCAATCGGTGAGTGCGAGTGAGTGAGAGCTCATCGATGCTCTGCACTGTGCATGCTGGTGTCCCGTGAGGTCACACAGCTGATCACGCCCGTCTGTCTCCTCCCCTGGACTGATCTGTTGTATTGCTGTCTCAGCGCTGGAGGTCATTATATTGTTGTGTGATGAGCTTACCGCCGTTGATTGCAGTCGTAATAGATTTGTCATGTTTCTGCAGATATCCTGAAGGACACCATGAAGCCTTACCATGTAAGTGATGCTCAGTTACCTATGGTGGTGGGGGGGAGGGGCATTGCATTGTTTATACTGTTCAAGTTTAGTAACATATAACATTTTGTGTTCAGCAGGGTATTAAATATGATGTGCTGTTTAGTTTAAATCCTGCAGCGCAGGTTACTGCATTTCAGGCAGAGAAGTAGTTAGTTGCAGCTTCCAACAGTACTTTAGAGGCATGGGAAGAAATTGTATGATTGCAAACTTAGCCACAGAGACCAACTGACCTTGCAAACACAAGTAAGAATACGTGAGAGTAAGATAACCACGCAGGAAGCTGGATACAAAAATGAAATGACCCACAAGGATAATAATCCTTTTCATTTGTTTTCTGTCATGCTGTGTCTAGGCTGAGGACAGCGAGAGGTTTAAGACCGTCGTGCAGTTTGAATGCAGGGGGCTGGAGCCTGTGGATTTCCAGCCCCAGGTAAGAAGATCTTTAAAACCAGGAATGGATCAAGCCGCTATGCAATGGGAGTCTTTATTTCTATCCCTGTCTCGTATTGTGCTTTCTCTTGTACATGCTGTAGGGTTAAACCACTGTGTGCAGAGCTCACCGGTGAACCCCATACAGAGTGCTGCTCTCCACCTACATGTATTATTTTATTGTTGTGTGATTTGCTTTCAGGCGGGCTTTGCTGCAGAGGGAGCTGAGACAGGGACACCATTCACAGAAATTAACCTTCAGGAAAGAGTAAGTACTGGCTGGAGTTGTGAAGTGTTTTTTACTTTGCTGAAAGTGTGCACGATAGGAAGCGAAGCCTGTGAAAAAGCCCATGCAAGCCTAGCAGCAGGGTGTGCTGTAGCAAGCTCCTCTGCACAACTCAATATCTTCTCTTTGATTCTGCCAGGACTGGAATGACTACGACGAGAAAGCGAAAGAGTCCGTGGGGATCTACGAAGTCGCTCACCAGTTTATCAAATGCTGAAGTGTCTTCTCGCTAACAGGCCGTCCCATCGTCAGACCAGATGGATATTTTATTTACCCACAATTATCGGACTATGAGGCAGTATCAGATCCTCCATTATCTAGACTACCATCTTAATACAGCGGGTGGGGGGTGAGTTACACCACAGGTGAGCTGCTTACCTGTATTCTGTTCAGGTGAACGTTTCACCAGGGCAATGGTACTTCACGGAGGGAACGCTTGTGGAAGCTGCAGCCTAAATAAAGGATTTCATTTTTGCTCAAAGAATCCATCAACGTGGTATGGTATTTTTAATACTGTGTAAAATTGCAAATATGATCAGCCTGACAAAAAAGAAATGGTTTCTTAAGGGCAAAGGAATTAAAAATCAGTAATCGTACACATGGAGTGTTGTGTTGTTTTAAGAAGTTCCCCCGTGTTCTGCTGTAGGCTACTTGCTGTAGATTCCGTCTGTGTCACAATAACAACTGCAGCGGGATTTCTATTGTTGCCAACCTTGAGAAACTCCCCCAGTTCTTTGTTATTACATCACTCCCAGCCCAGCACGTCTGCATGGCTCTCTGGATGCACTGCACAGAATTGCTGTTTAAATGAGTATTTGAGATTGTGAGAAAAGGCATAAACTGAATCCACTGCATTTATATTCTTCTGCAGGGAAGAACCTTCCCATTTAAACCTGTTAAACGTAAGCTGCACAAAGCAATCCCTTTAATTATTTAGATTGAGCGCTCCACACAAGCACTGACACTCAGCTAAGGGTTTATAGGCGTTTACTGGCCTGATTTCATTCGACCAAGCAGAAATCAGTGCAAATTCAAGCAGCTGTTTCTTGAAGTGGAATGGTAAATTAGCCCAGTTAATAACACTGCACTTCCCCTGGGTGGCAGTACCTGCTTACTGTGCAGCTTTCAATCACAGTGATTGGGTTGCTGCGTGTGTTGCTTTATACCTTAACTAAGCATGCAATACATTCAATCTGAGAGGGAGAATCGTAAGGCTGGTCCGGCAGGCATGGGCTGTTCCAAGCCACAGATAACGCAAAAAGGGACAACGTACGTTTCTTTTTATTCTGTTTATTAAGGCACAGTTCAAAAACTCGCCCGTCTCAAATTGCTAAAAGGTAATGCATATACAGAGTTAAATTACATTCATTTCACAGTATATGGTACTTCAAAAGTAATGTAATGCAAACGAGCAGTATCTCTTCAGTGGACTGAAAGAGCCACAAGAGAGTACCACTGATCTAGGCTCACCTTGTGTTAAATTATAACTGCAGCTAACACCTTTTCTGTTGAGAAATTACCTGGGCATTGTATTTATTATAGAAGATTTTTTTTTTTTTTAAAGCACACCAAACCTATTGCCTGACTAATAACCCTTTGCAGTTACAGAACCCCCAACATGCATTTCTATATCCTTACAGACCCAGAGCACTCCTGGTAAAGCAGCGATGGAAATAAGACTGCACAGCTGTTTGATCCATTCCTGGTTTTACTATGAGTTTATTAATAATACACAGAGATTGTTAACAACACACGCAGTGGTTAATCAAGCTGGTAGTAAAACCTGGAATGCGTGAAACTGCTATGCAATAGGAGTCTTATTCCCATCCCTGTGCAAGCGTGTGTTCACAGCTCTCAGCCAGTGGATCTAGCTGCCGATGGGCTTCCCCTCTAGCACAGTGAAGATGTCCTCCAGGGACTTGTGCACGCACTGCAGGAACTCGTGCACATTGCGGGACGGGTAGCTGGAGACGTTGCAGCCGATCCAGTGGTCATGTACGCCGTAGCCCACCCCAAAGCCGTCAGGGACCACCGGAGCGAAGCCGCCCAGGTTGACCGCGGGGCTGGTCAGCGTGCTGGTGGACAGGATGTTGTGGTTGATGGCTGCGTAAGCCGGGTCCTGATAAAAAGCAGGCAGGGCCTGCCCCTTGGAGTTGGCCAAGTAGCGCATTGCAAACAGGTGCCGGTCAAACCCTTGGCCTGTGAGGGGACGAGAAAGAATTGAATTGTAAATGTGCAAAATATGTACATTTCTCAAGTATCAAATTAAGTAGGTATAAAAGCATCACTTTGTGTTGGGGGGGGGTTGGCAAAAAACAGATGAGCATATAATATGCTTGAACTGTTTTAATGGAGCATGAAGAACCTTCACGAGTGGGGCGCTACAGTCCCCTGCCCAGATAAGAAAAGACACTCACCCATGGCGGCCTCCCTGGTCAGCTGCCCGTGGTGTTTGGAGCACTCCTCCACCATCTTGCGCAGTTCGTCCACGCTGTGCTTGCCCGGCTCCCGGACGAAGGCGTGGCTGCATCGCTTGGTATGGATGGACGCCGGCCGGATCGTCTCTGTGCGGCCGTGCTTGAAGGCAGCCGTGCTGCAGGACTCGTAGGAGGCCACTGTCTGGCCGTACTGTCGCAGAAAGCCCATCTGGAAGGCCAGCTGGGCCACGGCATCCGGGCTCACCTTCTTCTTCTTCAGAGTCTCCTTGCCCCCTTTCTGAAACTGCATGGCAGCAATCGTCAGCTTGGAGACGGCCGTCTGGAAGTGCTCCTTGGCCGTGTTGACCCCATCCTGGAGAGCCGCGTCCAGACGGAAGTCGAGTCTCTGGACTGCGGATGAAGAATCGGCGTCTGCTGCCGGATGGGAGTTCGGGTTGACCGCTGGCCTCTCGGTGGTGTCCTTGAAAACCTCATTCTGGAAGCGCAGAACCGCCACGCCGTCCCCCCAGGAATGCTCGAAATTGATGGCGGCCGTCCCGTCGCGTGCCAGGATGATGCTGAACGATTTGTCGAACCAGCGGTTCTGCCCGTCGCCATGCAGCATGTTGTGCGAGGTGTGGATATGGTCCTTCATGGCTTCATCGTCCAAGCACAGGCAAAAGAGGGCGCTGTCCACTTTCCTCAAGGCCTCCTGGTTGCCAGCATCCAAGAGCTTCTGCCTGAGCCCAGCCCAGACGTTGCGGTCCTCGCTGGTCAGCAAGCCCAGGGGAAAGCGGGGCGGGGTGGGGTCAGAGAGGATGAACTTCAGGTGGGCTTGGATTTTTGCCGGCTTCACCAAATTCCCGTCTTGGTCCAGGACATCAAAGACATACAAGTGACCCTTCCGCATGACCAGCAGGTGCCTGGCCCTCTGGTCTGTGAAGAGCTCATCGCGGCCCTGCTTGGGGATGCGGGAGGAGTTGAAGAGCCGGTAATACTGAGACATGTCCAGGGGGTAGGCGTTGACCATGTAGGCGCCGTACCAGGACAGGGACGCCGGCACGTAGCGGATGAGGCGCTTGAAGCCGTCGGTGTCGCTCTTAGCCGGGTTCAGGTGGAAGACCTCGGGCTCCAGCAGGCCGCTGCGCAGCGTCTTCATGAAGCGCACCGCCGACACCACCATGTTAGTGGCTCGCAACAGCTGCTCGTTGTACTCAGGCTTAGGGTCAGGGTTGAAGGACATGAAGGGGTTAAAGTTCAGCACCACTGACTCGCGGGCTGACAGATACATGTCGAACCAAGGACCTAGGAAGGGATGGGTTCAAGCCTTAATAAAGAATATACAGAACGGACATTTACAACCAGTATTATTCAAGAGGATTAACTGAAGACAACAAGGATGAATGTTCTTACAGGGAACTGGCAATTAAAAAGCCACAGGTACAGCCACACACTCATTTCTAAAATAAACAAATAAGAATTTTAACAAATGTTACCAATTCAAAAAAAGTGCGTATATTTTGTTATACATCCATAAAAGTGCATATTTATTACTTGATAGTTTTTTGTGATTATCTGTTAATCCTGCATGTTGCACGTTCAGATGTTGTTGAAGATTACAAACCAACATACAGTTTTATACGCATTACTAGCAGTGGAGTTACAGGCACACATTACTAGATACCTCAGCTGAGTGGGCACCTGTGTATCACCAACACCTGAACCGAGTAACCTGGAGAGAATGAGGCAGCCAAGCGGAGCTCACCGGATATGTAACTGGTGTGCTTGTTCTTCTTGTCCTGAGAGACCAGTTCTTCATGGAGCTCCTTGGCAGCACCGCTCAGTAAACTCTGGGCCAGCTGCTCGGTCTTGCTGCAGGGACACAGAGAGACAGGGCCCGAGGGATAGGGCATCAGTTCACCCACAGGGGAATGGAGCTCCAGTAGCTACTGAAACATCCAAATGAGTCCCTTCATCAAGACGGCCAACAAGATTTTTATACTGCCTACGTTTTCACATACCGTTTAAAGCTGTTATTGCACCTCAAATAGTGGTTCCCCAGACATACGTAAACATATAGATGTGACAGAAGGGTTGTTCCCTATTAATGAGCCGAGCCTCACCTGTACTGTTCATCATCCAGGAGCGGTCTCTGAGCTGCAAGGTATCGCCTGATCGTGTCTTCCAGCTTTGGAACAGGCAACCTAACCAACAAAGAAGTCATCCCCTGAAGCTCAGACACCATTATTATAAATATATACACACATTATTAATCATGGGACGGGAGCAAGAACCCACTGCAGAGCAGTGTGATCCATTCCTGGTTTTACTACGAGTTTAATAGGACACAGCTGAGCTTGTTACCTATACACTGGGGCTGATCAAGCTCGTAGGAAAACCTGGAATGGGTGAAACTGCTATGCAATAGGGAGTCTTATTTCCATCTCAGCACAAAATTAATTAGAGATGCTCCATGTAGAGTTAATTTATAAAACACAACTGAATACAGTAATCGAAGTGGTATCAAAACACAACGATACATTGCAATTTTATTTATGTTGCAATGTTGCAGGAGGGAAGTGATTTTATGCAACACCAGAAGCTCAAACATCGACCAGATCGCCACCCCTTCCCTCCAGTGTTTCTATTAAGGTTCAGAATTGACCTCTCGCCTACATACTGACTGCACTCTGAACAGAGTCTGCAGATGCCTTTCAATCCAGTTTTAACTTGGCAGCCGACTGCCAATTAGAATGAGTGCCTCTGTAAATGCACGGTGTACCAAAGTAGGCAGATGTGCTTGATGTTTCTAAACGGTCTGTACACCAGACAGAAGCACCCATTTAATTAAACCAGTGTTGTACTGTTGTTGGTTTTCAGCACTCAAGCATTGCATATGTATTATTATAAAGTGTGATGTGCAGTTCTTGTGCCTGCAAGGTGCTTGACCTATGGTCATTTTTTTTTTTTTTTTTTTTTGTATAGTGTAAAATCTCTCACCTGGGCAAGCTCTTCTGGTAATGCATGGTCGGGACGATGCTCCTGTGCAGTGTATCTGCTATCTCATCTTTACCTTTCGTGCTGTATGTCTGTCTTCGATTACACGAACCAGACGCTGCAAACGCACAGGCGAGGTAGGGAAGTGTTCCTGACTTACTGAAAACTGTATTCAAGGGTACAGCTCGCAAGCTAGCCATGTCCACAACCTGCTGGCCACACGAATTCACCGGTATTAAAATATCAAGCAGGAAAAAAATACAATCGGTTAAGTTCAAAACACAAGACGAGGCGGGCGCAGGGTTGCTGTACGCTGTTCAGAAGCTGTACAACATACACCACAGTTACACGTGTGTGTGGTGTTTTTGTTTTTTTAGCCCTAGCTTTAATTATTTACAGTTGAAGTGCTTGCTTGTACCCTATGCTAGTTCGGTTTGACCGCCCCCTTCATTTGCCAGTGATCTTGCACAGACCGTGCAGGAAGTAATCGTGGTGTCACACACAGTAGTGCCCGCTGAAAACTCCATGTAGAATTAGAACGCAATGTATAGCACTACAATAATGGTGTAGGATTAACCATTTTAAATACACCCGCAGTGAAAATTCACAAGCTAAAAAATAACAGACAGGCAGCACCTTATAAAGCACGTCTCATGATCCTGCATGGCCAGTTTAAGTTAGCCCAGTCCTACATTTTCAAACAGCGTGTAGTTTACCTTTAAGACTAGGGACGAACTTTGTCACAGATTGGACGGCGTATTAGGGATACGTGTTTTTCTTATCTCTACGGTGTTCCGCATTCTTAACACCAGCACGACGCAGCACAGTGTCCGTCAGTCGCGACTTTCCTTCTGCCAGCACAGCTAATTCACGCTACAACTTGACAGTCTGCAAAGATGGCACCAGCGAGTCGTAGAGTGTTTGTGGTGGGAGTGGGCATGACTAAGGTAGATAACGGCATTATTATAAGTAGAATTGTTTAATAATCGCTGTGCTTGTTTTGGAAAGACGTGTCAGTCGTCGATACACTGTGTTCAGATCTGTAAGAATCTTCAGTATAACAGTACACTGTACTGTTGCTTGTGGGTGTTGTTCTGTTTACTTCATAACAGTTGTGCATTGTCAGATGTGCATTTAAACAGTGCCGCAGTTCAGATAACGCACTACAGCATGTATTTCAACACAAGTATGTATTGCACAGTTCATTTGGCAATGCTGAAAATAAACCAAGTTCAAAACTTGGGAGTCTGGTCTCCATAGTTAGACAGAGAATAATAATAATCATCGTCATCATCATAATAATAAGCATTATAATAATACTTTTACTTTGCTGCACTTGTATCATACATTGTAAAATGCAATATTTTGGATGCTAGATCTTACAATTTTGTAGTTTATATTATTAAATTCGTCAAAGGAATAAACATTTTCAGTAGCATAGTAAAATGAACACAGATACAAAACCACATTCTTTATTTCATGTATTTAGAATAATATTTATTTTAAAAACCATGTGGCCCTTTCATAATAGTGTAAAAGCACAGATCATTTCTGTATAACGTATTGCATCGCATACACTATCTGTGATCCTTCTACATCTACACCAGTGGAACTTGTAACTAATACTGAATGTGTTATTATTCAACACAGTTGTGCTAAAACATCAGTGTGCTTTGTTTTATATAACATAGTTTATTGTTGATCCAAACCTACATGAATGCGCAGTATAGAGACTACCCCAGTTAATGTATTAGAAATAGACTTTCTGGATCTACAGATTGACGTTCTGCAGTCTGTAATGTTCTCGGTCTACAGATTGATGTTCTGCAGTCTGTAATGTTCTGGGTCTACAGATTGATGTTCTGGATCTACAGATTGATGTTCTGCAGTCTGTAATGTTCTGGATCTACAGATTGATGTTCTGGATCTACAGATTGATGTTCTGCAGTCTGTAATGTTCTGGGTCTACAGATTGATGTTCTTCAGTGCTGTAATGTTCTGGATCTACAGATTGATGTTCTGCAGTCTGTAATGTTCTGGATCTACAGATTGATGTTCTGCAGTCTGTAATGTTCTGGATCTACAGATTGATGTTCTGGATCTACAGATTGATGTTCTGCAGTCTGTAATGTTCTGGGTCTACAGATTGATGTTCTTCAGTGCTGTAATGTTCTGGATCTACAGATTGATGTTCTGCAGTCTGTAATGTTCTGGATCTACAGATTGATGTTCTGCAGTCTGTAATGTTCTGCAGTCTGTAATGTTCTGGGTCTACAGATTGATGTTCTGCAGTGCTGTGATGTCCTGGGTCTACAGATTAATGTTCTGCAGTCTGTAATGTTCTGCAGTCTGTAATGTTCTGGGTCTACAGATTGATGTTCTGCAGTGCTGTAATGTTCTGGATCTACAGATTGATGTTCTGCAGTCTGTAATGTTCTGGGTCTACAGATTGATGTTCTGCAGTGCTGTGATGTCCTGGGTCTACAGATTAATGTTCTGCAGTCTGTAATGTTCTGCAGTCTGTAATGTTCTGGGTCTACAGATTGATGTTCTGCAGTGCTGTAATGTTCTGGATCTACAGATTGATGTTCTGCAGTCTGTAATGTTCTGGGTCTACAGATTGATGTTCTGCAGTGCTGTGATGTCCTGGGTCTACAGATTAATGTTCTGCAGCCTGTAATGTTCTGCAGTCTGTAATGTTCTGGATCTACAGATTGATGTTCTGCAGTGCTGTGATGTTCTGGATCTACAGATTGATGTTCTACAGTCTGTAATGTTCTGGGGGTACTAGAGTTGGGTCATGGTTTTTGAGGTGCCGGGGATTGCTCTTAGGGTGAAAGTTTGAGCTGAACTCTAATAGTCAGAATTCATGGCATCTTGAACTTTGTCCCCACACAGATAGGTCAAGAACACAGATAAGATAACAGTGCAACATCAGCCCATTATTTCACAATGCCCTTTATAAAAACTGCAGCAGTTTCTGAAGTGGATGAAAAACAACATGAACTGCAGGGGGCTGGGTGACTCAGCGAGCCAATTCACAAGCCTCTTGTGCTTTTCATCTCACATTCAACCCTTATAAAAGTTTCCCATGGTAAAAGCATAGCAAAGTGCAATAAACCACAGTGACAGCATGGTAATGCATAGGTAAGCACTGTAAAGCCCAAAACAATGTTTTAGAAAAATCAATATTTGAATTGGCATTCCAGTACTTTAAGATTTAGGACTACACTACTGACTATAACTAATAAAATAATATAAATATTTTACTGTGTACAGGTCCAGTACCAAGCCTCAGTCTGTTATGATTTCACAATTCCTTCTATCCTTTGTTTTTTTCTTCCAGTTTGAGAAACCTGGTGCCCGAGAGGATTTTGACTACCCTGATATGGCTAAAGAAGCAGGTAACAGTACTGTAGCCTGACCTAATTCTGTTTCTGAACTTAAACCAACTATTCAATTATACATACAAGAAGCTGATCATTTTAATTCAGTTAGATCCAGCAAGAAGTCCTCCACACGGCAGCATATGAAAATGCACACATACAATCCGAGGTGTCTTTGAAGGCCGATGGTATAATAAGTGTCCCGCTAGTTTTCAATACCGTAACACCTATGCCCCTGCCTTGCTGCTTTCAGGTCAGAAAGCTTTAGCTGATGCTGGGATTCCCTATTCTGCAGTGGAGCAGGCCTGTGTGGGCTACGTGTATGGTAAGCTTGTCTGTTTGATCTGTTTCCTCGGCTTAGTCCCCCCTGACCCATCTGTGCCAGGTTTGCATGAAGATTCTACTTGGGAAAGGGAAGGCACTTAAATGGGGAGTAGCCGGTCACTGTGACTGGCTGCAAAGCATGTCAATCATTAGGGGAAGCAGCCGGTTGGAGAGCGTGTCTGTGGTTTCTAAGAAGAGAAAGTAATAGAACCAGGGTTCTCCCCCTCATAATCCATATCAGATTGTGCAGTAGACAGTGTGTCAGTGTGAGTGACGTGTGCTCTTCAATCTGACTGCAGGGGACTCGACCTGTGGACAGCGGGCAGTCTATCACAGCCTGGGGCTGACAGGAATTCCCATCATCAATGTCAACAACAACTGCTCCACCGGCTCCACCGCGCTCTTCATGGCACGCCAGCTGGTGCAGGGAGGTAAGCTGGCACACAGCCAGGCTGGCTCTCTGTACTGTCAGTACCCAGGCTTTCTGGACCCGTGAAAGGTCTTGTTTCATCATTTTCTTCACATGCTTCAATACATGGGCTACAAACGCTTATTAAAAGCTTAGAGGCACATGGGTGTACTCCTCTTTGCTTAGAAACATTTCAAACCTGAAAGGAATAGACCACCAGTGTTAACAATGATGGTACACCCTGTGTATTCTGTACCACACTGGCCCTGTTCAGTACCAAGTTATTTAACAAGGTTTGCAAAGTCCATACTTGCATACTTGTCATGTACTTAAATGTGTGCATCTGCTACATACAGTGCACTAGAAATCCAGTAATCTGTATCCCCTTTTTCTTCCAGGACTGGCTGACTGTACCCTCGCTCTGGGCTTTGAGAAAATGGAGAGAGGCTCTCTCACCTCCAAGGTAGGGGCCGAGAGAGCGCTGGCAGTGAGCTCAGTGATGACTCCTCATCTCTCTGAAATGAACACTCCTCTCCCAGAGGAATAAACACAAAACCCCTTTTGTCCCAACATGATTGTGTAATGTGCTGGGGAAATACTGCTGTGTAGTTAAATGACATTAAGCTGAAATGTCTGTGTGCTCTGCAGTACATGGACCGGACGAACCCCATGGACAAGCACATGGAGGTCATGATCAATCGCTATGGGATGGCTGCTGCTCCCGCCGCACCCCAGATGTTCGGGAACGCCGGCAGGGAGCACATGGAGAAATACGGTACGGTTCACCACGCTGTGGAGTGAGACAAGGCTTAACATTGTCAAAGACAGCTTGTGACTGAACTGGCTTCTCTGCCACGTTTTGTGAATGAATTCTGGCACTCTCCTCCAGGACCTCGACCCTGGCTCGCTGTTTGTTCAATATGGCCAGCCGGGAGTGTTTTCCAAGGAAACATGTTCATTATTTAGTTCTTTTAGCATTACATAAAGGTTTTTATGGCCGGAAATGCCATGGAAATACAGGTTCATTGTGTAACTCGCAAATTAAAAAATATAATGTTCTTGTTGATTAGTTTTCCTATTTAATCCCAGCATGTTTGAGGGCTAGAACAACCTTGAAAGCTGTATCTTATGCCTACATTGTGAAGTGTTGTGCTTTCATAATTACAGGCACCAAACCTGAGCACTTTGCAAAGATAGCCTGGAAGAACCACAAGCATTCCACCAACAACCCGTACGTACATGACAATGACATGTAATACAATTGCAAAGGAGAGAAAAGAGAAACAAAACTGAGCCTAACTAACCCGTTCTGTGTGCTAGGTACTCCCAGTTTCAGGACCAGTACAGCCTGGATCAGGTGCTGAAGTCCCGAAAGGTCTATGAATTCCTGACTCTCCTCCAGTGCTGGTAAGGCTGTTATAACATCACTGCCTTGTGAAGGCAGAGCAGAGCCATTGCAACAAGAACCTACCTGAGTAAGACAGCAGAGGCAGTACACTCTTCACTTTGGTTGGAGAGTCAGCCTGACTTAGTTAATTTATCAGCTTTGGTCTTTGGAACACCACTGATTGTAAATTGAATCACATGCAGCCATTATAGGTGCCAACCTGCCAAATGAACACATACTGACATGCTCGAAATGAAACCCTATGAATAAATACATAGATGTTTGAACAGGGTAGGCTATCCTCTGTTCTGATTGAGTGCTCTGTCTTCTCGCTCCCCGAAGCCCCACGTCGGACGGTGCTGGAGCCGCTGTCCTGGCCAGCGAGGACTTTGTGAGGAGGCACGGTCTGGAAGGGAAGGCTGTGGAGATCCTAGCCCAGGAGATGGTGACCGATCTCTCCAGCTCCTTCGAGGAAAACAGCTGCATGAAAATGGTGGGACTTCCATTATGCTGTTCAAATTATTTTATTCCTCTCTGAAAACTTGCCTTTGCTGTTGCACTGGTTTCAAAACAGGGCCCTGGGATTTAATGTAGGATAAAGAGGAAAGAAAGAGTGTGAATAAAATCCCCTCCCGAGGTGAAACTCTGAAAGGCAGGGCTGGCTGTTAGCTCAGGGTTGAGGGGTATTGACAGACAACAGTAGTGACTGGTGAGTCGGAGTGGCAGAGTCACCCCTCCCTCCCTGCTTGAATCCTGCAGGTGGGCTTCGATATGACCCAGCTGGCTGCCCAGCGGTGCTTTGAGAAGGCCGGTCTGCACCCCACGGATGTCAACGTGATCGAGCTTCATGACTGCTTCTCTGCCAACGAGCTGATCACATACGAGGCTCTTGGACTGTGTGCTGAAGGTATGTGCTGATCCTGTACGAGGCTCTTGGACTGTGTGCTGAAGGTATGTGCTGATCCTGTACGAGGCTCTTGGACTGTGTGCTGAAGGTATGTGCTGATCCTGTACGAGGCTCTTGGACTGTGTGCTGAAGGTATGTGCTGATCCTGTACGAGGCTCTTGGACTGTGTGCTGAAGGTATGTGCTGATCCTGTACGAGGCTCTTGGACTGTGTGCTGAAGGTATGTGCTGATCCTGTACGAGGCTCTTGGACTGTGTGCTGAAGGTTTGTGTTTAATTATCTAAAAAAAATGAATACCATAGCAACAAACTTTCTATATTATCTCTCACTTTGGGCTTTTATTCAAGAGACCCTACAGAAACAGTGGGGGCTATAACTGAACTACACTTGCCTGCCAGACGACCTTCATAAAATGTATATGGATTATGTATTTAAATAGCTTGCAAATTAATGCCATTTTTTAAAATGTTTTGAATTTTAATTGTATTGTTGAATTAAAAGGACATGCACAAAATTCAGTGGCTTAAATAACAGAGTAGGTAGGCAACACACAAGCAGAGCTTATTCATACTGGAAATGTAATGGTGGAATGTAAACGATTGGGCTCAGTGACACTTTGTGTGGCAATATTATAAAAACCAACATCTCTAACAGAGCATGGCACGAGAAACATGAAAAAACAGCAGCTTAATTACTGAGTCCTGAGGTTAGGATCCGTGACATTGAAGAATTCAGTCTGCCAGACTACAGTACATCTCTTTAGTTTTACTCCAGGTTGAATAGACCCCTATGTATTCTTCAAGCTGCTGTGGTTCTTGAGAAAAATGTGCTTGTGTTTCTCAGGGAAAGCTGGGGAGCTGATAGACCGTGGAGACAACACGTACGGGGGGAAGTGGGTTGTGAACCCCAGTGGAGGACTCATCTCAAAGGGCCACCCCCTGGGAGCCACAGGTAAGCACCCCAACGCAGACAGGCACCCCAACACAGGCGGGCACGATGGGCACGCCAACACAGATTAATGTTGTTGACAGCTGAGTTGTATTAAGGCAATGGGCTGTTCAGCAATACTTCGCTTTTAGACTGCTTGTTCAGCTTTACTGCCATCGTTTCTTGAATTAGTCTCTATACACTGTGTAGCATGCATATGGTTCCCCACTCACCTTTAAACCCGTCAGAACCTCCATCGGAACATTGCCAAACTGCAGCGAAATGTTAATGTCCTGATAATCCATAACCAGCAGAGGGCGCCTTTACCCTTGCTAAAAAGTCAGTGATCTTGGATAGAGCTCATCTATGGCTGTCATTTTTTCACTGTCATAAAGAGCTATGCAAAACCGCGACTCTGTGTGGCACATCTGCACCGGATGAAATATTCATATTTAAATGGTCAATAGCAGAAAACCAGTTGTAGGGGTTTAACAGTAATTTAGAAGCATGTCCTGTTTACATGTCTTGTACATTCCATAGCATGCCACAAGCTACAGCACAGTATTTTATAACATTGTGACAAGAATCAAACAGAATCAAATCAAACAGGAGCATCATTCTCTTCAGCTGCCCTCTGCACAGACCAACAGACCAAAGCTGCATCGTATCTGACACACTTTTCCAAGCACTTGAACCATCCTGCCTCCTAGTCCACAGCTCTAACCTCTAGGCTAAACTGCCTCCCAGCCCCCAGCTTTAGCCGCTAGGACGTCATATTTCGGGTTTCCTCTGGGCTGTGTGTTGTATTGCAATATGAATTGTGTTGTCTGAGTAATCCCTCCGTCATGTGTGACGTGAACCCCCCTCCCCCACCCTGTGCATCAGAAGCTCAGGACAGGAAAAAACAGCGCAGGATAAGAAGGTGACAGTTCATCAGCTCCATTAGACTGATGAGATCCTCTGATGTTTTCTACTCCCAGTCCAGTTCCTGGCATTAAAGTGCCTTCATCTGCAAAATATAGCATCTAGTGTTCTGCATCACACACACAGACACACTGACACACCTCACCAGGCTCTCTGTCTTCCACACTATCACCTCTCTCTCTCTGTGTATCCATCTTCCATCATCCTTTCTTTCTTGTCCTGTCCAGCCCCACATCTCCCCCTCCCCCTCTCGCTTTCCCACCCTCCTCCATCACTCGTCTCACTGAATAGTCATTAACCCATGAAGTGCAAAGGATGGAGATGCACGATCCTCACCACACCTCTGCGACAGCAGGTCCCGATCCTCACCACACCTCTGCGACAGCAGGTCCTGATCCTCGCCACACCTCTGTCACAACAGGTCCCGATCCTCACCACACCTCTGCGACAGCAGGTCCCGATCTTCGCCACACCTCTGCGACAGCAGGTCTCGATCCTCACCACACCTCTGCGACAGCAGGTTCCGATCCTCACCACACCTCTGCGACAGCAGGTCTCGATCCTCACCACACCTCTGCGACAGCAGGTCCCGATCCTCGCCACACCTCTGCGACAGCAGGTCTCGATCCTCACCACACCTCTGCGACAGCAGGTCCCGATCCTCACCACACCTCTGCGACAGCAGGTCCCGATCCTCACCACACCTCTGTGACAGCAGGTCTCGATCCTCGCCACACCTCTGCGACAGCAGGTCCCGATCCTCACCACACCTCTGCGACAGCAGGTCCCGATCCTCACCACACCTGTGCAGTAGGTCCCAATCCTCGCCACACCTCTGCGACAGCAGGTCCCGATCCTCACCACACCTCTGCGACAGCAGGTCCTGATCCTCACCTCACCTCTGTGACAGCAGGTCCCGATCCTCGCCACACCTCTGTCACAGCAGGTCCCGATCCTCGCCACACCTCTGCGACAGCAGGTCCCGATCCTCACCACACCTCTGTGACAGCAGGTCCCGATCCTCACCACACCTCTGCGACAGCAGGTTCCGATCCTCGCCACACCTCTGCGACAGCAGGTCCCGATCCTCGCCACACCTCTGCGACAGCAGGTCCCGATCCTCGCCACACCTCTGCGACAGCAGGTCCCGATCCTCGCCACACCTCTGCGACAGCAGGTCCCGATCCTCACCACACCTCTGCGACAGCAGGTCCCTATCCTCACCACACCTCTGCGACAGCAGGTCCCGATCCTCACCACACTTCTGCGACAGCAGGTCTCGATCCTCACCACACCTCTGCGACAGCAGGTCCCGATCTTCGCCACACCTCTGCGACAGCAGGTCCCGAGCCTCACCACACCTCTGCGACAGCAGGTCCCGATCCTCGCCACACCTCTGCGACAGCAGGTCCCGATCCTCGCCACACCTCTGCGACAGCAGGTCCCAATCCTCACCACACCTCTGCGACAGCAGGTCCCGATCCTCGCCACACCTCTGTCACAGCAGGTCTATGCAGTATACAGTACCGTAGTAAAATCATCTGAATACTTAGTGCACTTTCTTTTTACTTGTATCTGTTGCATTTATTTTCATCTAGCGCTTGGTGTAAGTATAACCATTTTTTTGTTTTCAGTGTGTATCTTTGGATCATGAGGCACACTAAACTGGATATTATTGGTGGACTACTGTACTGTACCGATATTCCATGATAGGAATTGTAAAACATAACTGCTTTTTAGTGACACCTGCTGGTTATACTCTGAATCTGCAGGTCCACTTGTGGCCCAATTGTGCCGGTTGAATAATAATATAATATTATAATGTCAATAAGAAGAAAACTATTACCTGCTTTACAACATTTTGCCTAAATTAAATTTTAAATCCTTAAGAAACAGGAAAACGCGTGTTTCCCGTTCTCTAAGCATTCCCTAAAGAAAAAGTTAATAGTTAAAAGTATAATTTGTTTTTGCATCAATCCAGACCTGCCAAGTCAATTTTTTTTTTTTTTAAAGGCAGAAACACATAGCTATAATAACACAGTTATTAGATTGACAGTCTGGTCTCTCGTTGTACAACATTAAACATCTTTAAAAAAAATAAATAAATAAATAAAAAACCGTGCATCTCAAACTAAATCTGTTCACCTGTGTCTATGTTCCTTTTATTTCTGGAACTGTCTCTCTCTCTCTCTCTGTGATCGATTGGCCAGGCCTGGCCCAGTGCGCCGAGCTTTGCTGGCAGCTGCGAGGGGAAGCTGGGAAAAGGCAGGTTCCTGGTGCAAAGGTTGCTCTGCAGCATAATATAGGTCTTGGCGGAGCCGTGGTAGTCACTCTCTACAGAATGGGGTTCCCTCAAGTTGCAAGGTGAGGCGTTGTTGTTATATGGTTATCGACAGTTACTGTTGCAAAATCCAAAAGCTGCTGTTCAAACGCGTTAAATAACATACCATACCGTATTGTGATGTAAAGAGGGTTGGTATTTAGTATAGCTCGTTGTTCTTTATCGTGTTTACGCTCTATACACTACAGACTAGTTATTGTCTGTACAATACGGTTTGGATTTAAATTGGGTTCCTGCAATCAGGGTTATTGCTTTTAAATAGCCTGTCAATGAATGCATTTGGTACTGTACTGTATAAGGACATGCGAAGTAAATGCACAACATCCAGTGGCTGAAATAATACTAATAATACTAATAATAATAATAATAATAATAATAATAATAATAATAGGCAACACACACACACAAACAATGCATAATATATTATTAATCAGTACCGAAAATATAATGCTGACACGTAAAAGATTGTGTCTCATTGAAAATGTTAATTGGTTTTGTAGTATTGAGATGTTCATTTTGAGCTAGCGCACGTTTTATACACAAGTGTGTGTTTTGCTGCTAAAGCCCAGTGAGCGTTTTGAAATATCGCATCTAATAAACTGACCGACATCTATTAAACTGTAGTAATAATAACGCCAGTACTTGTGACTGCCAGCAAATACGCAGAGAGCTCAGTACAGTATACCACGTTCATTTAATTCCATCCAGCACATGCACAAAACTGGGTATGTTTTATTAAAGACAAAATATATATTTCCAGAGCACAATAACAGGTTTAACGCCAGCAAACTCAATGAGACCCTAGTGTTGGTGTGTGTTAAAGGCAGACTATCAATTCAGAGCTCTGGCATTGAGGGATTAGGAACATTACACAGGCAGAACTCAAAGCAGGTGTCTGCCTGCTAGCAGGAGATGGCATGTATCAGCTGAAACAAAAATATATACACTGGAACTGACACCACCTCTTACTTGTATGTACAGTACTGGGATGTGCTTGTTTTTCATAACTGCAAGAATGTACATTTATCACATTTTTCCAAGCTGGGGAAATGTGATAGTGTTTAGATAACTCGTATTGCTTATTTGCAAAGCTGCTTTTTTATGTAATAATTTGATCCTTGTTGCGTCAAGTCAGTGGCACTTATTTGTTAATTGTAAAGAAACATTATGTTTTTGTAAGTGCAATGCCAAGACTTAAATTGAAAGCACAATCGGATCAATTTGAGGATTGTATTTTAATCCTTAAAGTTTATTAAGAGCAGAGAGTGTGCCTTGAGTTGAGATTATTTTTCAGCACTTGAGCTTCTTGGCTGTGGAGCAGTGGCTTGCAGACTGAGGCTGTAGGTTTGAATTCAAGTCAACCGGCTCACTCTAAGACCACCTTGTTTTAAATCAAGCTCAAAAACAAGATAATAAACCAGATAATCAACTGATATTTCAGGTAAATAATGTGCTGGGTTAGTGATTTACCTACAACTCTACTAGTTTTACAGTGGATCAGTGATTATTATTATTATTATTATGTATTTCTTTCTTAGCAGACGCCCTTATCCAGGGCGACTTACAATCAAAGGCAAATACATTTCAAGTATCATAGTACAAGTAATAATACAATTAAGAGCAAGATAAGATAAGATTATTGAGGTGAAAGTTGAGCTCATGGAAGCAGTGAGCCCCTCTCTCCCCTACAGTGTGTTCGCTGAGCTCTGCAGTATTCTGGTTTGATGGGGTGGCTCAGCAGATTGCACAGGCTGCCATGTTATACACTTTCAAACATTTGAGCATATTCAGGACCCTCCAACAGCGGGACGGTTGTGTCGTGTACTTTTAAGATTTAAATATAGCAGGTTGTAGCTGTGCATTAGATTGACCTACTGAAGCCCCAGCCTTGTGAGCAACCTCCTTTAACTGTCATTCATAGTGCATGATTAAGGAGGCTGTGTGGTCCAGTGGTTAAAGAAAAGGGCTTGTAACCAGGAGGTCCCCAGTTCAAATCCTGGCTCAGCCACTGACTCACTGTGTGACCCTGAGCAAGTCACTTAACCTCCTTGTGCTCCGTCTTTCGGGTGAGACGTTGTTGTAAGTGACTCTGCAGCTGATGCATCGTTCACACACCCTAGTCTCTGTAAGAGATAATAATACTATTCCTTGTGTACAATACAAACCCTTGGGGAGTAAGCAACACTGAATGGGTTTGTATTGTTCCCTTCCTCCTTCTGAAGGGCTGCAATGTCTTGCCTTGGTTAATTGCTTCCACACTGTTTAAAGCAACTCAAAACTGGTTTTATCACACAAAGCCTCCACTCATGCAGCAGTAGACCTTGGCTTGTGATCATCACTGTGCTGAAACAAAGGCCAGACTTTTGAATTTGCCAACTGGGATAAAGGTTCTCTTGGTATTAAAGAGAACATCTACATAACTTTTAAAAATTCATTTTAAGCATGATGTTCCCAATCTCTTTCATTGCTTCATGGCGTAAAAGCAGCAGCATTTTAATAATGTTGTGCTGTGTGCTTCTCAGTGTCCCTTGGGTGCTGTTTTAATACCAAGCTCGCATGCCCTCGCCCCCCCTCGGCTGTCCTGTCATGTGCCTGGTGCTAGTACACACAAGCCGGGCCCACCCATTGCATGCAATGTCAGCTCAAATTAGTGAGAGTGAAAGGAATTTAGTTTAGTTTGGTTTTCCAACTCATGAGGCTCAGGCAGTTTAAAGAGACAGACAGAACAGTACAGTACTACAGACCAAGACTGTATTCATCTGGCAATCGTACTGAAAGAAAAAACGAGATTACTGGTGCTAAAACTCTGTCAACCATTTACAGTTAAATTATTGCTGCCATTGAGAATAATAATAACCGTGATGATGATGATGACGATGATAGTAACATTTGGGGTTTCAGGTCCCATATCCAGGCTGTCCACACCAATGCTGCAGCCGGTCAAGGTGGATTTAAAGCACACATGGTCTTTAAAGAGATTGAGAAGAAGCTGCAAGAGGTAAACAAACAGACAATAATTTCATGTTTTATAGTTGCGTGAAATCATTTGCGGTTTTGTAGTGGGTTATTTTTTTTTCACCGCTGAAATACAGCTTTCATTAATTCAGTGGTTTATAATTGAGACAGGTCTGACTGGCTTTTATTATCCCTCTAAACCCACGTGTGTGTGAAGCTGATCTATTCATTTGTTAAACCTCACCTTCTGTTCTGTGTTATTCCTGGATACAGTGCCTATCTCAAATTCATGCTTATGAAAAAAACTGCGCTGAATGTGACTATATAAAAAACAAAAAAAACAAAAAAACAAACAGAAAACAAATTGGCAATCTGATATCACTTAACAAAATGGGAGATGCAGAGACTAGAAAGGAGGAACGTGGCTTATACTTAGGAATTAAAATACAGACCTTTTTTTTTTTTTTGCTTGCTTGCTTGCTTGTTAACCAGCATCACTTATGCTGAGAGGCAAAAAAATGTGACGAGCAAGATGTATTTGGAAGTATTATTGGATGCTGTCGACTCTGTTAGGAACAAAACATAATGATGTTTGTTTTATATTAAAACCAGCCCTTTTGTTGTCATTTTACAGGGATGGAAATAAGACTCCTATTTCATAGCAGTTTCGCCCATTCTAGCTTTTACTACAAGCTTGATTAGCCACAGTGTATAGGTAACAAGCTCATGTGTGTCTTGTTAAACTCAAAGTAAAACCAGGAATGGATCAAACTGCTGTGCAATGGCAGGCATATTTCCATCCCTGCAGGCGTCGGATGCATTGGTCCCTGATACTTTGCTTGAGGGTGATGCATGCAGAGTGTCTGTTTTGGAAAGGTAAGCTGCTGCTAGTCCCAGGCGTTATGCTTTCCCTGCGTGCCTTTGCAGGATGGCAATCAGTTTGTGAAGAAGATTGGAGGAGTGTTCGCCTTCAAAGTGAAAGACGGCCCTGGAGGCAAGGAGGGGACGTGGATTGTGGATGTGAAAAATGGCAAGGGCTCTGTGAGCACAGATGCAGGTTAATTAAGCTCTCTTTATAATCAAGGGCTCTGTGAGCACAGATGCAGGTTAGTCGCTCTCTTTATAATCAAGGGCTCTGTGAGCACAGATGCAGGTTAGTCACTCTCTTTATAATCAAGGGCTCTGTGAGCACAGATGCAGGTTAGTCGCTCTCTTTATAATCAAGGGCTCTGTGAGCACAGATGCAGGTTAGTCACTCTCTTTATAATCAAGGGCTCTGTGAGCACAGATGCAGGTTAGTCGCTCTCTTTATAATCAAGGGCTCTGTGAGCACAGATGCAGGTTAGTCGCTCTCTTTATAATCAAGGGCTCTGTGAGCACAGATGCAGGTTCATCACACTCTCTTTATAATCAAGGGCTCTGTGAGCACAGATGCAGGTTAGTCACTCTTTATAATCAAGGGCTCTGTGAGCACAGATGCAGGTTAGTCGCTCTCTTTATAATCAAGGGCTCTGTGAGCACAGATGCAGGTTAGTCGCTCTCTTTATAATCAAGGGCTCTGTGAGCACAGATGCAGGTTAGTCGCTCTCTTTATAATCAAGGGCTCTGAGCACAGATGCAGGTTAGTCACTCTCTTTATAATCAAGAGCTCTGAGCACAGATGCAGGTTAGTCACTCGCTTTATAATCAAGGGCTCTGTGAGCACAGATGCAGGTTAGTCACTCTCTTTATAATCAAGGGCTCTGTGAGCACAGATGCAGGTTAGTCGCTCTCTTTATAATCAAGGGCTCTGAGCACAGATGCAGGTTAGTCACTCTCTTTATAATCAAGGGCTCTGTGAGCACAGATGCAGGTTAGTCGCTCTCTTTATAATCAAGGGCTCTGTGAGCACAGATGCAGGTTCGTCACTCTCACACTCTTTATAATCAAGGGCTCTGAGCACAGATGCAGGTTCGTCACTCTCGCACTCTTTATAATCAGGGGCTCTGTGAGCACAGATGCAGGTTCGTCACTCTCTTTATAATCAAGGGCTCTGTGAGCACAGATGCAGGTTCATCACACTCTCTTTATAATCAAGGGCTCTGTGAGCACAGATGCAGGTTCATCACTCTCGCACTCTCTTTATAATCAAGGGCTCTGTGAGCACAGATGCAGGTTCGTCACTCTCGCACTCTCTTTATAATCAAGGGCTCTGTGAGCACAGATGCAGGTTCGTCACTCTCTTTATAATCAGGCTCTGTGAGCACAGATGCAGGTTCGTCACTCTCGCACTCTCTATATAATCGGGCTCTGTGAGCAGAGATGCAGGTTCGTCACTCTCGCTCTCTATATAATCAGGGGCTCTGTGAGCACAGATGCAGGTTCGTCACTCTCTTTATAATCGGGCTCTGTGAGCACAGATGCAGGTTCGTCACTCTCTCACTCTCTTTATAATCAAGGGCTCTGTGAGCACAGATGCAGGTTCGTCACTCTCTTTATAATCGGGCTCTGTGAGCACAGATGCAGGTTCGATCTCACTCTCTTTATAATCAAGGGCTCTGTGAGCACAGATGCAGGTTCATCACTCTCGCACTCTCTTTATAATCAAGGGCTCTGTGAGCACAGATGCAGGTTCATCACTCTCGCACTCTCTTTATAATCAAGGGCTCTGTGAGCACAGATGCAGGTTCATCACTCTCGCACTCTCTTTATAATCAGGCTCTGTGAGCACAGATGCAGGTTCGTCACTCTCGCACTCTCTATATAATCGGGCTCTGTGAGCAGAGATGCAGGTTCGTCACTCTCGCACTCTCTATATAATCAGGGGCTCTGTGAGCACAGATGCAGGTTTGTCACTCTCTTTATAATCGGGCTCTGTGAGCACAGATGCAGGTTCGTCACTCTCTTTATAATCGGGCTCTGTGAGCACAGATGCAGGTTCGTCACTCTCACTCTCTTTATAATCAAGGGCTCTGTGAGCACAGATGCAGGTTCGTCACTCTCGCACTCTCTTTATAATCAAGGGCTCTGTGAGCACAGATGCAGGTTCGTCACTCTCTTTATAATCGGGCTCTGTGAGCACAGATGCAGGTTTGTCACTCTCTTTATAATCGGGCTCTGTGAGCACAGATGCAGGTTCGTCACTCTCGCACTCTCTTTATAATCAAGGGCTCTGTGAGCACAGATGCAGGTTCGTCACTCTCGCACTCTCTTTATAATCAAGGGCTCTGTGAGCACAGATGCAGGTTCGTCACTCTCGCACTCTCTTTATAATCAAGGGCTCTGTGAGCACAGATGCAGGTTCGTCACTCTCTTTATAATCGGGCTCTGTGAGCACAGATGCAGGTTCGTCACTCTCTTTATAATCGGGCTCTGTGAGCACAGATGCAGGTTCGTCACTCTCGCACTCTCTTTATAATTACACAGCCATGGTTAAGCTGGTGCTCGTTTTACTAAATACTTCAGTATCGGAAGCAGCCGGTGTACCCGTCTGTAGGCACGTCAGTGTTGCATGCCCAGGAGGAGGATGCAGATCGTGCTGGTTTACCCATACCTCTTCTGTATTTACAGACCCGACGAGCAGGGTTGGGCTCAGTTCCTCATTTTCAATTCCCAATTCCTTTTAAATTCAATTTCCAATTCCTTAGTATCAATTCTTTGGATTGGTCAGCTGCTTTCATTTGAAGCCAATTTAATTGACTAACAAACATGGACTTCAGTTGAGTAATTTGTTGCCTCTGTGAGAATTTAATTTTAACAGAACACTGCTAATTGTAATTTTGATCAATGATGTGTTGCAGTTGATTAAAAATGAATTCGGAATTGATTTTTTAAAAAGGAATTGGAAATGGAATTGGAATTTTAAAAAAAAAAAAAAAAAAAATAGAAATTGCCCCCAACCTGGATTGTGATCGGAATTAGAAATGGAACATTCTTACTGTAGCAGTCCGGGTTTCCTCCTGTCCATGAACATTCTGCCTTCACAAATGTTGTTTATCTCTTGAGGTTTTTGTCTGGCACACCAGAGGAAATGAACCTGCTTGTTTTTCATGACTTTTATTAGCCCCTCTCCTGTTTTGGCAGTGTTTCTCTTTCCAGCACCGGCTGTATTGAATTATATAGAATGAACTCTTTAACTCTTTGAATAAAGGGATGTTCTTATGTGCATTGCAGAGCATTAAATACACTCTTCTTGTGTGCAGAGCAATCATTGTTAAAAATCTTTGTTTCGCTTTTCCTAGTAAACATGTGGAGAAGTCCCGTATTGCCTCTACCCATTCATAGTATTTTAGGTGCACTGAATTTTTTTTTTTAATGTAACTTATGTGTTTTAATGATGCTGTGTTCATGTGTTGTGTTTTGTTTTGCAGCTACGAAAGCAGACTGCACCATTGCAATGTCGGATGATGATTTACTGGCTTTGATGACTGGCAAAATGAACCCCCAGACTGTAAGTTTCTAGAATCTGTGATTACAGTGTTCAGTGGTTTGATGCTCAACTCCTTCCATATGTATTCATTGCTGGAAGTAGGGTTCTTTAGTTTAGTACAGGATGCTGTTACTCACAGCAGCTGTTCTCTCTCACTGGGTTTTCCAGACCACTTGGCTTGACAACGTGCGCTCCTGTGCCAGAATCTCTCTTGCACACCTGTCCATCCTCAGCAAGGGGCCGGCAGGAAACGCAGACTGCAGAAAACAGTTCCCGTGGGGGATCTACAGAACGCACTGCTGGCAAACCAGCAGACACTGAAAATATTTCCAGTTTTTATTCTTTGTTTCGTTTTGGGGGCACGTGGGGTGCCAGCAGCACCTTGCTAGTATAGAGGCTGACGATTGAGTTGTTTGTAAGAATGTAAAGACTGGTAAAGCCACTAAAGCACTCTTAATGGGGTATAGGGCTACCATAAGCAGCCAGGACTGCAAAGATTCCATTCAAGAATGTCTCGCTGTCCTTTGAGACTGTAACTATCATTCGGACATGGAAGACCCTACCATACCCAAGCTCCTGACCTCTGCCCCTATCGAAGCGTCCGATTCGCTGCTGTCTTGCCCACTGTGCTTGGAACTGGCTTATGAATGGTAGATGCTGCTGTGAAGTATTGTAGATTGCATGGCAGGGATGCTATTTGCATTCACTGGGATGTCCCATATGCACGTGAGTGTGTTGCATACCCATGGTGTTTTCCATCCCCTGTAGTTCTAGTTCTGCCTGGTATCTGACCTTGCCTGCAATGTGCGTTTGCATATAAAACACCTTGAAAACATTGTTTTGAAGACTAGGTAGCATCTGCAAAACCAATTCTGTGTTTAATGCATACCTCTGCTTTTAGGAGGCTCCACGCATTCACCGACTGGAGAAACCATTTATTTTATTTGTGTAGTTTCTGGAAACTGGGGTCAGATCTGCTAATATTGCTTCACCTTTCCAGTGTTTGTCGATTTTGAATAACCGTGAAAACCTCAATTTATAAAACCTCTGTAGCTTCCCAGCAAGCTGTTGTCATTGTTGCCAGTGCCCCAGTTTCAAATCCAGCTTAATTGGGTGACATTAACCCTTTAAACCTTGCCTGATAGTATGCAGAGTTTGTTATTGGCGAAGCATTTCAATCATATCATCTCCATTATAGAACAGGAATTTAACCTTGGAATTGAGACAAGATGATGAGTGTTGGATCTTTTGTTACTATTAATTCCGGAATAAAAATACAGAAAACGTATGCACAATTACAAAGGGACCAATGATTTCAAGGACTTTCTGCAAAAGCCCTGGTTGCATATAATGACTATTCTATTTATTTTTATATTTTCTGAAGACGTATAACATGTATCTCCTCTGCTAAGCTTTTCTGACACCCCTCTCTTACTCTCAACAGGCTTTCTTTCAGGGGAAGCTGAAGATCACTGGCAACATGGGCATGGCCATGAAGCTTCAGAGTTTACAGCTGCAGCCGGGCAAAGCTAAGCTGTGATGGGAGTCAGGCAGCCTTCCCTACCCTGCTGCCTGTCCCCTGTCTCCAGCGCTGCAGTTCAATGTGTGGGTCCTCGCTGAGTGTGAGCGTGTGTGCGAGTGTCTGTAACGTGAGTGAGGCGTGTGGGTGCAGAGGGGTTAGGGTTTGTTGGGTTGGAGGAGATGAAGACTCACACATTTCTCTGTCTTTCCCTTGATTCTAACGCAATGAAAGACCATAGCAATATAGTGTAGAACTCTTACTCGGACTTGGTAATATGAATGCATCTTGATTTTTAGAGACCTCTTTTTACAGTTCTATGTAATTGTGTATTTGGATTGCCTCAGAACTACTGCTGACCTGTTCATGATTTCTTTTTTTAAATGACTACTCCTGTAAAAAGAAGGAAACTGGGTTGTGGGTTTGAATGAATCTTGTTCTATACCGAACACACCAGAATGTTTCAGACTTCTCTCAACCCAGATAAGCCTGCCTTGTATTTCCAAGTGACCTGTATGTAGGACAGTAGGCATATCTGGGTTAAGGTACTGTCAAATACCACAAGGGCATTTCAGAACAATACTAAACTAAATCTGTGTAGTTATGAAGATTCTGCTAATACTTGGGGGGGCGGTTGTTGTCATTTGCCACCTTTAATGTCGTGATGATCGTGTAATATGCGCAATCAAATATAGACAAAAGGTTTTATAAATGAGAATACCCTGCTGTATTAAAAAAAAAATAATAATAAAACGATTAGTATGAAAACAATATGCCTCGGAGAGTAATTTGCACTAAGTCATTTCTGTGCGGTACTGTGTGAAATGATTTTCTGTGCTGGGGTGGGGGTGGAGTGTAGGTCTTGCATATAGAACTCTGTACAAGGCTCATTTCGTTTACATCTCTTGGTATTTTTTTTTGCTGCAGATGCAGGATTTGAAGCACATTATTAAAAAGGGGCTAATGAAATGCAGGGATCAGATACCTGTTTGCGTCACAGATTATTTTTTTAGGGGGAGGGGTCATGTTCAGTTAATCTGCTGAAACCCTCTATGTTGACAAGTTGCTGACAGTGAAAGGCACTGTCAGGCAAGCTGTACTGTTGAGGCTCCTGTGTCTAAGTCCTCTGGGATACAACTTGTACTAAAGACACAATCCAGAACTAACGGTAAAGGATTGATTAATAACGCAGACACGCGCTGACCAGCAGACCCAGTGGGCTCATTCCGCTGATTCACTGATGTGTCCATCTTTAGAGAGGGTGGAATATGGGCTAGACAGTGTTTTTTACCCAAGGCAAGGTATGGAACACATTTTAGATTCCAGGTTAGGTCAGGGGCCTGAGCTTCTGCCTTTCACTTGAACTCACATCTGCAGCCATGCCTCAAACAACTTCAATATGTTTGTCTCCCTTTTCATTATAGACACAAGAAACAAACCTACGGGCTTCTTTCAAACAAGTCCTATAGCCGTTGCCTAAATAAAATGTGCTGCCACGAGAAACCACAAGCTTCATCAGACAACAGGCTCTGACCCAGTTATAACAGGAGCAGGGCTGGCTTTCCCGGTCTTGCTCAGGATGTTGTGCGTGTGCGTGGTTTTAACACTGGCACAGCGGCTCACAGCGCAGGCTTGATATTTTACCAAACTGTCATTCAAATGTATTCTTCTGTGTTGTTTTTATATTTGCCAGCAATTAATGCTGAATAAAGCAGGCTCTATCGGTTAACATTCCAGTTCCAGCTATGCAAGACGCCATCAGATTCAGTAATAAACTGTAATTGCGAAGTTCCTGTACTTCTATGCCCTGCTGTGTCCATGCTAAAGAAGGTTGCATGCCTGACTGAGAGGGTAATAGAAAGAACACATGGATGAATGAAAGATGCACAGACCAGCCTCTGTGCAGATATTACCTGCATGCAATGACATAATCTTACCTGAATTCTGCTCCACTGCAGAGTATTTTCCATGACAAGCTATCCACTAGTTTGTCAGTTGTATTATTCACTTCTATAATTTCATCTTTAAAAAATCAGATAAGGGGACAGTAATCAGGGAGGTTACAGTAAGCATGTCTGAGATCATAAACTGGCTCCGATATACAGCTCTCTACAAAATATGTTATTTCAGTATTTTAATTATGACGTTTTAATTTCCAGCATCTCGAGCCAAGCTTCATGGTTAAATTACTTCCAGAATGCAGACACAAATCATAAATAATGGTGTTTCATACTGCAGATACTGGATACTGAAATGTACAGTGTTGTACTGCTAGAGTAAGAAGCTGTAGGAGTTAAACTGATCATGAGTTACGCTGTCAACACCTGTGTGTCTGATGCAATTATAAATCAGGGGTAGCCAATGCGAATCCTGGAGGGCCATTCCACTCCAGGTTTAACAGGTAAAATGATGTCATTAACTACTTCAGGAACCCGATGGAGGTATGATTGGTTCAATTAAACAACTTAGAACAGGTGGGAACAAAGAACAGGAATGGAAGGACCACATTTGGGCACCCTTGTTATAGATACACAAAGTGATAGCTGCTGAGTGCATCGGGTCTGATTGAGTGAATTCTAAAGCAACAGTGTATCGACTTGTGTTGCTCTGAAACTGGATTGAAGCAAGGAGGTCTTGTTTAGATCCTCAGTTAATTCATCTCGTGATCTTAAGAGTTTGACATGTCGAGGTCCTGAGATGGTCATTTATCTTGTGATCACAACATAACCCCTTTTCGGTTCAAAAACCTCAGTCAGTGTGGATTACTGATTAGATCCACAAGGTTCAGAACCTCAATCAGTGTGGATTACTGATTAGATCCACAGGGTTCAGAACCTCAATCAGTGTGGATTACTGATTAGATCCACAGGGTTCAGAACCTCAGTCAGTGTGGATTACTGATTAGATCCACAGGGTTCAGAACCTCAGTCAGTGTGGATTACTGATTAGATCCACAGGGTTCAGAACCTCAATCAGTGTGGATTACTGATTAGATCCACGTGTCACTCACATTAGCAGGCTCTTTTTTGTCAAATGACTTCTTCACTCGTTTGCTGACATGCCTGGAAAGGAGTCAGCGAACATTTTGGAATGTAAACAGTCGGCCCAAGACATTTGTTGAAGACAGCGAAGAAGGCCAAGTGGGAAACATTTTTATTAACACTAAAAGCAGCTGTCTTTTTTAATGGATTTACTGGCCTCCCCACCAGAGGATACTGGTTCCACCAGTTTAAGCTGAAATAAAACACTGACTCCTGTCTTCATGGTCCATTCTTGCGTTCACTTTAATTTATGTGGTAACCCTATCATGTTGGGTTTGATACTGCAGACATTTCAAACTGCTTTGCTTTGAAACTGGCTGCATTCAGGCTGGTGCCACAAGAGCCTTGGTTCACATCTCTGGGAGTGGAACACCCCCCTGCCAGTTGTGAGGATAGGGGCTAGGTTATTGAGACCATCAATTCTAACCTAGGCTCAGGTAAAAGGGCAGAAAGGCTTGTAAATTAGCCAGCGAGGCACAGACTGCTGGGCTGCGTGTGGCGCTGAGCGCAGGAGAGGCACAGACTGCTGGGTTGCATGTGGCGCTGAGAGCACTGCTGGGCTGCGTGTGGCGCTGAGCACACTGCTAGGCTGCATGTGAGTCTGAGTGCAGGAGAGGCACAGACTGCTGGGCTGCGTGTGGCACTGAGCGCAGGCGAGGCACAGACTGCTGGGCTGCGTGTGGCGCTGAGCGCAGGAGAGGCACAGACTGCTGGGCTGCATGTGGCGCTGAGCACACTGCTAGGCTGCATGTGAGTCTGAGTGCAGGAGAGGCACAGACTGCTGGGCTGCGTGTGGCACTGAGCGCAGGCGAGGCACAGACTGCTGGGCTGCGTGTGGCGCTGAGCGCAGGAGAGGCACAGAATGCTGGGCTGCGTGTGCCGCTGAGCGCAGGAGAAGCACAGACTGCTGGGCTGCGTGTGGTGCTGAGCGCAGGAGAGGCACAGACTGCTGGGCTGCGTGTGGTGCTGAGCGCACATCAGTTCTGTGCCTGGGTTCCACATTCAGAGCCTCCATGTGGGGAATAGTGTCTGTTTGGGAAATTAAAAGGCCAGGGTTAAAAAATCATACATGCTGTCCATTGCCTTTTTAGGACGTTTCCTCCACCTGATGTAACACATTCTGAAGCATGTTGTGCATTATTCCTTAATTATTTCAATAATATATCCTATATTATATGTATATGTAGCTTGTCCAATGCAAACATGACTACTCTCGTAGTTTTCAGTAATTTTAGACAAGAAGGATAAACGAAATATCCCACAATTTGGATTTTACGACAAAGGCCCCAGTCAATATGCTTAAGATATTTCTGCAATAAGACAGCAGCAGTCAAATGTCATTGAAATGTACATTAAAAAAACACATGACTGATCAGAGATGTTGAAGGTCTTCTTTGGCTGGGTTGTAGCTACAGTAAAGCTACCAGGATTTATTAAAAACACACCTAAGGGCTACATAAACAACACATATACTGTAGAGGACAAAAAAAATAACCTGCACTATTTAATCCTCCATAAATCTTGGAAAGGGTGTGGGAAAAGTTCTAGAAGGCAGAAAAAATATTGACCAAATGAATCTTTCCTTTGCACAATGAACTGATTCCCATATGGGGACTGGAAAATACCTGTCAAAGCGAAAAGGCAGGAAACCCTCGCTGGAAAAACTATGCATGCAGTTTTTATCTTCTCTTCTTATCCAGTTGTGCTCTTGTTCTCGCTCTCACTCTCCCCCTCCCTCTCTCTCTCCCTCTCTCCCCCTCCTTCTCTCTCTCTCTACACACACACTCATAAACATCTGGAAATAATCTTTTTCTTCTCACTGCCCTTTAGAGTTTACTGCTTCTTCCAGACGACATGGAATTGTTTTTTGTGCCTTTCAAAGCAAGAGATTATCATTGTTTGTATCTTGTGGCACTACCCTGAATCAATAAAACGGTAAGACTGTTTTCTTTAATTAGCATGCCTTTCTTTTTCTTTCTATTTAAAACAAAAAAGGAATATGATTTGTGTTAATCCTGGAATCCCAAGCTGGCTGTTGAGTCAGACTGCTCAGGCAGTCCGACAGGGACACCTAGGCAAGTGTACAGGCAAAGACCATGTTTGAGAGAGGAGCGAAACATTATCCTCACTGTGTAACACAAGCAAGAGAGGAGCGCTTCAACAATTGGTCAGAGTAGTTTTAAACCATTATTTTCTTATTGTCTCTGGAAAATTAGCTTTGTGCTTGCTTTTTTATAAATGTAGCTCAATAAATATAGCAGCATAATAGACAAATAATGCCTATTACATGTTTTATTTAAAAGAGCACTGAATATGTTTTTAATATAAATCCCGATGTATGATTGGCATGGACGAGTTCGCCTCACTAGATGATAATTTAAACACTTTCAAATGATTAACTGATCAACAATGCATGATAACTCATGCTGTGCCCTTTAGTTTTCTGGATAAGTTCTGCGTTCACAGTATGAAGGTTTTTGCTAAGTAAAGCAGTGCTTATTTGTTGCAGAGTGATAAAATTCAACCAAAGCTTTCACTGTTCCCCATATAAATGCCTTTGACCTGGCAGTGAGCCAGAGCAATGAGAGTTCACTGGCTTCAGATCCACAGTGAGTCGGAGCTGCGAGGCTGCTGTAAACAGCTGGCTGCCCTGAGGGGGTAGAGTCTGAAGAAACAGGCAGGGAGACAGGTCATGCTGCTCTGACTGATCATTTAGGAACAGTTAATGACCCTGCAAACCTGCGGAAAACATCCCAAAGTGGGTGAAAATAGTACCTGCTGTCTTTTCCAAGACTGTACTGTACTGAGACGAACGCCTTTGCATGTGTCAAAGTAATTGCTTTCACTATGATTTATTACTTGCACACAGTAAAGATTATTTTTGTTTTCCAACCGAAGGTAAAATAAGGGCCTTACTGATCACTATGTGCCAAATATAGCGTAGGAGCTAGTGGCTGGGGGACAGAAATGACTGGATTAGACAGATAGACTGACCAGACAGACAGCAATGTGGTTCTGTCACTGTGACTTGGACAGTATGATTCCAAGCCTCCACCTGCCGTTTCCTGAACTTGTTTTGCAATGCTGTTTGCAGTGCAGTTGTGTGCATATAGTGTATGGTGGAGGTGGAAAAATGATACCATGGGGCTGCTATGGCAGAAGGAATGCTGAGACTATGTGATCACCATTAGCGAAACTCCTGATCCTGTCCTGGGGTTGAAACTCAGCGGGAGAGAGGCTGGTGTGCAGATCCACACTTGGGCCAAACCAATTCCACTTGGTGATATACTGTAATGAACTGAGACCAGTCAACCCCAGCTACCCCAGGACAGACGAGCGAATAAGATGGGGAGGGTTTCCTGTACTGTCCTCGTTGAATCAGCTGGGAACTGCATGTGTGCAACTGCAGCTGCAATTGGGAAATCAATGACCACAGTATCACGTGTCTTTAAAGGCATTATAATAAAGACTTTAAAATGTTTTTGTTGAGTCTCACTCCTGCACCGTGCATTGTGTGTGTGTGTTTCTGCAGGCACTGAGCATGGCGTGGCCCAGGGGCTCCCTGCTGGCTCTCTGGCTGCTTCTGACTTTGAGCTGTGGGATGGTGAAGTGCCAGAACGAGGCCAAGGAGGAGGAGGAGGAGGAGGAAGAAGAGGAAGAAGAGGAGACAACCCTCTCTGCTGGGCAGGAGGTGCAAGCCTGTCCCCTGGACTGCACATGTGACCAGGAGGACATGGTGGACTGCGGGGGTGTGGATCTCATAGAGTTCCCCCGCGGAGTACCAGAGACCACACGACACCTCTCCCTGCAGGTAAGGTCCTGGCTCCCTTACAAACACCTCTCATAGAGTTCCCCCGCGGAGTACCAGAGACCACACGACACCTCTCCCTGCAGGTAAGGTCCTGGCTCCCTTACAAACACCTCTCATAGAGTTCCCACGCGGAGCACCAGAGACCAAACGACACCTCTCCCTGCAGGTAAGGTCCTGGCTCCCTTACAAATGCCTCCCTGTCTTCTGTACTGCTGTCAAAAGGTCTGCTGTATCTAATAATAACAATGCTGAGTGTGGTCAGGTATCATCACTGCTCCTCTGATAATACCTTAACATGTGAGACGTATTAGTTATTCACTGGAAAGAAAGAAAGAAAGAGCGTGGGAAGTGCTTTCACTGTCAGCATTGTAAATCTCTGTGAATACCTTCTTGTCAGGAGATATTTTCCAAACCTAAATAACAATTAGTCTTCCCCGTGCTGGCTGGCCCACCTACCTCGCTGACTCTTCCCCTGCTTAGCTCTCTCACTGCAGACAGCCTCCTGACCTCTGCTCAATGCATCACTGGAGGGGTCAGTGGGAGACCAGAGTAAACTCTATCATTCTAAGTTACTTAAAATAAGCACCTGTTCGCTGTCAATTAACCCTTTCTTTCCAATGACATGCTTTGTCTGTAATGTAGTGATTCAGGTCGGGTCCAAAACTTTAAAGATTGTATTTTAAGCTTTTTTGCAATAACTACATTTTCAGTTTGGTGTTTTTACTACATTTTCAAAAGACTTTCAAACTAAGTGATCTGGAGAGAAATCTCTTTTTTTTTTGAAGCGTGAAATGCCTTTTTCCAATTGCGTTTTCAAGTTTGTAAACAGTAGGGCTTCTATGGTTTAAATATATCTAATGGTAGAATCAGGTATGGGAGCAAGGTTTCACTGAGCCTAAGCTCAGCATGTAGACTGCATGAAGTCCCGCTGTAATGTATGTTGCTTCATGTACTTTCAGAACAACCAGATCAATACGGTCACTCTGGAGGAACTCTCCCGGCTGCACAGTCTGGAGACTCTCAATCTGCAGAACAACAGACTCACTTCTGACGGTAAGAACCGGAGTCTCTGATCCATCCCGCCACTGACCTCGCCAGGGTGCTCCTGTCTAGGGGGTTTTCACTGCTTCAGAGAGACAGTAAGGGCTGAATTCTCAAAGCTATTTATTCCCATTCGTCATTAGCACATTTTTTTCAGAAAGCAGAAACGCACCCAGTATCATAAATGATATAGATAAAGTCAAGCCGAGACACTACTTCAAATTTAGCACAGAGAGAAGAACAGGAGGACATGAATGGAAGTTGAGTTAAAGTACATTTAAAACAGAAGGAAGGAAGCATTGTTTTACACAGAGAGTTATAAATGCATGGAATAGTCTACCAGGTGAAGTAGTAGGATCTAAAACACTGGAAACATAAAAAAGACGAGATGCTGTGCTTTTAAATGAGATCCCCCCCCAGTAGAGGAGAATGGTGCGCTAACAAGGGATGAGCCTTGATGGGCTGAATGGCCTTTTCTCATTCCCAAACTATTCTTATGTTCCTATAAAGTTACAAAATCAGAAATAAACAACTAAGACTTTTAATTCAAGGGCTTGAATGAAGTCCAAAACGAAACTTGAGAATCCAGCCCCATGTGTTTATAGAGACTGTAAATGTGTTTTTGGTAACTTTTATATTATTGTGTTTAGTGTCAGGATTCAGGCAATACAAATTGCAGTCCAGAGTTTGTTCTTCAGTATTTATCTTGGGTATGAATCACAGAAACCTGACTCTGTTTTAATAGAGTATCTCAGTAGAAACCTTGCATTGCTTTTCCCAATTTCTTCATAATTGCTCTTGTTGCTGCCATGGTTTCCTTGAGTTAAAGTGCAAGCAGTAAACATGTTTTTAAAAAGCATGTTTTAAGAAGAGTCAGCTGCTCGGGCTATTATTACAAGTCATGCGCAGTAACTACACTTCTAATGTAGCTGTAGATCTCGCACTCAGGATGACAATAACAGCCCACTCTAAACCTCTACACCACAACAGAATCTGCATAAACACGTTCAATACGTTCCTGTCTGATTGCTGTCTGTTTTTGATTTGATGACCTGTATGTAGCGTTCGGTGGCTGCCTCTAATCAAGTTGAGAGTGTGCTTTCTCTTGCACTCTTCGTATGACAGGCCTGACGCAGCAAAGAGTGGGAGAATGAAATACACTCACTGCTTGATTAGAGGCAGCCACCGGACACTCAGAAGCATACCCTTCCTTGATGATTATTGTATTTGAATCACTATTAAGAGCTGTGTTATTGAGCTCATCATTAATCTGTTGCCTAGTCCAGATATAAGAATGCATGCCTAATTGCTTCCTCTTTATTGTACTCAAGAATGTTTCTTTTTATTCCCAGGATTAGAAGATGAAGCCTTCGAACTGCTGGACAGCCTGCAATATTTATACTTGGCGAACAATAAGGTAATTAATTTTAAAAAAAAACTGTTCACTGAGGCTGGCAGGTGTTGATTAGTCCGTTACTAAGACCCCTACTGACTCGAGACAGCTCACAAGGCTATCTTTTCTGTTAAGATGAGGGATTCAAGAGCCCTACTGACTCGAGGCAGCTCACAAGTGTATCGTTTCTGTTAAGATGAGGGATTCAAGAGCCCTACTGACTCGAGGCAGCTCACAAGGGTATCGTTTCTGTTAAGATGAGGGATTCAAGAGCCCTACTGACTCGAGACAGCTCACAAGGCTATCGTTTCTGTTAAGATGAGGGATTCAAGAGCCCTACTGACTCGAGACAGCTCACAAGGGTATCGTTTCTGTTAAGATGAGGGATTCAAGAGCCCTACTGACTCGAGACAGCTCACAAGGCTATCGTTTCTGTTAAGATGAGGGATTCAAGAGCCCTACTGACTCGAGACAGCTCACAAGGGTATCGTTTCTGTTAAGATGATGGATTCAAGAGCCCTACTGACTCGAGACAGCTCACAAGGGTATCGTTTCTGTTAAGATGAGGGATTCAAGAGCCCTACTGACTCGAGACAGCTCACAAGGGTATCGTTTCTGTTAAGATGAGGGATTCAAGAGCCCTACTGACTCGAGGCAGCTCACAAGGGTATCGTTTCTGTTAAGATGAGGGATTCAAGAGCCCTACTGACTCGAGACAGCTCACAAGGGTATTGTTTCTGTTAAGCGCTGGAAGTAACTCTCTTCATTGCATTTCCCAACCCAGCCTGTTACTGCGACTACTTCAAGTAAGTGCGTCAGCTTCATTCAAAACTGTCTGGTGGGAGAGACAAACATCCCCATCATCTTCCCCTCCTGCACTATGAATCCCCTTCATGCTTCAGCCAGACCACAGGGCTTACCTGCCTCGTTTAAAACAAGAGAATGTTCTTCCGCATATCAGATTTTGGGAGACTGAAGTGCAAGGAAGTGTAGGGAAGATTTTGAGAAGTATGCAATAAATCCGTGCTCAGGGCTTAATTAAAGCTGGCTTTGCAATGCAATCCACTGGTGTCTGTTTACTACACTATTCTATAGCTTGTGCCTTCTGTCCACTCTGATTGGTCAGTTTGTTAACTTCCTGTTGTTTACAAGTTCAATCGGAGATGTGATGTAGAAGCTATCTGAAAAGCAAGCCCCCAGTATTAGATTGTAACATAAGGGTGGAGCTCTGTGTGATATTAGGGTCAGCTGTTTACTGTAGTTTCTTAACCTCTTAGAAAATTCAATGCAAAAAAAAAAAAATAGTAATACAGTAATGTAACATGATTCCCAGAGAAAGAAAACACAGGAGGCTGTGTGGTCCAGTGGTTAAAGAAAAGGGCTTGTAACCAGGAGGTCCCCGGTTCAAATCCCACCTCAGCCACTGACTCATTGTGTGACCCTGAGCAAGTCACTTAACCTCCTTGTGCTCCGTCTTTCGGGTGAGACGTAATTGTAAGTGACTCTGCAGCTGATGCATAGTTCACACACCCTAGTCTCTGTAAGTCGCCTTGGATAAAGGCGTCTGCTAAACAAACAAATAATAATAACAGGCGCAGTGGCAGCACAAGAACAGACAAACACACGTCACTTATTGCAATTATATCTTTGCTCACAATTGGTGAAAGTAGAGACTGGTGAAGGCTGAAACATTGCTTCATTTTTAACTTTGTTCTTTTTAAATCTTAAAGAATGGAGATTTGATCTGCCAGTATTGTTCTGATGTTCCACCTCTATTTTCATCCATTGTGATCAATGTTGGGATGTTTGGGAAAGTGATCCCAGAGGCAGCACCCAGTAACAGAAACCGTTGTGTTATAATACAGTCTGTGTGCGATATCAGATGCATGGTCTGGACTTTAATTATACCTTTCCTACCTTCTTGACTTCTCTGATTCTGCAGTCTGACAGTGCGCTGTGCAGGTTCCCAGGGTTTTTTTCTATTTCAGCTCTAGATTAGTTCCTCAGTCTGTCAGATGTATAGTATTCCTGCCCCCTTGCAGCAGTTTGTTACCTGCTGTTATCCACTCTGTGCCAGTCTGCAGATTTAATCCCTGCCTCACACCCCTTGCCAGTTTGTTAGCTGCTGTTATCCACTCTGTGCCAGTCTGCAGATTTAATCCCTGCCTCACACCCCTTGCCAGTTTGTTAGCTGCTATTATCCACTCTGTGCCATGTCTGCAGATTTAATCCCTGCCTTACACCCCTTGCCAGTTTGTTACCTGCTGTTATCCACTCTGTGCCAGTCTGCAGATTTAATCCCTGCCTCACACCCCTTGCCAGTTTGTTAGCTGTTGTTATTCACTATGTGCAAGTCTGCAGATTTAATCCCTGCCTCACACCCCTTGCCAGTTTGTTAGCTGCTGTTATCCACTCTGTGCCAGTCTGCAGATTTAATCCCTGCCTCACACCCCTTGCCAGTATGTTAGCTGCTGTTATCCACTCTGTGCCAGTCTGCAGATTTAATCCCTGCCTCACACCCCTTGCCAGTTTGTTAGCTGTGGTTATCCACTCTGTGCCAGTCTGCAGATTTAATCCCTGCCTCACACCCCTTGCCAGTATGTTAGCTGCTGTTATCCACTCTGTGCCAGTCTGCAGATTTAATCCCTGCCTCACACCCCTTGCCAGTTTGTTATGTGTTGTTATCCACTCTGTGCCAGTCCACAGATTTAATCCCTGCCTCATAGCCCTTGCCAGTTTGGGGAATTTAAAATGCCGCTGAATGTTCTTGGCTTGGCTAGAGGTAACTTTATCTGCGAAAGATCTGGGGAAAAGGCAGATTTACTGCTCTTTAACATGAAGGATGGCTGTGCTTGGGAGCTGAGCACAGAACTTTTAAGTGCCTGTAAGCTGCAAGGACACTGGTGCTGTCTTAATCAGTCTACTGCAAATAAAATACATAAACAAATTTAGATAACAATCTTTGCCTGTTGTCATTTATAAAGATAAAAGAAAATCAAGTTTTAACACTTGCCTAGCAGTAACAGGGCTCCAAAAAAGGACTATCTAATGGAACCCTATTTGGAGCCCAGTACATACAGTAGAACATTAAGAATGTTCTTTATAGAATCTAGACCAATAAGGGTTCCTTTTCCATCAAGCTACTCGTGTGATTTTTTAGGCTGAGCAGTAGTGCATGCTCCCTCTCCTCCAGTTAGAGACAGGATGACTGTGGTTACACCAGCATGAACCCTCTTTCCTAATAGTGCAGCATGGTCTATTCGGGGCCACTGCTAGATTTCCTTATTTCTTCACAAAGACAGCTGGTCTGACTCCTATTTTCAGTATAGAGAACCTCCTGCCTTGGCTATACTTTCCCACAGCCCATGAAGTGCTTCTCAGTGGGTGTTCTTAATACTGCCCCGGTTTGGCTGCACTCACTCTTATCTGCTGTTCTCCTTGAATTACAGCTCACAGTGGCTCCCAAATACCTCCCCCCTTCGCTGGTCAGTGCGGACTTCGCAGCGAACCAGCTGACCAGGATCTACCCCTACACCTTCGGGCAGAAGTCTGGCCTCAAGTAAGGACTGCCCGCGAGGGCATGCAGCCTCATCCCAGTGCAGGACCATCTCCTTCATTTATATTTGCCATATTGTGAGATCCGTCGTGTGGGGACTGAACTAGACTTCCTACGCAAGGATTGCCCTTGCTGGCTTTAATGTAACATTGAGATGCATCCTGTTGGCAGCTGGTTTCATCTGAATGCCAGTTCCAGTTTCTCAAAGATGCCCTTATGACAGTGGTAACCCAAGCTACAATGGTGTGGTTTATCGGTAGCCTAGTACTGCAGTGTTGGTAAAATGTTCATATTCTGAGCAGCAGCAACTACTACACACTGTTAATCCATTGCAGTGCCTATCAGATTCATACCACTGTGCAATATTTGAGTCCATTGTGTTGCCTCTGCTGGTTATGCTGTGGAGTCCTAACGACACTGCTAATTGTTCTACAGGGCCGTGTACAGCACATGGATTATAATGGTGGTTCAGTGGAACTTTTCTTTAAGGGTACCAGTAGTTAAGTAAATAAGTGTAGTTTTAGTTATGCAGCAGTGATGCTAGTGTATGCCGCATCACTCCTCCCTCATGGCTCTGCCTCCTCTTCCTTCCCTCTCTTCCAGGTCAGTGTATCTCCATAACAACAAGCTGACGGACGCAGGGATGCCTGATCAGATGTTCAATGGATCTGACAGCCTGGAAGAATTAATATTATCCAGCAACTTCCTTAAATACGTTCCCAAGAACCTCCCTCCTGCCCTGCACAGGCTCCACTTAAGGGTAAGGCACAAAACTGCGTGGCTGCAAGAAGTGCCCCACGCAAAGCACAGTGAAAGCATGGCAATGCAAAGCATGGTACAAACACGGGAAAAGCATGGCAACAACTGAAAATCACTAGACAAATGAAGGAAACTGTTATGGTGAAGATGGTGTAATGGGGTCTTGATTCCCCTGTGATGTTTTTCAGAACAATAAGCTGGAGAAGATTCCTAAGGGAGCATTCGACAGCCTGTCCAAACTGCGGGAGCTGTACCTGCAGAACAACCACCTGAGCAACGCTGGGATGGACAACGAGACCTTCTAGTAAGTGAGTCCCTCAGCACTGGCACAGACACAAACATGGACTGTCCACTCGCTTTCATCCTGATGAGGTGCACAACCCCAGAGACAGACTTTATGAATGAACAAAGAACTGGGGATCAGTTGCATCAAAAAAAATTCTGCTGATGCAAATAAATAAAATCCCACAAACATTTAACAAAGAGAAGACAGCACGATATAATATAAAAAACATGTGTCAGAAGCTTTATGTGGCTTTACAAACCACATACCACATCAGTATAGACTGGGCCCCCCTCCAGCCCTATTAAAGATACTTATTATGTAAATAGTTGTCATCTGATATTTTTAAATCTATTCTAAGTGCTTTTGGCACACTTTTGGCACACTTAGCAGTGCAAGTGAGTCCGTGTGTCTGTAAGAATATGTAGAACTCCATAGAGGTTCCTGCTTTTTGGCAATAATGTGTTGTGTGCGTTACTTGAATGCTGATAAACCCTTTGGTCTCTGTCTTTTTATCCCCTGATCTCACCGAAGCTACCTGAACAGCCTGGTGTATCTGGATCTCTCCTACAACAACCTGAGCGTGGTCCCCAGCGGGCTGCCACGGAACTTGGTCCTGCTGCACCTGGAGAAGAACGCCATCAGGAGCATCCCGGCCATGGTGCTGAGTCCCGTCCGCAACCTGGAGTACCTGCTCCTGCACAACAACAAGCTGCGCTGGCAGGCCATCCACCCTCAGGCCTTCCAGGGGCTGAAGAAGCTGCACACCCTGCACATGTACAACAACCAGCTGGAGCGCATCCCCGGGGCTGCCCCCGGCGCCAAGACCCTCATGCTGCTCCACAACCAGATCACTGAGATCAGCCGCAACGACCTGGCCACCGCCTACACCGTCACCGAGCTCAACCTCAGCTACAACAAGCTGACCAGCCCCAAGCTGCACAGGGAGGCCTTCCGCAAGCTGCGCCTGCTCCTGAGCCTCGACCTGTCCGGGAACAGCCTGCAGACCTTCCCCACGGGGCTGCCCAAGAGCCTGCAGGTCCTGAAGCTGAAGGACAATGAGCTGGCCGTCATCCCCGATGGAGCCCTCTCCGGCATGGGCAAGCTCAGGGAGGTGTACCTGAGCAGCAACAAGCTCAAGGTGAACTCCATCTACCAGGGAGCCTGGCAGGAGCTCACCAGCCTGAGCGTAAGTCTCTCCATGTGGAGCACTGGATGTTTTGTAAAAGTCAGCTTTACAGAGCTAGCAAGAAACAACCTGAAAGCTGTTGAACGGTAACGTTTATTCATTGCAGGCATAAGTTTAAGGCACAGAATTTATTGAACTTTTCAAACCCAGCTTCATAAATCTCTCCAGTTCAGCACGCCCAGGGGAGAGATTTATGACTTATCCTGTAATATTGTCTGGGATCCAGGCTGACCTGTATATATGGGATTACAGGAAGGATGTGCCAGGTGGCATTGTCTCCTGATTGAGTGTGTTGCTGTTGCTACATTATTTATGCCTGACTCAGCAGGACAGCCGGTGTTGTAATGCAGGGGAGTGGCTTGTCTCATTGGGCATAACTCTGTAGGGCAGAAACAAAGCAATTAGTATCAGTCACACTGTGTTTGAATATCTATACCTTTAAATTACAAGTTTGAATTGATGCACATTTGCATTTGGACTATTCCCGTGTATTGGTTGGGGTTGACCTTTATGTAGGGGATACAGGAAGTGCGAAGGAGAGAGAAACGTGAAACTTGTAAGAAAGACTAAACAGCTGCACTATCTGACCCCTCTTGCTCTGCGCACCTCCTAATATCGTGTGCTCTCGTAATAAAGCCTTTTGAACCCACTTACTGTGTATGGATCATTAGTATGCCAGCCTCACACCTGCTCCGTGTTTCAGACGCTGGACCTGTCCTCCAATCAGCTGTCCCACATCCCCTCAGACCTCCCGGAGTCTCTGGAGTTCCTCCACCTGCAGAGCAACTTCATCAGCAGCATCGCGGAGAGCGCCTTCGAGAGCACGCCCAACATCAAGGGCATCTTCCTCAGGTGAGCCCTGTGTGCTGAACTGTGGGTACAGCACAGCACAGCACAGCAGAAGCACAGTGCAATCGTGAGATAGCACCAGGCATGTATGCTGAATCACTGGGTGAAGCAGAATAGCCCGTTCGTGCTGAAATATCTCTGTCTTCCATATGTCATTATTATTATTATTATTATTATTATTATTATTATTATTATTATAAAAAAAGACTAGAAGAGAGGTTTATTTTTTTTAATCCGTCCCCCTATGAGGTTGTCGTGCATGAATGGTTTAAAGCATGCATCAGCCATGGTCTTGTCTATGAAGGCGCTAGAAGAATACTGTACTGTATTATCCATAAACATTAACTGGAGATTAACTGGTCATAACAAACCAATATGAATATGTGTGGTATTTATCCCGATTTGATAATGACTTCTTTAGCATTCATTTAGGTTAGGTTTTGTGTGCTGACACGTTCCGTCTCTTCCAGATTTAACCGGCTGGCTGTGGGCGCAGTGAAGAAAAGCGCCTTTGTGAATCTCAAGAGCCTGCAGGTCCTGGACCTCGGGCCGTCCATGGAAATGCCAGGGATCGTCTCCAAGAACGAGGAAGGAAAGCGGTCAGAGGAGGAGGAGGAGGAGGAGGAAGAGCTGGACTAGAACGACAAGAATAACAAACGACTGACTGAGTCTAAATCTCAAGAGCCTGATTGGATCCACATGCACAGCCTTCAAAGATTATCCAAACCAATAGGGGGCTGTTTTTCTCTCAATGCCTAAAAAAAGGCAAGAAGTCTTCATACCAACCTGTTGGGAACCTGTTTGGCAGTTGAGTGAACAGCATACAAGCAGATGTTTCTGTCTCAAGAGTCTGAAAGATACTTTTCTGACTTTAGAAACATTGTATTGCCTTCTCTGCGTGCATCTTTCAAGGACAACTTCCTCGCTGTATTCAGCATGTCTTTCACTTCTCACATTAATGGATTTACTCATATTATTATTATTATTTGTTTATTTAGCAGACGCCTTTATCCAAGGCGACTTACAGAGACTAGGGTGTGTGAACTTTGCATCAGCTGCAGAGTCACTTACAATTACATCTCACCCGAAAGACGGAGCACAAGGAGGTGAAGTGACTTGCTCAGGGTCACACAATGAGTCAGTGGCTGAGGTGGGATTTGAACCGGGGACCTCCAGGTTACAAGCCCTTTTCTTTAACCACTGGACCACAAAGCCTCCATATCAAGCAAACCGCTTGTCCCCACATCTGCAATACAAAAGCGATTAGCACAATGAAACCAGTGAGTATTGAGCAGCCACCAGCACGTACTAGTGCCTAGAAATTTCAGAATTGGAATTTTCAGAACACATCTGAATGGAATTTCAGAATTGGAATTCTCAGAACACATCTGAATGGAATTTCAGAATTGGAATTCTCAGAACACATCTGAATGGAATTTCAGAAAGGTCTCCTCATTTGGCTCTGTCAGAATTAGGACCAGGGCTGCTATCAGTTAGAATGGACTTGCCTTTCCTGGAATTAGCTTCTTACTGATGCAAAGTCTGTACATGGATACATTATGTGACCTTTTTAATATTTCTTTTTCTGCAGCATGTTAAAGTTAATATAACTTGTGCAAGCAGATAACAACAATCCTCTTACCTTTTCATGAAGGAAGGTTTCAGCGCAGTTCTCCCAATACCCAATGCGCTACACCCACCATCTTTACATTGAAATACTGTGTCTGCAACTTATCGAATTACCAATGAAGTAACGCTAACTCACTCGCCATGCATTATTATTAGCCACAAAGAAAGGATTTCCACAAAGCTTATCAATGATTTATACAGACTGTTACCTTTATTGTTTATTTTATTGTGCAGTTTGTAGTGGAAACAAAATGAAGAAAAGAAAAACATACATTTCTAACTTGGTAAATAATATTTACAAATATATCAAAGAATTAAACATGATTTAATGAATGAATGAATGAATGAATGCGTATAACCCTGGGAAACCCTGCTGCTGTCACTAGAGCATACTGGCGTTATTTTTTCTTTTGCAGTTTTGGATTAGTTTAGCCCCCATTATGGGGAGAGTCTAAAGCCCTGTGTACCCTATGTGGCATGAAGGCTTGCAACCCTTTACATTGAGCCTCTCATTTACATAGTAGCTACTTAGTACATACATGTGCACTTACACACAATTACAAGGGTTAGGGTTATAGCGTGCAAATAGAATTACACATGAAGTACATTGTAACTATGCTTAATAACATTGTAATGATGTGTAAGTGCACATGTATTTGCTCTGTAATTACACTGTAAATACACAGTAATTAGAGACGCTTCATGTAAAGTGTTACGAAGGCTCTGCCTGGAGCTGAGGCTCTATCAGAATTAAAGTCAGTTCTGTATGAATGTGGTTTCTTCACAAACATTATTATATACTTCAGGGTGTGCGTTTTATATATTTCAAGTTGACGAGCAATTTACAGAAGCATTTTCCCAAGATTGTTCAGCTGTATATTACACATCAAATAAACAAACCTTTGCGTATAGCACAGCTCCTTTTCTTTTTGTTACCAATATTTATCACTGCACATTTTTATTTTATTGTATTTTTTATCAAACATGTTTTTACTTGCATTTGCCTCCTTTGTGTGCATTCATTATTCCTGCTGCAGTTTCTTCATTAAACACAAAAGCATGTGATGGACGTTTCTACAACCCAGTTCAATAGTAATATCCAGGGCCCTGTATCTAGCGCAAAGGCAATACAACATAATAAACCAGCAATAAACTCAGCAGAATGAACTGCGCTCCTCATGGTCACTTCTACCTAGCTTATTACTCTCAAAACTCTACCTGTGCCTTTGCATTTGCTTCAATGCAGGAGAGTCACTGTTATTTACGTCATGCTAATACTGGACTCACCTGAGATAGTAGCTCATACTAGTTCCCAGGTTTTCTTGCAGCATCTGTTGTGGGTCATTTTTCTGCCCATTTGCTGTGCTGTTGCTGCTGCTATGTTGTCTGTCTGGAAGGGGTTCTGCTGTACTCTTGCTTATCGCTTTTGACCCGTTTCTTTAAACTGGTCCTGGAAATGACTTTGAGTTCAAACACCAGCAAAAGCTTCTGCCAGAGGCGGGCATGGCCGTAGACAGGATATATTGACACAGGAGACACTGACAAGCAGGCAGATGGAAGGAAAGGTACTGTGAATGGAGTACACTGAACATGAATAATACATATCGAGGCCACAAACGGTTATGTAGTTGCTTGTGCACCACTGCAGCCTCGTGGTGTCTTCAGCACGAGAGCCTGCATGCTTGTCTCAGTCCCAGAAAAACAAATACTACTACTACTACTACTACTACTAATAATAATAATAATAATAATAATAATAATAATAATAATAATAATAATAATAATAATAATAATAATAATAAAAGAACAGGCAGTTTGTCGAGTATAGTCCAGTATGGCTTGTCCACAGAAGGTTGATTTTAAACATACACGCACTCACGCACACACACTGCATCAGACATGTCCTGCAACAGCAGCAGTGGGTATTTGTGAACACCCTGTGACATCATAGCTGTCTTCTGGCATGAGTGGATGGGCCATGGTAAGTCTGGTTGCTAGCGGCAACGGCAGTGGCCTAAATCACATGCATTGGTGATGCTGCTGCTTTCAGCTCGCCCCTGTAGCTGTGTTTATGTACTGGTGTGCCACACACAAACACGTTTCATCATACACGCACACGCACACGCACACGCACACACTCCCAAACAAAGCAGTGCGATCACATCCCAGTGTGCACCACTGTGAAGAAAGACCCCGCCCTTGTGGGTCATTCTCCCTCGCTGTCTCACGCCCCGCCCCACTCGCTCCCGTCTGTTTATACATTCGTCTCAAGGCCGTTCATGTCAATGGAGCAGTGGTCCTTGTCTCTGTGCTTCTCCGGCTGATCCTTGCTCTTCTCGGGCCGGACCCCTTCCTCCAGCTGCATGATCCGGGCCACGTCGGCGGCAATGCCCTCAGAGAGCGGAGGCTTTCTTCCCGGCGAGGGGTTGGAGCAGCTGTTTTTCTGGTACGCCATCAGCTGCTGGATGCTGATCATGGGCTTGGTCTCGCAGATCAGAGGGACCTGAGAACAGAGAGGGCAGACAGGCAGGCAGGACAAGAGCTTCGCTGCAACAACTTTCTTTCTTTCTTGGCAGTGAATAAGTATTATGTTTCACATGTTAAGGTATTAACACACCCCTCTGGGCAGCATTTATGGTACCTGAACATAACTAGCCCTGACGGAAATAGCAAACAGAGCACTGAAAGAAACTTGTTTGGCAGTGAATCAGACTCCAGCGCAATTCACATCCTTGAACTCTGAAGAATTAAATTGCACATCTCCATGAGATGGCAACACAGACATGGTCTTCCTTCCTACCTCATCAGAGGGCTTCTTGGTGAATTCTCTCCTGAAGATATGAGCCATGATCCCGGTGGCCAGGGCGTCCCCCATCACATTGATCATGGTCCTGAACCTGTCCCTGGGAACCACAGCGAACATGCCTCTTATCAATCAACCATTCATCACACAGGTAACGCTGCACGATATATGCAAGTACACAACTGTATCAGAAAAGGGTTAGGGTTATGGCTAGAGATAGGGTTATGGTTATGGTTATATCGTGCAAAAAGATTTACACATTAAGTACATTGTAGCTATGCATAATAACATTGTAATTATGTGTAAGTACACATGTATTTACAAAGAGACTACTATGTAAATGTAAAAACTATGTAAATGCACAGTAATTAGAGACAATGTAAAGTGTTAGCCAACAACAATAACTACAACAGTTACATATTAAGGCAGAGGCATGGTATTCTGGAAGGGCTTCTGAATATTATATTACTTCAGGATGTATTGTTAAATGGTATATATCTGATTATTTCTGTTTTTTTATTTATTTATAGTATTACTTACAACGCCCAATCCACAGCGATAATCAGAGTGATGTCATCAGTCGGTAAGCCGACCGATGTTAACACGATCACCATGGTAACCAGGCCGGCCTGAGGAATGCCAGCAGCTCCAATACTTGCAGCCGTTGCCGTGATACTAGAAATGGAATCGAATACAATACACATTGATCCTTCTTTATATTTTCCATTGCAGTCATTTACATTTAATTAAGGCAACACACGGGCAGCTGCCTTTGTGAGACATTATAATCAGTTGCACGTATTCGAAGAGCGAAGATTATTTATACTTTGATACCAAGATATTTAGCTTATAATCTGTAAACAAGTTTATCCTTTTCTCTCTCTCTCTCTCTCTCTCTACAGTACATGTGTGTGTGTATATATATATATATATATATATATATATATATATATATGACTGTGGCTTTGTAATCACTCCACATCGACCTGGACAATGTGCTGGAAGGAGCCCCTGCCTGATGGTGATGATCTGCCCGAAGTCGAGCTCGTAGTTGTTGACCTGTGCAATGAAGATGGCGGCCACGGCCTCGTACAGCGCCGTGCCGTCCATGTTGATGGTGGCTCCGACGGGCAGCACAAAGCGGATGACGCGCCTGTCGATGTGGTTGTTCTCCAGCAGGCACTTGAAAGTGATAGGCAGCGTGGCGGAGCTGGAGGAAGGAGAGGTCACAGTCAATATAGAGATATAGGGACCGCGGGATACAGCCCACCAAACAGAATACTGTTTTAAAATATGAAAAAAACCTTTTGAAAACAATAACAATAATAATAATAATAATAAGGTCACATCAAACTAAAAAGTATATGTTTTGTAATGTTTCCCATTAAACTGCTATTTTAAGACGAGACCATGCGGCATAATGGCTGGTGCATTAAAATGTATTACAAGGAACATGACCTCTGCAGCACAACACACTACCATTCTGAGCAGGAATCAAACCAAAAAACCCAGATGTGAAGGAAGTGTCTCCAGTCCTCTAAGTCACCCGGCTCCCCTACGCAAGTGTGCTTCAGTGTTTCAAGTTTCCTTCAATCAGAACCAGATGTTTCATAGAGACCCAACATTGCATGATCTCTCTGAACTTCTCCCAAGTGTTAAGAAAAGAAAGAAAGAAAGAAAGAAAGAAAGAAAGAAAGAAAGAAAGAAAGAAAGAAAGACCTTGATGTCTGACACTTCAGGGTGGTAATGGTGAAAAGTTCGACCCAAACCAAAAAAAAAAGAAAAAAGAAAAAGAGCAATAAATTGATCACTACCAAGTGTCCAGCATGAAATAAAATCCATTTCTGTAACTTCCAGCGCAAAACCTCTTCTCAAAAATTACTCAGAAACTACTGTGGTGCAGGAATCAGTCTTACAGTAAATGAGTGGTGTGTGTGGGATTGACATACAGAGCAGGATAGTCTGGCCAAACTAAACACACTGCCTGGGTTCTGGGGACTAGTCTGAAATAGTGCAAAACATAAAAGCATAATATCTGCCATCATATTTTATTGTTTAAAGCCTGTCTTGTTTAGTCAAGAGTTGTTTTCAATGTCTTCAATTCTCTATTGTATTATAAGCCCACATCCTCAATGGAAACTATTAGCAGCAATTGCACTTATCCTTATGCGCTACCTCTAATCAAGTTGAGAGTGCACAGTACTTTCTCTTGAACTCTTTGTATGACAGAGTTCTGGCAAAGAGTGCTTGAGAATGAAATACTCTCTCAGCTTGATTAGAGTTGGACAAGTACAATTTCTCTGCAATTCACCTTCAGTGTGATTCCAAATCCTGTGATCCCTGAGTAACACAAGGAGGTAGAGTTTCACCCAACAAGCATAAAAGGTCCATAGCAACAGCAGCCGGTCGCCGAGCCAGACTCATAGTGGAAGCGGCTCTTGAGTTTTTGATTTATTATTTAAAAATCAACTTTAAAACGAGGAGAGACCAAAGTAGTTATAACATCTCTCATATACTTGGAGACAACAGTCTACTCTCGCTAGAATACAATTAGTATCCATCGTACAGCCAATCACCTAAACACACTTGACACTGTTTGCAGATCCCAGTGGTCCTACCTGGATGACGTGGCCAGCGCGATGAGCAAGGCCTGGAGAATGCCCCTGATGAAGACGATGGGGTTCTTCTTCGTGATGAAGAAGTACATGCTGGGCAGGATGAAGAGGCCATGCAAGACCAGCCCCAGCACCACAGTGATGGCGTAGAAACCCAGCTTCTTACCAATAGCCGTGGGGTCGTCCATCTCCAGGATCTTACCAGCGATCAGGAACACGATGCCAAAGGGGAAGTAGCTGGAGATATCGCAGAGAGAGGTGGATGTGTGTTTAGATGGGGAGAGATGAGGAGGAGGGTGTAATACTGTGTAATACTGCACTCGTGGCTTTAATATGATAGTCAGGAACACCCTGATTTTTTACTACACTGCGACTTCTGGGCTAGTTCCTAACATGAAGGCAGCCAGAGCAAGCACACATGAACTAGAATGGAATACCAAATGCACATGCATGGAGAGACTGATGGGAAGGGTCTGGAAGGGGTTAACACTCCAAGGTTCACCTCTGCAAGTCTAGTTCAAATCTAGTGAGTTCGATAGTCCCAGCTCATCCTTCAGTTGAGTTTTTTTAAATAAAGAACCAGGTCCAGGTCTGACATGAACTGGACTGGAAGAGGCACAAGTGAATATAAAAGTTTCAAAACATTTGGCTTAGATTGTCTTTTTTCTTTCAAAGAGGGTACTGTAAAATCTGTTGATTATTTGACAAGCTGAACCTACCAGGTAGCTACCGCGACAATCTTCAGCACGGCTTCGTTCAAGCTTTGACAGAAGTTGACCAGGGGGCTCCCATTGGATCCCATCCTTCCCAACATTATACCTTAAAAAAAACAACAACAAAACAGCTTCTAACGATAGTGCTTGATTATGTAATGAATATATAGTTTTAGAAGTAAGCTGAGAATGTTATAGTGTAGCGCAGACCCGTTCCTGAAAGTCTGGCCCACATATTACGAATAACACTAACACACGCTATTGGAGTTTGGTAAAAGGAAGCATAGTGATGTCCTGTAACGAAAGTAGACAGATCCCAGCAAGCTGGTGACATGTACGCCACGAGCAGCATCTTCAATAAAAGCCTTTGTTCTACTTTCATTAAGCAGGCCTGCGTGTCACATCATTACGAATGCAGTCTAGTACCCATGGTAGCGGAGAAGATGACGATCCCCAGCACGTTCATGCCGTCGCTGCTGCCGGGCAGGGAGCGGAAGATGATCTCGGGAGGGGGGGTGAGGTCCAGGGAGAAGTTCTGGATGTCCATCCCGTTGTCACCCTGGATCCCGTAGATGACGAGGCGGCGAGTCGTGGTCTCAGCGAGCGCCGCTGCCTTCGGGGACTTCACGATTGGGATGATCTTCGTCCGGTACTGGGACAGAGAACACAAGCGGTAATGGATGGAATGGATGATCCTGTATTACTCAACTGCCTTTGCCTCCTTCATAGAAAAAAAGATGGTTTAACTCGTTAGTACTGTACCTGCTGAAAGGTGGCTTCAACCAGGTTTGCTGGAAACATGTTGCTGAAAAGGAAGAACAGATACAGTCACTAACTGAAAACCAGGTCTCGCAAGCTTTTATTATACCATACACTGTCCCTTAGAAAGGTTTCCCATAGCAGTGTAATAAAGCACAGTCAAAGTATGGCAACGCATAGTGAAGCATTGTAAAGACTTTGTGCTGGTAAATGTGTGCTATAACCATGGAAAAAACACTTTTCTAAGGGGTATTTTAGATACAGTTGAATTACAATCTGGTTGGCCACCATTTGTCTATACAGTTGGAGATGTTAGATACCATCGGGCAGCCTGTCTTTGTAATTAAGCTGCCGCAGAAGCATAACGTTGATACAGCATTTTAAATGTCTAAAGCAACAGCACAGAGGTAGTGGAGTCCTGGTACGGTTTCCTTGATCCATCCTGTTGTGATTAAATCAAGGCCAGAATCAAACAAATTATTACGTCCCCGAGCAGCACTTTACATGAATCATTGCGAACATATTTTATTCCATATTTTATCATATGTTGGGTTTCTGGATTCAGTATTACTGATTTCTGCCAACATCCAAGAGATGTGGAAACTCAGGGGGCCTGTAATCTGTTTGTTTGAAATGAACTGACTTTTGCCAAAAATAACATATATACAGTTCATTTTTTCCCCAAACATCTCACTGAGGCAAAAACAAATCCTGTGTGACTGTAATCACACCGTAATTGTAAGTGTTGTTACAACATTGTAAATACTGCACACAGCTTAAATCCAAAAGTCCTTAGCTTTAAAATGCTTACATTTTCCATTTAAACCATGTCTGTCATTAGTGTGTTGTGACAGCGTAAATAAGAGACACCGAAAGCAAACTGAGAAAAAGAAAATAGTACAGGCCCAAGTACTTCAATGCTCAGCTCCCCTGCTTGTGTGCACGACTCTATGACAGTAAACACACTTTCAGTCAAAGCAGTGTAGTAATTATAATGAATTCCTGTGTTACAGGTAATTGTCATAATAATATTGCAATTAATTACTATGTAAATGCACGGTAATCAGAGACACTTACAGCCATGTAAAGTGTTACCTAAACCTGCTTAAGAATGCTTTGACTGTTTTGCTGTTTGCTTTGAGTAAATTAAAGGAAACTTGTTGAACACATTTCTCTCCCTTGGGCTATGTAACGCAGGAAATGAAATCCACCCACAGGCAGGTAAATCAGTGTCTCTGGGCTGCATCCCGCCTCATTGAATCCTCCAGGCTCGGGCTTTCCCTCATGTTGTAGCCCATTGAGATCATCACAACTGCTGAGTCACTTCCAATAGGACTTAGGTTTTTACATCTCATCCGAAGGACGGAGCACAAAGAGGTTAAGTGGCTTGCTCTGGGTCACACACAGTGAGTCAGTGGCTCAGCTGGGATTGAACCCGGAACCTCCTGGTAACAAGACCCTTTCTCTAACCACTGGACCACCTAGCCTCCTTGTGTATATATAGTGGCGCTCCTGGCTGTATGGATTAATGGGCTGCTAGACTTCCACTAATGGGATCTGTCTGAACAGTTGCCTCAACCCAGGGGAGTTTTTTGTTTCTTTTCTTTTGGTAACAAAACATCAGAAACAGCTGGCATTCTATTATAATTCTGGGGAGAGACCCTTACTTAATGAAGACCCTAACGAGTGTCAGGCAAGGATATAAACTGAGCCCCATAAATGCTTAGACTTTGGCTGGAGGTTGGACCAGTGCTTTGCCCGCCCAAGTGGTTTAGTGTAGACAGTGTCATACTACGAGAGACATGGACAGGGTTGTAGAAGAGGCGAGTTCAGCTCTTACCGGATGAGATCGAGAAGCGCGTCGGCGGAGCTCATGATGGGTCTGCCGCTGTCCGCTGTGCTCTCCTTCTGTGCAGCGCCCCCAGGGTGGATAATGGACACCAGGATGATGCCCTCCACCACTGCCACGAACGTGGTCCACAGGTAGTAGGAGATGGTGATGATGCCCAGACGACTGGAGGCCTTGGCATCCAACGCCGCCAGTCCCGACATCAAACTGGGAAGAAGGAGAGAACTGCAGTCACTCCCTGCAACCACATGCTGCACCTGAACCAATTGAAAGCTCTGAAAAGATCCAAGCTGCCATTCTCAAATGCAGCTGCCGCTTATTTTAAATGTGTGTACGGCTTTCTGACTGGTATATGCTGTGTCTACCTTTTAATCTGTTCTTTTGTATTTGAACATCCTTTTCTACTTGCATGACAACCCCACCCCCCCCAGCCGGAAGCCTCTTGGATAGTTAAACTAATGCAATCAACTCCCTCTTGGGTAATGAGACCCAAGAAGGCTTTGCTGGTCTCTGAGTTAGCCGACACGTTTTCGTGGGTGGTTTGAGATAATTAAAGAGTAAGTAGCAGGGTTCTGAAACATATAGCGTTACCCGTCCCCACGTGTTGCTACAACTGTTGAAATAACATACCTAGAATTTTTCTTTTCATTGTTAACATCCTGACAACTTTTTACACCTATAACTTTAAAGTCTGTTTCAAAGCTCTTTTCAAAATGTCCACTCTAGTACACCAATAGTGACCACATTGTCAAACAGGTAACACAGCAATAACGATCCATGATGTGGTACAGAACAGAAAAGCCAGAGCACTTGTTTGTTTGTTTTTTTAATCGCAAGTGATTTAGAGGACAGATCTCAAACCCCAGTGCACTACAGCGGCCGTTTTGAAAAGAGCTTTGAAACAGACTAAGTGTAAAAAGTTGTTAATAATGAAAAGTACAGTAGAGGAGGCACTGGGCTGGGATTGAAACACACTGTGCTGTGAGGGGTAACAGGGAGAGGGATTAATAAACCCTGAACATACCTGGAAACGACCAGAGGGAGAATGAGCATTTTCAACATCCGCATCAAGAGCTCTCCCGGGAACTGGAAATATTTCACCTCCTGTGGAAGGAAAACATCAGGTTAGTCTGCGCTGTTAAACCTGACTGTCCTGACAGACTTAATCCAGGCCTCCAATGTCATGTTTCATCAAATTCATGTGCGGCTTAGAAGGTCAACACCAGAAAGCTGTTGTTTTCTAAAACAAGAGAGAGTGGTGTGTCTGATGACCCCTGTCCTCTTTACACATAATAAAGTCATATCCGACTATTTCAAAATCCATGTTATACCATTTCTCTACTTCAACATAACAGTGCTTGGCTTTTGGATACAATACAATACAATACAATACATTACAATACAATACAATACAATACAATACAATACAATTCAATTTTCTTTTATATAGCACTCTTCATGCAGAGCATCCCAGGAGCTTTACAATAAAAACTCAAAGCCATTAGCCAATCAATCCAGCTCACGAATAAGCCAACGCAAAGAAATCTGTTTTTAAATGTGATTTAAAAAACTTGACTGCCAGCATTCCTGATGGGACTTGGGATGCAACTCCACAGGCAGGGAGCAGAGCAACTAAACAGGAAACAAGACTTTTTGAGATATACTCGCTGCACAACTGTTGTCTGTGATTTTCTTGGTTAGATTTGATCCTGAGTACAAGTAAAAATAACCCTTTCACGATGAGTAATTTTACACACAGTTGCCACCACCTTAAGGCCCCATAGCTCCGTGCAATTGAGGTACTGTGACTTGTTAAATGTCTTGGGCTCAGAGACAGTGTACTTTGAGTTGTTATCGTAACATTTGGTACACATCTGTGTTCTATGACTATTTCCCGTAAACTTCCATTTCACTGCCTGGATGTTTACCCTCATGCTCTGTGTTTACAGTGGGTGCACAGCTATACTCTGTGTTTAACCCTCAGTGATGCAGGTATTCTTCACATATCCATTTACTTCATGTTTACAACCCATTCAGATCAGACAAGGCATTCTCCTTATGCTATTCGCCACCCAGGGATGCTTTGTTTTCGATCACGGAAACTTCCAGTTTCCAGTTGAATGATATACTCCTACATCAATTTCCAGCATTTCTGTACAGTTTAATTAATCCTCTCTCTCTCTCTCTCTCTCTCTCTCTGTGACTCTCTCCTTCTCTGTGACTCTTTCCTTCTCTCATTCCAGCAACAGGAGAAACACAAAGATAATTCATTCTGTCTGTAGAAATGGAAATATCTGGCTTCATGACACTTTTAAAAAGAATGGAAAGGATTTTGCTGGCTGTTCCCTTAAGACCCGAGCCAGAGTCAACAAGCATTCAGACAGCTCCAGAAAACGTCTCTCTGCAACATGGTATCTTTCAACAGGCAAGGGGGGGGTATGGGGGGGCTATGAGAAATGAGTCATTTATATAATACTTTCATATAGGAGAAAGCCCTCAATATTCAACACATTTCGTACTAGATGTGTGATCCCTTGTATGTGTTACTGTAGTACAGCAGTCAGAGCATGCAGCTAGCTTGTGTTAATATATTGTATGTGTTACTGTATTACAGGAGTCAGAGCTTGCGTTAATATATTACATTTGCAATTGCAAATGGGAATGCTTATGGTAATTGCTTCTCAAACTGGCTGCTGTCAGGGTCGCTTCAGTCTCCCAACGGTGAGTGAACAGCACCAGTGCAGGAGATACTGCAAAGCGCTGATAATAACAGCTAAAGAGCTTTTCTATTCTGCATTATTCAGGGGAAAGCTTAGTTTCCTGGTTTAAGAGCAGGATCTGTAATGCCCAGGCTGGTAATAGAGAGAGAGAGAGAGAGAGAGAGAGAGAGAGAGAGAGAGTGAGAGACAGAGAGGCCTGGGTGTCAGTAACAGCTGGCAGTGAGCGTTCAGCACACATGGCAACATCCTCAGAGTGGAACTCCAGGTCCAGAGGGAACACAAAAGGCCCTCACTCAGGTCCTTCAAAGGGAGGACAGGCTATCACCATTATCTGTGGTGTGTGTGTGTGTGTGTGTGTGTGTGTGTGTGTGTGTGTGTGTGTGTGTGTGTGTGTGTGTGCGTGTGTGTGTGTGTGTGTGGATAATAGAGCATGCATGCATGTGTTTGCAGGACATGAGTGCAATTAAGCCATTTTGTGGCCTTTTCATATTCTGCTTTAGCTTAACAAAAACAAACATGAATTTAAGGGATTTCTTTTTCAAAATATGACACAAAATACCAAATACACACACATTGTATAATATTCTGTTCATCCCATTAGAATATAGGTATATATAAGGTACTGGACATCTAAACCATATCCTTAAACAGTCTTTTCAGAAAGTAGATTTTTTTTAATAGAATTATCATTTTTAAAAGACAAAGTTATGATAATAAAACAAACCAAAATGGCAACAACGACAAAAACGCTGCAATCTGTGCTAGAGTGATAGTAGCGTGCAAGAGTGTCACATAATTCTCATTAGATTAACGAGTCATTTAGGGTTAAACAGCATCACTGATATCAGTGATAGGAGATCAGTGTGCATCTCTCCATCTTACACCAGAGAGCTCGTAAATCTAATGATGAGGATCTGTTAATTAGAATTGTTCCCTGAGAAAGTGTTGTGTTTCTCTGGGCGGTCAATCACATGATTCTGTGCAAATCCAGTTAGGTTAGTTAAACGCAGCACAGTCCCTTGTCTCAGGGATACATTAAGAAGGGGGTGTGAGGAACGAATTCTCCAAACCGTTGTCCATGTACGATCCTGTAAAGTGTTGGGGGGGGGATTCAATAACAAGCTATGAAGTTACTTGCAGTTACAACGTTCCCCTCCACAGCTGCCCCACCTTCTGTAATTACACACTAAACGGGTAGAATGTGACTTTTCCATGCTGCACATGTCTACCTTTAGAATAGCTGGTCTGCTGCAGAGGAACTGAACACTACCAACTGCAGAGGGATACAGAAACACAGCAGCACACACTGCTTGGTAGTGTGTCTCTCTGGCCCCATCTGGCAGACTCAGTCGTGACGTGAAAGCCTGTTAATCCAGCCGTCTGCACACTCATAAATGAATCAGGTTACCCATAAATGTCCCATCCCGCTAATAGAATGGGAATCAGGTGGAGGAACGCACTCACGATCAAACATCAAGCAGCCAACCCCCTCCACCTGTTCAGAATAACCCCACAGCTTCCATCCAATCCTTTGTGATGATGGGTCTGCGTTCAAAGAGAATTTCCAGCTTCTCATAGCTTCCCTGGGAGTGCGAGCTGGTCTGCAGTGATAGATTAGGTAGTGGTAGTTTTGAAATGCTTTCATTTCTGTTTGGCTGCCTGTAGCAGGGCTCTGTTTTAAGAACCAGGAGTACCAGTAATGTTAATGCTGCACATGTTTCTGACAGAAAGTTGCTGGATCACAGCGCTGGGATCTTACACTCACATGTGTAGTAGGCACATCACCTCCTACCCTGCATGTATGGTGTGGGGAACCCTCATTTTACTTTGCAGCAGCCAATGACTGGAATGAGTTTCAACACAAATTACAATTAGAACGGTTGATATCTGGAGTTGCTTTGAGCCGTAGGGTCGACTCATTGCTGACTGGCATGCTGCGGAGTTTTATGTTTTATGATTAATTACGTGTGTGTTTTTTTTTTTTTTAATCCTTATTCATTGTGTTTGATGTTGTTTGCTGTGGTGGTGTTAGCCTCTTGCCAGGTTGTCATTGTGAATGACAATTTGTTCTCAATTGACTCATCTGGATAATTAAAGGTTTAGATTGATTGAACCCCTTACTGTCACTCAAAGAATGCATTTGATATTAAAACAAATCAAAGAAAACTGTGCTTTTTATTTTATTTATGTGTGGTGTTTTAGTGTGTTTTTAAAATTAAAAACCTCTTCATTTTAACAAAAAGAATCAGTATATTATTAAAAAACAACAAATGGGTCTGAAGTAAATTACTTTTGGTTATAATTGATATTGCACAAGTTTAATCGATCAACTCTTTTTTTAATCGATCAAAGCCCACAGGTATGATTAATCAATTAATCATCAATTATTAAAACCTATATATATATATATATATATATATATATATATATATATATATATATATATATATATATGCATTATGTTCATATAAAAAGACTATGCAATTGCAAAGTGTTTATTTTGTCAGTAATGTAAGCAGCAGTATTTCTTTGCATGCACACAGCCAGCAGTGTCCTTTAATCCTGGATTTGAGCGCTGAAGGTGTCAGGGAGACCTTTAGCTCCAGGGATAAGGAGTTCTGACAACGTCAAGCCAGCAACGAAAGGGATCTGGTGCCAAATCTACCCTTGGGAGCTTGTAAGAGTGCACGAGCCCGGGGAGAACATGGTAATGCACAACTAGGAATGATACACATAGAAAATCAAGACCATTGACACAATAACATTCATGCAAATGTCTGGATAACTTTAAATCAATGAAATACTCCAACTTGTTACTTCTCTGAGCTTCCCAGAGAAGTACTCTCACTATTTTAAGGGGTACTGGAGACAGCAAGTGAAACTAATTTAAACGATAGCTTCACGAGGAGGAATCTACCCTGGCCAGCATGACTACCGTAAAATATTCCCTAACTCTGCAGATCATGTGTACAGCGCGTCACCAGACTCAAGCAATGTGTTTTTAGTGCATTAATGCACAGGGACTAGCTGGTGACACAATAATGGAGGCCTAAGGTGCCTTAAAAGAGGGAGTCAAATACATTCAAAGTTACCCACAGGGCATGCAACGGCATTGGTTTCATCTTTGCTGATGGAACATTTCGGGGGCAATGTAAAGAAACATGTATTAACTGCACGTGTATTAACCTCCTTCTGGTTTCATTGTGTCTCAGCAACATTATACAGAGAGCAAGCCCCCTCAGAGAAACACAAGTACTGGGACTGCGTCCCTCGATGGAGGGACAGTGAGCTGTAGGGTATCATTAGTGAATGTGCAATCAATAAGAGCATTGCTAGGCAATGGCATGATAATCCTCTCAACAAGAGAATGCCATTGTGTTCTTGTTGGGGATTTTTTTTCACATTTTACATTTTAGGGAAATAGAAAAAGCTTATATCCTTTAAACAACAAACAACAAAGTTCACACTGCACTTAAATATCAGTGTTAACTAAGAAGGAGGAGTGTGCTCTTACCTAACTGATAAAGAATTACTGGATTTTTTTTTTTTTAACACATTGACTCCATTGTGTGTGTGTGTGTATATATATATATATATATATATATATATATATATATATATATATATATATATATATATATATATATATATATATATATATGAATTATTGAACACATTTGTCAATTAAGGGTTGAAACCCTTCAAAGCCCCATCCATGGTAGACCTGTCAGTATCTACTAATAGAAGGATCCCTCTTTTCCTACGAGGACCTGATCGAGAGCAGCATGCGGACTGACCTGTTCGGAGAGCCGCCTTGTCCGGAGGAAGAACCCCAGGAGGCATCCGATGATGACAGAAAGCACAGAGAGGATCAGCAGCCCGTTCCTTTTGCACACGTCCTTGACCCGAATCCACACGGCATCCAAAGCTACAGCCATTGCGATATCCCAGCCTGGACAGATCAACACCCCATATATGTACGTGAGCCAGTGAAAGGGGCAGAGCGAGAGGAAAACGAAGCTCCCTCCTTCCAAAGCACTTTTGGCTTTTTCAACCGAGCAGCCCTCTATGAGCAGGACTGAGAGATTATCATCCTTTCCAGGCTCTCTCCGCTGTCCCTCCTACCCCTGGCACCCCCCTCGGCTCTTCCACCAATGGGAGGCCTGCGACAGCTGGTATTATTATCCCCGGGGTTAATACCGCCAATCCTATCAGCAAGCACTGCATTAAGGGGTCTGAAGATTAAAGGGCTCTGAACAATTGGACAAGGGATTGCAGCTTTTAGAAATGAAGCACGAGAGCAGGCACAGTGCAAAGGAGAAAAATAGACTGAGAGTCTAAAATAAGAGGACAGTGGCTCAGGTCATGGGAGGATCACAACAAAGATTCCCAGGTACACAATAAGAGCAAGCCTGTGCGTGGTTCTCCACTCACCCCTCTTCTATTACCAGCTCTCCATAAAGCTATTCGTGACATACTCTAGGTTGCAAACCTTTCACTTGTCCAGACACTTTGGAATTGTATCGTGGTCCTTAGTTCAGTAGGATGAAAGGAAAGGAGCTCGGGTTCCATTTGTGTTCCGATATTGTCTTGGTTCTTCATGGAGGGTGGTTTATATTAACATGGCAAATGGTAGTATGCATTGCATGGTGGCATGGTAGTCTGCAGTGTTGTTTTCATGCTTTGTATCGAATGTCTCTTTGTACTGATTAATTCTCCCTCATTCATTCCCGTCTTCCACTCTCAATCCCCCTCTCTCCCTTATTAGTACTAGACCTTCATTCAGTCTTCCTCGTTCATCCCTACCCCCCCCCCCCGCCCCATTTCCATGATTTACTGATTGACCCTGAATATTCACTTCACCTTTCCGATTCCCAGCCTCTCTTGATTGAGGTCCCTCATCGGTTCCTGTACCCTCTCATTACAGAAGAAGGCACCGTTACTAAACTGAAAAGTGATAAGGGATGGGATGAGGGCTGGCTTGCCTTTTTTAACATCCGGCAAAGCTAATTTGTCTCAGAATGGCAGTAAAAATGTTGGCACCCCAGATGAGAGGAAGATTCGCTGTCAATCGGCTCTTAAAACACTCATTGTGCAAGGTGAGGGAAATCAACATTCATGAATTATTTAATACCTGCTGAAAAATACTTCCGAAAGACAATGAGCATGCGTATCAGCACCCCCTACAGTTTATATCTGCTCAGTGAAGATCATTCAATTAAGATTGTTTTTTATCTCTGGGAAATGCACAATTCATCTAAGAGTCAGAATTTCCAGTTCCAGCTGCTTCAGAGGCTTTGCACCAAAGGAGTGTCAGCAGGCTAGGGGTTCTAGTTGCTAATGACCACTGGCCACATTACACACAACCATTCTCAATCTGGATGTGCAGGAGGGTCAGTCTGCTGTGAGGTCCTGTTGTCCTGGAATTGAACCAATTGGCACCGCAGTCCAGAGTCTTCTGTGTTGCATGCTGTGTGCTGGCCCATTGCCTGTGTTTAAAAAGTCTTTCCGCCTCAAAAATCTCTGTTTGACCTGTTGCAAGATGATTTCATTTCCATTGGGAGTTTTCTTTCTCTAAGAACTAAAAAGTATCCAAAAGTTTTAACATGCATTCTTCTAAGGTAAGGTGGAACATTATGAAAGCAATGAAGACAGTGTTTTGAAATGCTTGTTCACTTTCCTCCCCCTAACCCTAGCAACAAGGTCAGTCGTGTTTACATTTTTTGACCTACTTGCTTTTATCATGTTTCTACAGTGCGCTTGTCATCACTATAAAAAGCAGGGAATGTGAATGGATTCTCAGGCTGCTGCAATAGTAATAATGATAATCTCTGTGTTTAATATCCCGGTCCTGACTGAACGAATGCAGTCAGAACAAAGAGATTATTATTTTTTTATCAGGAATTCGTTATTCTAATCCTGATGCCATGGAATTTATTCAGAACACAAAGATCATCCTTTTCATTCTTACAATCGTGACCTGACTATCAGGCAAATAACTAACTGACACATCCAAAAGTGTTCGAAGTTCCTTATGTCTTTGTCTGGTATTATTGAGGCTTATTTTGTGTGTTCTGTATGATTCTCTTTTGGGTTTTTTTCGCTTAGATTGTTATTTTAGTCATTTTTTTAAGTTTACTAACTACTCCAGCAATAGTTGCTTCTGAAAAGCCACCTAAGAAGGTAGGGAAGCATTTCAGTGTTGCACAGACTTCAGTGCACAATGTTTCCCATATAGGCTTCAGTGCCCAGTGCAACGGTAATATGCTTCCTTACCAAACTTCCCACAATCAGACTTGAAGAGCCTTTTATGAAGCAGCATTTGATGGCAAATATTCCTCTAAGCATAAACAGCAATATAGAACTCACATATGGCAGGTGAAAAATGAAATATGAGGACAATATCCCTTTTAGCTCTGAACCCTAAACTGTTTTTTTATTTTTCATGAATCCTACCTGAATGTATAAATACAGGGGACGTGAAATACAAGCATATATACCCGGCCGGGATTAGTTAGTGAATGAGATGTTTCTGTGTATTTATACAGCCCCGACAGCTCAGTTAGACACCACTGTCTTCAGCATGAACACACTAAGAGAGGCGCTTATGTAAATCAGCAGGAAAACAGAGTGCCTGATGTTCAGTTAGTTGCTTGGATGTTTTTTTTAATAATCTTTATGGTCGCATTTCTGGATACAATTTCAGAAATGATATTAATGAATGAAGCACCATTGCATACAGATGCTTCACTAATCCCAGATAATCCGCTCTGATGAAGCCTAAAACAGGCCAAACACTGACAAAACAGAAAGGTTTGTGTGTGTGTGTGGAAGTGTGTGGAAGTGTTTGTGTGGAAGCATGTGCGGAAGCATGTGTGAATGTGTGTGTGGAAGTGTGTGTGGAAGTGTGTGTGGAAGCATGTGAGGAAGCGTGTGTGGAAGCGCGTGTGTGGAAGCGTGTTTGGAAGCGTGTGTGAATGTGTGTTTGGCAGCATGGGGGAAGCGTGTGTGAATGTGTGTGGAAGCGTGTGTGAATGTGTGTGTGGAAGCGTGTGTGGAAGCGTGTGTGTGGAAGCGTGTTTGTGGAAGTGTGTGTGGAAGCGTGTGTGGAAGCGTGTGTGTGTGTGTGTGTGGAAGCATGTGTGGAAGCGTGTGTGTGGAAGTGTGTGTGGAAACGTGTGTGGAAGCGTGTGTGAATGTGTGTGTGAAGCGTGTGTGGAAGCGTGTGTGGAAGCGTGTGTGGAAGCGTGTGTGTGTGTGTGTGTGGAAGCATGTGTGGAAGCGTGTGTGTGGAAGTGTGTGTGGAAACGTGTGTGGAAGCGTGTGTGAATGTGTGTGTGAAGCGTGTGTGGAAGCGTGTGTGAATGTGTGTGTGAAGCGTGTGTGTGGAAGTGTGTGTGAATGTGTGTGTGGAAGCGTGTGTGAATGTGTGTGTGTGGAAGCGTGTGTGAATGTGTGTGTGGAAGCGTGTGTGGAAGCGTGTTAGCGCATGGCAGTTTCATTCATATTATTCCTCTTGATCTCACACTGTAAACCAGAATAGTTCAATGAAACAGGGGGGCCCTCAGTGGCTCATCTAGTAAAGGAAATCAGGAACTTGCTGGTTCGAATCCTGGTCTTGCTGGGTTGGACCTGTATTCAAAGTACAGTCTCTTATCTTTCACTCATTGGTTATTTTTACACTGCATATTTTGTGATGGTCATCTGCGTCTCATATACCAAGAGAGCTGTGCAAGCACTGTGCTTTTCTAAAGAGTGGAGATCCCGCAGGAAATGTGTAACAAAAAAATCAAACCAATTACGCAGCAGTAAATTAATGAATGTGAAGTTTACAGAATCAATACACATCCCAAAATATTCAACCAGCTGCTGATTGTTCATTCATTTTTATAAATTCATTTCCAGTTTCTGGATCAATTGACTCCAGCAAGAGTTGATGTATTACAGTGGAACATGGCAGGTAAGAAGCTGGCCAAATTCTCCCTCACGTTCCCCATCACCTCTCAGACAGAACCAGCTGGCTGATCTTCCTCTAGCAGGGTTAGGCACCCCAACATGGCAAGCAATGCGGTAGCCAGGGGCATTTCAACAATGGGGGAATCAAGCACTGGAAAGTGGCAAGCAATCGGGCAGCTATACTGCATTCCACCTCATCCTCCCTAAGGGATCGGAGCCAGCTGGACACCCTTCACACTTGGGGGAGGATTAATCGCAGCAATATGGCAGCCCCAGCATCTTTCCCAGCCGCACTCACTTAGAAGTCATTCCTGGATCTTTCTTGTAGTTGTGTCATTTTTGCCATTGCTTTTCAACACAATACAAATTTACAAATGTATTTATTTAACCAATCAAGGGGGGTCCTGGTGGGAGAAGATGCAAGAAAAAACATCAATAATGAGGTCAACGATAAGGTCTCTCCACACCCTGCCAGTGTAACACATGATTTTCTACAGCAGAGAAACATCTGTGTGTTGTCCTGTGCAGACTAAAGGAGAGCAGGAATGTGCAATGTACTGCACCCAGCAGATGAGTTTTAGAATGCAGTGAAGTGACAAGTTAAATGAGGCAAAATTCTTTCTAACGAAACCATAAAAGCACAAGCCACAGTTTTACATCCACGGTCATATGCAAAAGTATCCTCCACCAGAGCCTGATTAAAGCTGTGTGAAACAAACACGGCGTAGAAAATAAACTGCAGCTTCCAAAAGCAATATTATAACTACTGCCCCATCCAGAGGACAACTCCATTCACAGTATAATGATGGACTGTGCTGCAATGCTATACAGCTCAGTAATGTCAGCTTATGCACAACCCACACAGCACTATCATGTTTTTCCCTGCTTAATACAGAAGATTCATTACCACTCAAAGAAAACATGAGCTCTTGAATACTTGTAGGTGTGTTGATTTTAAAAGTCCTACAAATCTAACATGTGTGTGTATCAGAAATGGTTGAGGTAAGAAACCACCTGTATTATTTAATTACCTGTAAATGATGCTTCATTTTCCGAACTTTGAAACAAAAACCAAGCACACAAGAATTTCTCGAGAGCTCTGCCTTAGCGTCTGAAACTGAAGAGACTGTTACCATGCAAATAGCCTACCTCTGCAGTACCTGCGGAAGAGGTCTAGATGGTGCTCTAACCATAACAGTGGTTATCAGATGCTGATCTGGGGCTGAAGCTTGTCAGTGTGGTGCCACACATTGCCTTGTTCAAACTGTACTTTAATCAATACATTTAACATCCTTTACATCCTTTACCTGTTGCTTGTTTGTAACAGATCCTTAGTGTTACTAGAACAGTGTTACTGGCTTTTGTGTGTTTCTAGAAGGCATACTGAAATCATGGGACACAGAACAGAAACCAAGGAATATCCTGGAAAAAGCATGACAGATGACAATGCTGAACTAGCCCCTTGCAATTCAAATCAAACCCCAACCCCAAACCCCAACCCCACCCCCAACCACAACCCCAAACCCCAAACCCCAACCCCAACCCCAACCCCAAACCCAACCCCAAACCCCAACCCCAAACCCAACCCCAAACCCCAACCCCATCCCCAAACCCCAACCCCAAACCCAACCCCAAACCCCAACCCCATCCCCAAACCCCAACCCCAACCCCAACCCCAAACCCCAACCCCAACCCCAAACCCCAAACCCCAACCCCAAACTCCAACCCCAACCCCAAACCCAACCCCAAACCCCAAACCCCAACCCCAACCCCAACCCCAACCCCAAACCCAAACCCAACCCCAACCCCAAACCCAACCCCAAACTCCAACCCCAACCCCAACCCCAACCCCAAACCCCAAACCCCAACCCCAACCCCAAACCCCAAACCCCAACCCCTACCCCAAACCCCAACCCCAACCCACAACCCCAACCCCAACCCACAACCCCCAACCCCAACCCCAAACCCCAAACTCAGGTGTGTGGTGGTTTTGAGATGGGCTGATATTTCCACTCATTAGCTTGTGTCAGATTGGGACCTAGCCTATCACTGGTTAATGAGCCTGTGCCACCCCCGGTGTCTGTAGCTCTGATACAGTACCTGGGAGAGGGCTCCCGCTCTGCTCCAAGCACATACCCTCACAACCCCGGCTGCTCTTCATTTCAGGAAGCATGCTGGACCTCATGCACAAGCATCACTCGGGAGAGAGGGTAACTGGGGAGTTAAGCAAATGTCAGATGTCTTCTCAACAGACTTGCATGACAAAACGAACCAATGGCATCCTGATTTAATTAGGGAATAAAAACACATGCCAGGTCATGTGGGATTTAAGATTCCCATACACATGCATCAGGTACTTAATGCATTTAGCAGAGTGCACCGGTAGGTGCCAGTTATGATTATTATTATTAGTAGTACAGTATTAATAGTATTAATAATACTAAAGCTTTCTACCTAGAACCAGATACCCCATTGAACTCACAATGGTCCAGTCCTAACCAGTCCTATCCTAACTGCCTTCAATTCATATGAAAGCTCAGGTTCACTAATACATAGTAATAAGCAGAGTACTGTTCCCTTGAACGTCTCGTCTGCCTTTATTCATTCTCAGAATGCATCATGTATGCTATTTTTTTTATCATTTTAATGCAATTTAACAATAAACCCTTTAAACCATTTAGCAGTGTGAAGCCTTCGTTTTTAACAGAGAACATGCAAACTGAAAGCTAAAAGAAAAAGATTGCAAAAGTTCATGGAATTGGGTCTTGAGAAGGCCGTCAAAAATCGTATGCAGTTCCATAATGCAAAAAGCAATGAACTTCCTTTCAATGTCAGCTTCCATTACTCAGACCGCTCAGTTCTAAGCGCAGTGCCGGCTGTTTCTTTAAAACAGAACACAATACGATCCCACAATCCCCCAGCGACCTTGACACATGGCAAGGATTAGCGAGGTTGGCCAGGTCTGATTTCTTTTGATTTCGTCGGCTAGGCATGGCCTGTAGCGTCAGGCAGTGGAAACAAAGGCATAAGACAACAATACCAATAACATTACTGCACATAGCTGTCACTTGAGGAAGAGCAATGGCATGAGGTTTTTATAAAATGCAATTCCAGTCCATTAAGCATGTTTCTCACTCTACAAACCGTGTGCTTCAGACTGCTTGTTATAGAGCATGAAAACATTGAGGACATTTGGCACATACCCATTGTGCTGTGGTAATGGTATTCCTCAATCCATACTGTGTCAGATCTCTGGGTTTTAAACACACCAAGGCCACGCTGTGTTCAGTAATAATCGCGGCGTTGCTTTTTTATAAAGCTTGTCTGCAATGTTCTACACCTGCTGATCACCCAGGGAGAGGCTGATGAATGTCTGTTCTCATTACCAACTCATATTCGGGCAGGTTGGTTCAGGATAAGATTAACTCACTGGACGGCTGGTCTGAGATTCAGCTTCCCAGACAACTGGGGCTTCCAACCCCACATATATACTGTATATATACTGAACACATACCTGTAAACGTTTATCACTGTATTTATGCAGTTTTCCCATGCTTTTCCCATGGTTATACTTTGCATTTCCCATAGCTTACCCTGATTTGCCATGTACATTAATGTGCTTTACCATACCTATTCGCTATTCTGTACAAGGCTTTACATAAGAACATAAGAAAGAACATAAGAAAGTTTACAAACGAGAGGAGGCCATTCAGCCCAACTTGCTGGTTTGGTTGTTAGTAGAATCTTAGAAACAGAATCTCATCAAGCAGCTTCTTCAAGGATCCCAGGGTGTCAGCTTCAACAACATGTACCATGCTTTCACTGTGCTTTGTTACACTGTGCTGTGGTTTTACTTTGAATAGAGACACTAACCAGATCACCGAGTATGGAACGTGTATGATGGTATGATGTGGATATGTGAATTGCAGAGAGAGAGAGAGAGAGAGAGAGAGAGAGAGAGAGAGAGAGAGAGAGAGAGAGGGGGTAGGAGAGGGAGAGAGAGGAGTAGGAGAGGGAGAGAGAGGAGAGGGAGAGAGGTAGGAGAGGGAGAGAGAGGTAGGAGAGGGAGAGCGCACCAGAGATACGCAGAGAACATGCTTTCTATTTGTTGCGAGTAATGTGACTTCAGAGTTCTCTGTATTTTAAAATGCCCACTTGCACCTCAGCATGTAAAAGTTACATCTGAATAGGAAAAAAGTTACTGCATGAAAAACCATTGGCTCTAAAAACAGAGGGTTTTGTCTGACCTTTGTGTTATTATTTCATGTTGTGGCTGAGCCGTGTGAATTCGTAGAAGTCACTATGAGCTCTGCGTGCCTGAGTTACTACAGTGCAGAGCGCGTGCTTGTTGAGGCGTTCACTTGTCCCAAACCGGAGAATCCACGCGAAAAGTGCGGCACTGCTGTGGATTCAACGACATGAAATACTGCTGCGACGATCCCAACAGTTTCTTTCCCTACGAGTATGAGTACATGTGGTGGCTGAGGTAAGACTTCCAAGTTTGCAACAGTGCATTTTATTTTTCCCTGCTTTATGAGAACTGAATTTGAAATAAAACCCGGGGCTGCTGCTCGGTATTATTAAAGAGATAGCAACGCATTTCTGAATGACGTTTAGAACACCTGCAATGAATGACAAACCGGATAAACTCAGAACTGAGGGCAGAGCTGCATAAAAAGGCATGCCTTCTATTTAGACATGCGTTCAGACATGCAGATAACCAACTTGGTCCAAAGATCGTGCCCCTGCTTCTTCAAAACCAACACTACTGTATGCATTGTTGTCTTTTATCTTGGTTAACCTCGTTGTGTTTAGCCTGTTGGTCTATGCTCTGGCTTTTCTGTTCTGTGCCACATCATGGACCGTTATTGCTGTGTTACCTGTTTGACAATCCTTACAATAGCAGTGGCCTAGAGCAGCCTTTTGAAAAGAGCTTTGAAACAGGCTTTAAAGTTACAAGTGTAAAAAAGTTGTCAGGATGTTAACAATGAAAAGAAAAATTAGAGGCACATTATTTAAACAGTTGTAGCAATACCTGGGGACATGTAACGCTGTATTTTTCAGAACCTCACTACTTACTCTTTAACCTAACCAAGAAACTAGCTAAACCTTGCTTTGCCCACCACTCATGCATTGGGGGTATCCCAAAACTGTTTAAAAATAATGTTCATTTATCTTGCATACTTTCTGTTGTTATTATTCTTTTTTAAATGTCAGCTGCCGAAGCAAAAGGTTGCATGTTTTTGTCCTGGACCAGGGGTGAGCCCTTCCAGTTTAGGTCTTTGGTCCAACCAAGTTCTGAAAGGTTTAATAGAAGCAATTAAACCACCATCCAGGCCCTAAAGCAGTTTGTTATCTCATCATACCTCTTAAACCTGGTGCAGGATTGCCTGTCCAAGACAGTCCTGGCCACTTGCAAATCCAGTAACAGCCACTTGATCGAAGAGATCAACCAACCAGTAAACCGCATGGAACACTGTTCTTCAGAACCAGTAAACCGCATGGAACACTGTTCTTCAGAACCAGTAAACCGCATGGAACACTGTTCTTCAGAACCAGTAAACCACATGGAACACTGTTCTTCAGAACCAGTAAACCGCATGGAACACTGTTCTTCAGAACCAGTAAACCACATGGAACACTGTTCTTCAGAACCAGTAAACCACATGGAACACTGTTCTTCAGTAAACCGCATGGAACACTGTTCTTCCAGAACCAGTAAACCACATGGAACTCTGTTCTTCCAGAACATTATGAATGGCAAGCACAGTTAGGATTTGTGAAGATTCCGGTACATTTTAATTTGGGTATAGACATCATCCCGTGTGTGTAACAGGGCAGGAGCTGGGTGCGAACCGGCGACACCACGCACTGCAAGCAAGCGTCTTAACCACTGTGCAAAAGAGCCAGGCTCCTCTGCAGTCATGGTTTTAGAGCTTTTAACCTCATCTCATCTCAGCGACGGGACAGGATGGAATCCATAATGGCAGGGTATCACACAACACTGCCTGTTACACACGGAACAAGCGAAATAGTTCTAAAAACTTCTTATTTTTAATAGTAGTTCATAAGTATGATCTTCATTTCTTTTTTGTGTGGAAGATAAGCAGGTATTTATTTATAGGGTATGAAATATGTAATTATCTTCCCCTGTACTTAATGTTCACATTAATCATCGCCATACAAACCAAAACAATAATCTTGGAAAACTAACAAACAGGCAATTGGTTGAAGGAGGAGGGGGTGTTTTAACAGCTCCGTGAAGAAGATTTTCTATAGCTCTTTACTTTCAGGGAAAATGAAATGATCACTACTCTGTATAATTTAGAAAGGTGAAGAATGCAAGACAGCTCAGGCTCTGTCTAACGCCTGCTTTGTTTGCTGCTGTGAATGGACAGAACACGATGATCATTCCAGTGGGATGCACGTCCTGCTTCCCAGTGTTCTGCCAGTCCTTCTGATCCATACTAAGAGGAGTAGATGTCCTCATTTTCCATGGATTGAAGCCAGAATCCTTTCAAAAATAATTCTGTTTACAGCCAAGGAAGCAGTGGTGAAGTCGAGCCTGAAGGCTCCGGAACGCTGTGCTATTTTCATAGGCAGCAGTGGTGAAGTCGAGCCTGAAGGCTCCGGAACACTGAGCTATTTTCATAGGCAGCAGTGCTGAAGTCGAGCCTGAAGACTCCAGAACGCTGAGCTATTTTCATAGGCAGCAGTGGTGAAGTCGAGCCTGAAGGCTCCGGAACGCTGAGCTATTTTCATAGGCAGCAGTGGTGAAGTCGAGCCTGAAGGCTCCGGAACGCTGAGCTATTTTCATAGGCAGCAGTGGTGAAGTCGAGCCTGAAGGCTCCGGAAAGCTGTGCTATTTTCATAGGCAGCAGTGGTGAAGTCGAGCCTGAAGGCTCCGGAACGCTGTGGTATTTTCATAGGCAGCAGTGCTGAAGTCGAGCCTGAAGGCTCCGGAACGCTGTGGTATTTTCATAGGCAGCAGTGGTGAAGTCGAGCCTGAAGGCTCTGGAACGCTGTGCTATTTTCATAGGCAGCAGTGCTGAAGTCGAGCCTGAAGGCTTCGGAACGCTGTGCTATTTTCATAGGCAGCAGTGCTGAAGTCGAGCCTGAAGGCTCCGGAACGCTGTGCTATTTTCATAGGCAGCAGTGGTGAAGTCGAGCCTGAAGGCTCTGGAACGCTGTGCTATTTTCATAGGCAGCAGTGCTGAAGTCGAGCCTGAAGGCTCCGGAACGCTGTGGTATTTTCATAGGCAGCAGTGGTGAAGTCGAGCCTGAAGGCTCTGGAACGCTGTGCTATTTTCATAGGCAGCAGTGCTGAAGTCGAGCCTGAAGGCTCCGGAACGCTGTGCTATTTTCATAGGCAGCAGTGCTGAAGTCGAGCCTGAAGGCTCCGGAACGCTGTGCTATTTTCATAGGCAGCAGTGGTGAAGTCGAGCCTGAAGGCTCTGGAACGCTGTGCTATTTTCATAGGCAGCAGTGCTGAAGTCGAGCCTGAAGGCTCCGGAACGCTGTGCTATTTTCATAGGCAGCAGTGCTGAAGTCGAGCCTGAAGGCTCCGGAACGCTGTGCTATTTTCATAGGCAGCAGTGGTGAAGTCGAGCCTGAAGGCTCCGGAACGCTGTGCTATTTTCATAGGCAGCAGTGCTGAAGTCGAGCCTGAAGGCTCCGGAACGCTGTGCTATTTTCATAGGCAGCAGTGGTGTACTCACATAATCGGCAAGCTAAGTCATGTGACTCACATTTCCCGTGCAACTGTCTGATCCAGTCAGTAGTCCTCTCTCTCTCTCTCTCTCTCTCTCTCTCTCTCTCTCTCTCTGGTCTATCAATGATGCTGTTTGTGCTATAATTGAGGATGCAGAATTAAGCTAATATAGATCGAGAACTTTGTTAATTTAGTTTTGAAACAGATTTTGATTGATGAAACCAGTTCTTAAATACATATACAGACTTGAAAGTTTTATTATATAATAATCAGTGCCCCCTCGCTCTCTCTTCACAGTGTGGGGGCGCTGGTCGGCCTCTCCATCGCGGCGGTGGTGTTGCTTGCGTTTATCATCACAGTGTGTGTCCTCTGCTATCTCTTCATCTCCACCAAGCCCCACGGCAGACTTGACAATGGCCTTCCACTGCGCACCCCAGGTAGGAAGAGCTGTGACTGTGCAGAGGAATAACGAGGACGCTGCACCACAAACATTATTTTCATGCCTCATTGGGTGCAGAATATTTCTTCTTTTGAGTTTATGGGGTATATCTAATTCATATCTAAATGAGACTTTACATGTCTTGAGGATATAAATCTCAGTTTTGATGTCCCTGCTATTACAGGTAGTACGGTAATGCACGTCCTTACGCAACTTTCAATTGGCTGTGTCGCAAAGTAAAGTTTCAGTGACAACCTAGCAACATAACAGACCGCACGCATTTTAGATTTTAGATGTCTTCACATTCTGTACACAGCTGTTTTCTATGATTCTCTCAGTCTGTTACCGGCATTGTGAACTAAACAAAATGCTTTCACTGACTTCTGGCCATATCAGTAATACACAGCACATGCTTTTTCATATATCCATTTCAGTTCATTTTTACAAACTTTTCAATCAGAGATGGCATTACCCTTACTTTAGGTTATTACTTATGTAGTTGACATTACTTTTGCTGCAAAGGATTGAACATGTCATTACACAGTTTACGATCGCAACATGATTGTTTTTATTATTATTGCATTTGCAGGCAGATCTTGTATTACATTTGCAGGTGTTGTTAAACTTGCAGGCTCTGTGCAACTTTTCTATTCCAGAATGATTTTGAATAATTATGGAATAAACAACCTTCAGTACAAAAACGTGCAATGTTTCAATACAGTTGCCTGGCAACCCAGCCTTGTGTTGCGTGTCTTTTTTAAACGGTTAAATAACTGAATCCATTAATGGCATGTTCAGTTCCGATGATGCTTCTTGACAAGTTGTCGTCAGCAGCCTGGAACAACTGAGGCTTTTTGGCAAGATATAATGGGCACACAATTTTCCTTATAATTTTAAACGAAATGTTCAGCTCTTTCAATTCAGCCCACTTTTTTGTTATTTATCCAGGATAAGAACATGTTGTTTTTTATATAATGCCACACCTACAGAAATAGCCCCTAGCGTTGTTTATGTTACTGGCACATGGAGGAGACTTGAGTGTGACAATAACTCCAATTGAATTAAGAAGTTTGCACGGCAAGGTGTTCATTTGATTCCAAGACAAATCTCACATTCCGACAACACCAGCACTGACGCTTTTAACAGAAATCTTTTTTTTGTTCCATATGTTAAAAGCAGTGAAAGGCTTGTATCTTATTGTCTGTCAATCAAGTTTTGCAATTATCACTGACCATAAAAATCAACCATTATGCAGCCATATTCTGTTGTTCAATATGCTGTATTTGCACCAACAAGAAATACCATGAGACATAACTAGGGATAACTTTTTTTACAAAAGTCTTTTGTACCACTGAAAAAAAGAATACTGCAAACAGCGGTATATAGGCGCTTGTTAAAATAATTTTGATTATTGTATATTGTGGCATTTGGCATTACTTGCCAAGACAATACAGCACTCCATGGCTGGCGGTGTGAGATTTATTTTTGTATATCGAGTGATGTCTTTTGATGTGGCTTAGAAGTGTGAGTTACGATGTCCGCACTTACAGTAAGAACTAACGTCCTTGCTTATTCCATCATTTCAAAGAGGCACGGAGACAAGAAATGGGTTCATACTCTCTTTAGTAATGAACCAATCGAATGAATATACTTGCATAAGCAGAACACAGAACATGGAATACTTACTAGGCCTTGATTGTGCTTGCCTGGGAGACGTGGTCGATCCTGTTTGTTGCTGAGATAGAGTTTGATTGTGTTTGCCTGGGAGACGTGGTCGATCCTGTTTGTTGCTGAGATAGAGTTTGATTGTGTTTGCCTGGGAGACGTGGTCGATCCTGTTTGTTGCTGAGATAGAGTTTGATTGTGCTTGCCTGGGAGACGTGGTCGATCCTGTTTGTTGCTGAGATAGAGTTTGATTGTGCTTGCCTGGGAGACGTGGTCGATCCTGTTTGTTGCTGAGATAGAGTTTGATTGTGTTTGCCTGGGAGACGTGGTCGATCCTGTTTGTTGCTGAGATAGAGTTTGATTGTGTTTGCCTGGGAGACGTGGTCGATCCTGTTTGTTGCTGAGATAGAGTTTGATTGTGCTTGCCTGGGAGACGTGGTCGATCCTGTTTGTTGCTGAGATAGAGTTTGATTGTGTTTGCCTGGGAGACGTGGTCGATCCTGTTTGTTGCTGAGATAGAGTTTGATTGTGTTTGCCTGGGAGACGTGGTCGATTGTGTTTGTTGCTGAGATAGAGTTTGATTGTGTTTGCCTGGGAGACGTGGTCGATCCTGTTTGTTGCTGAGATAGAGTTTGATTGTGTTTGCCTGGGAGACGTGGTTGATCCTGTTTGTTGCTGAGATAGAGTTTGATTGTGCTTGCCTGGGAGACGTGGTCGATCCTGTTTGTTGCTGAGATAGAGTTTGATTGTGCTTGCCTGGGAGACGTGGTCGATCCTGTTTGTTGCTGAGATAGAGTTTGATTGTGTTTGCCTGGGAGACGTGGTTGATCCTGTTTGTTGCTGAGATAGAGTTTGATTGTGTTTGCCTGGGAGACGTGGTCGATCCTGTTTGTTGCTGAGATAGAGTTTGATTGTGTTTGCCTGGGAGACGTGGTCGATCCTGTTTGTTGCTGAGATAGAGTTTGATTGTGCTTGCCTGGGAGACGTGGTCGATCCTGTTTGTTGCTGAGATAGAGTTTGATTGTGTTTGCCTGGGAGACGTGGTCGATCCTGTTTGTTGCTGAGATAGAGTTTGATTGTGTTTGCCTGGGAGACGTGGTCGATCCTGTTTGTTGCTGAGATAGAGTTTGATTGTGTTTGCCTGGGAGACGTGGTCGATCCTGTTTGTTGCTGAGATAGAGTTTGATTGTGTTTGCCTGGGAGACGTGGTCGATCCTGTTTGTTGCTGAGATAGAGTTTGATTGTGTTTGCCTGGGAGACGTGGTCGATCCTGTTTGTTGCTGAGATAGAGTTTGATTGTGTTTGCCTGGGAGACGTGGTCGATCCTGTTTGTTGCTGAGATAGAGTTTGATTGTGTTTGCCTGGGAGACGTGGTTGATCCTGTTTGTTGCTGAGATAGAGTTTGATTGTGTTTGCCTGGGAGACGTGGTCGATTGTGTTTGTTGCTGAGATAGAGCTGATTGGCTGGATGGGATCAGATGGGATGGGAAGAGAATTAGTCGAGGTGGGGGTTGCATGGAAAAGGTGAGTACAGGAGAGCACAGTGCAGCATTTATAATGTAGGGGACAGTGTTCAGTGATTGGAGTAGTTACATTGAAGGTAGGACTTGTCTCCGAGCCTCCTAGACCTACAGTCAGGCTTTCATATAAAATAAACACTGATTGAACAAGTGGCTGAGAAGCAGAGACTTTAATTCAGCAGGTGCAAACAAGCAGTTTGAAAATGGGAGTTATTGTTTTTCATGCACGTTGCTTGATTCCCTCTGGTTTGATCTTGGGCTGTGTCTGAATTTCACTTTCACAGCTAGTGCATGCCTACATCCTCTTGATTAGACAGGCTGGCAAATCCATTCTGAATAACAAACATAGACATGCAACTTGCTAGACAGGGGGGGTGGGGGGAATAGGCATGCAATAGATCTGCACACTGAGGTAGTACAGTGCAGGTGCATAGATCACCAACAGTTCACAAATCATAGGCATGTACTAGATCTGCACACTGAGGTAGTACAGTGCAGGTGCATAGATCACCAACTGTTCAGAAATCATAGGCATACACTAGATCTGCACACTGAACACTATTAAAAGAGAATTAGCTAAAATGCCAAATTTATGCAAAAATATAAAGTAATTCATTTTACAGAGAAGTACAGGCCAGAGGTGCAAGACAAACAGTGCAGGAGTGCAAACACTTCTGTCAATTCAAGCCCATCCTCAGTGCACAGAAATGTCTCATTCCTAGGTATTGTAACAGTGTTTTGAATAAAGGGATTACTGGTCACGCTTAATGACTAATAAACCCCTCATTAGTATTATAACATTCTCATGCATTTTTTATTGCAAGCTTTGTTACACCTTTAATCAAGAGCTTTCCTCTCGTTCATTTCAGCTGTGGATCTCAACGCTCTGGAAGGCCCGAGTCAATGTAACGAGGTGGGGGCGCCGACAAGGATCCAGAAGCACTTTATGAGCCGTAAACTGGACTGCACCAATCAGCCGCCGGACCAGGACCGCCTCTTCCAGAGATGCTTCACGGCAACGGTCACCACCATCAACGTAGAGGGGCCATCTTAAAACTATCCAGCGCTTTCCGTTGTGTGGATCACACTTTCACCTGCAGGGTAAAACCGCTTTCGTCCCTTTGATTTGGAAACAAATGAGATTTGCGCAGTTTCTAAAGAGGCCCCTTACTGGTCTCATACTGGGATAAAAATCCAGTTTCTGATAATTCAAGTAGTTTTGGTTTTATTGTCAGGGTTTCTGTTCTGTATTAAATGAATCCCGTTGAACTTGCAGCATTTGTGGGGTGTAAAGAATGCAAAATAAATAATAGGTCACCACCTGCTTTTCAAAACCTGCTTTAGTCCTCTTACCGATCATGTTTGGCCCTTTAAAATACACAAAGAGCACTTTTGTCGCCGGCAGTATATCAAGGTTTGACCATTCTTTAAATCTCTGCTGGTTCTGTCTCTCTAGGAATACACTTTAGGTACTCTGGTTTCTGTCTTAGTAGCTCTCTTCTACTAGATATTGTGTGCAGTATACAGTGTGCAAATTTACATGACAGGTACGAAGTCATTGTGTTGGCATAGAAATGTAAATAATTATTTGTAGTGCAGTACTGCACAAATATTTGAGATGCACTTGAGATGTCTCCTTTACCCGGCATTTATAGCAGGAGGTTTAAAAATACTGACAGCATTGCAAATGGTAAAATACCGTAAAAAGTAAAACCATTTGGATTAAAACTTGTAGCCATATTCACTCATACAATCTAATATGCCCACAAACCAGGCAATAGTAACTCTGATGTCACTCGGCTGTCAGTAGTCTACACACTGTTGTCCTCTGACGTCACTTTGCTGTCAGTAGTCTACACGCTATTGTCTTCTGACATCACAGGTTTAACAAAACAGGGGCTGACTGAAATTGTATCTCTCACTTATGCAACCCAACGGGCAATAGCCTTACACTTAATCCTTGACTCCAGTCAAAAATTAGGTACTATACAGCTATGGCCAAACGTTTTGCATCACCCTATAGAATAAATTAATTTTGCTTCATAAAATCAAATGAAACCTGCTGAATAATTTTACGTTAACATACTGAATTACATACCGCTTTGTGGTTTTCCATATACTTAATGAAAAACGGACAGAAATTTGAAAATGTGACATTTCGAAATCTCGCATGAAATACTGTACTACTACTAGTATGGCTTCCGGTAGACTTTTGCGATATCATTTTGTAGTTTCTTCGATTACATGATGTTAAATAAAAGCACTACATTTTGTTCATGTAGTTAAAAAATTTACATGACAGGTGCTTAGTAATTGTGTTGGCATAAGTATTCATACTGTGGTATTGCAAACATATTTGACACACAGACAATAGACACAGTGTTAGATATTGGAAGAGTGTGCATTTTGTACTTAAAATTTGTAATAGAGTGTAATGTAGTTCAAAGATCCTTTTCCAATGCCAGTGTGCCAGTTCTGTATAGGGTGCTATGGGATAAAGAAGTTCCTTGAAAGCAGTGTGCATTTCTGTCATCGAATTTCCACAGGTTTTGTTTCCAAATCAACATGGAGACTTCTGTTCATTCATTCATTCAGATTTTTAGTAAAGACATTAAAAAAACACAATGGCTACTTTTTTCTGTCTTTTTTTCTCATTGCATGCCTTTGAATAACTCTGTGTTTAAAAACATAATTGACATAATTTCTCCTGCTGCTGCACCATAAATCCACTTTGTATTTTTTGGTAGCGGGACACGAATGAGAGGTATGAAAAATCTGTTTTAAATACTTGCTAATTATCCTTTTAATGGGCAAAAAACTGTGTTCTTTCATCAAACATATAACCCTTAGCTGAATAAACAGACTCCTCCAGAGTAATATAGAAATGAAAACCAGCAGCAATGCAATAGGGCCCTTGTGGGGATGCTGTGATGCTAATGAGATGAAAGCCAGTGTTTTTAAAGCACTGTTGCAACTAATTCACTTTATACAATTCTTAGTATAATTAGGCAAGTTCATGCTTTTCCCCAGCTTGAATCGGAAGCTAATTACTTACTTACTGTACCAAGATCAGCACATTAAAAAAGATCATTGTTTTTTCACTTGCACTGGTGCTTTCCCAAAGGGAATGAGTGGACTGGCATGTATGACAGGCTAACATATTTGACACATTAGTGCCTCTGTGTGCAACTCGTTTTTCAGTGGTAAGCGCCGGCACAATCATAGCCATGAGTTTAAGGAACGAAAGCACAGAGGAGATTCATCAGAAGAAAAGGCCTGTTGGACGCAGTATTTTATTTTGAGAATCTCAAAATGGGAGTTCCAAAAAAAACTTCCCGATTTAAATATATATTTTACAGTGCAGTGCTTTTGACATGTGTTTGGTAACTGTGTTGGGAATAATCATGATCAAACAGACCTCTTGTTAGCCTTCTTGGTCTTTTCTGCAGCGGCACTTTGATGGCATTCTCCCATGCATTGCATTGACCAGGCGCAACCATGATTCACATCGTATCACACCCTGACTGGAGGATGGTTCAGCTGCCAGACGCATGCTGGAAGGATGGTACTTTGGCAGATACTGGAGTAAGCTGATGGGATTCCTGACAAATAAGTCCCAATGTGTTCTAGCTAGGTTTTCTCGGTGTGTTTGTGTTAACGTCACTTCACGCCAGCCCTAGCAGCTAGCTAGCAGAAGACATTGCGTGTTAATTTAGGAAGACTCTGTCTGGTTAGATGGAAGACCTGTGCTGAGCTGAGGGGAAATTCAAAAGCAAAATGACCCAAGATCTGTAAGGCTGAGGCTCTCTGCATTGCTTAGGGAGCATCGAAATAAACATCCGGCTGTTCCCGAGGTGAAAATAATACCTGTTAATACTCAGAATTACAGAATACACAGTAAAACCTAACATTGAACATTTTAAATTCTGTAGGTTAGCGCTAGTTATTGCCATCTGGAAAGTAACTATGGAAAGAAGTAAAACTCATGCAAAGCCTTCCCCATTCTGTTCACCCATCAAGGAGAAGCAATATATACATAGTCTTGGTAATTTACTACATAATCAGGAATAGCAAATTGAAACTGTTTGGTAAAATGATTGTGAGGAGCAAAGCCTCATTCATCATAGCTGCTGAGCCTGGGGGTGAATGGAGGCAGATGGTGCAGAGCGCACTACCCTTTTAATTAAGCAAAGCCATGGTTTTGGAAGGGAACTCACTGAAACATCAAGCATATTTTAGGTGCTTCCAATACCACATGAAATCGTCAATCAAATAGTCTATGTTTTAATAAATATTGCATTTGTTTCCTGACGGAAATATGGATTTCCCTAAAGCTGTATGTGTATTAAAGTCTCTAACGCAAAACTGAGAACACCTACCTTGTACCTGTTGTAGGAGTGGAGCTACCCGAAGATGAATCAGCTGAATCTCAGATAAATCCAGCCTCTACTGCAATAGCATCCTGGGGATAAAAAGGGACAGGGAAAAGCAGTGATTAGCACAACAGTCTCGGCTTCATAACAGATAAAACTGAATCAGCTCAGAACCTGTCCTATTCTCTGTAGGAAACAGCAGCAGAAAACAGAGATGAGAAAAGGCACAAGGACTTGTATCTTGACCCCTTGAGAAGAAGATATTCAGAGCCTGCCTAAATAATACAGTGAGGCTTCTCAATAATATAAAGAGGACTCTGAATAATATAGAGGATTCTGAATAATATAGAGAGTCTTCTCAATATTATAGAGAGGATTCTGAATAATATAGTCTTAATATTATAGAGAGGATTCTGGATAATATAGAGAGGATTCTGAATAATATAGAGAGTCTTCTCAATATTATAGAGAGGATTCTGAATAATATAGAGAGGATTCTGAATAATACAGAGAGGATTCTGAATAATACAGAGAGGATTCTGAATAATACAGAGATGATTCTGAATAATACAGAGAGGATTCTGAATAATACAGAGAGGATTCTGAATAATATAGAGAGGATTCTGAATAATACAGAGAGGATTCTGAATAATACAGAGAGGATTCTGTGGTCACTGTAGACTGGGCAGACATAAAGGCAGGCGCTTCACAGGGACTTATCACAGAGTGCATAATGATTGAGGGAGCGTGGTTCTAACTCTGTCTTAGACATGCAAGGAAAACAAGTTTGTCCCCCATAAGCTTTAATTAACAGATAATAATAATAATAATAATAATAATAATAATAATAATAATAATAATAATAATAATAATAATAATAATATAGTGAGTGTGTGCTTTATTGTGGCCACTGCAGGCTGTGTCAGATTACTAATTATAAGTATACAATACTCATAATGTATTGTTTTATTACATGTGTAAATGAAATGTAATGATATCCATGAAACTACGAAATCCATGAAACTACAACTAAATACATGCAAATACTCCAAACATTCTAGCATTCTGATCTTTACACTATGTTTGGACATATATTATAGAAGAAATGCATACATTAAATACACATTAAAAAGTAGCTCATGAGTGCAATCTTGTTTCTTGGGGGATTTATAATAAGTTAATACATTGTGTCCTGTGTAGCCTTTTGCACAGTTTGAGCAGACAGAATCCAGCATCTAATGATCTAGCAACAACTGCTGGAGATGTGGAGAGCTTTACCCTCTAACCTTACTGAATATATCACAATATTTAAAAGAAATCCTTTTAGTATTGAAGTCAGGTAGCAATGAGGAGATTGCTCTGAAAGTGCTGGTTTGAAATGTTTACCCAGAAGGATACAGGGGTGACCTTTTTCCATTTCCATTCCCTGGGAAGAAAGCAAGTTAACTACATGTTAAAAAATAATTAGACAAGGGTAAGCTATTTGGCAAGGGTTTTTTTTTTGCTGCAGCATCTAATGTGCCTGGCAACACTGGCAGAAAAGACACAGATGACAACCACAATGAGACATCCAATCACTAACGGGGCACAGATAGGGACTGACCAATGAAATCACAGTGCTGACAGAAGTCCTAGCATTCATATGGAGTTTGAGTCCTCGCTATGATAATTAGCTTAGGACTGAGTATTAAACAACTGGTAATGAACTATTCTATTTCATTAATTAAGTAAGCCTGGCTACAGCTAGTCTCTGCTGCTTTCTTTTTTGAATGTTATTGGATACTGCACAAGGACACAGGTGATTTCGTATAGTTCTTTAGTTGTAGTCATTATACCAGGGCTTTAGAATCCGGACTCAAACACACACTTCAAAAAGGCAAATTCCTCTGCACAAGCTACAGTGTTCATTGTTGCCACTCGGGTTGGAATTTTAAAAGGATCACATTTAACATGAAATGAACAGCAGCAGACTCAGAAAGCAGCTGGATATTGGTCAACGTCTAGAGAAGTAATGGGGGTCAAACAGCAATAGGTTTCTGTGCAGTTGAACATAGCCCTTTCTAGAAGTAAAACTCAACTTATACTTAGTGCTTATTGAAGCTTATTAAACCTTGCATTGCTGTTGTAGCTTCATTATGCATACCTGTCTGTGTCTATTTTAAATGCTACTATATTTTTTATCTACCAGGACATTTTTACACCTGTTACACTTTTCGTTAGATGATTTAATTTTGCCTTTTCACTTGATAGTGATTTCCATTACACAAGAGTAGATGTTAAAACTTCATGCTGATTTGAACTTGGCTCTCGCCAAGATAAGCACCAACTAAGACGTAGCTTTACAGTAAACTAATGTGATCCATATGTGTCTCCATCCATTTGCGTTTCCTTCCATATGATGATGTAGATCTCCTTCTGTCTGGTGTTGATGGCAGAAGTGTAATGCTGGCTCCAGGGATCAGCTTATTTGCCTCCCTAGCGCATCAGCACACACAACGGCTGCGATGCTGGCTCCGGGGATCAACCACAGTGCGGTCTCCCCAGCGCATCAGCATGACAACCGTCTGGATTAAGCGAAGTAGGTTACATCTCTGGGGTCTTCAAGTGGGCATAATATATACTTGGTTTTATTACCAATTCCGTCTCACAGATTCCCAGATACTGTCTTTTCCATCTGGATTGCTTATTCAGAGAATAGTTTCCTCAAGGCAGGTCAAAAGACCTGGTGTAAAAAAAGTTTTATATAAAAAAGGTATTATACATTGTTCAGGGTTCCTGACCCCCAAACCGTACACATACCCCTAATAGCTCTGGTTAAAAACACTGGGTACGAAAAACCCAGCAGAGAATGAAACCTCTAGTCTAATCATAGTTGTGCTGCACTCGGAGGAGCGTTGAAATTCAGTCGAGAAGTTATACAAATATTGTCTTTATATAAAGTCACTAATTATAGCAATCACATGATCAGATATTTAGCTGTACGGATGTGGATTAGTGAATAGAGGCGTACAGAGGAACATGTACAAATGGGCTTTCCAGTTGCCAGCGGATAATGAGACACTAGTGTTGTAAAACAAAGACAGACCTCATTGCAGTTTTAAAACTTCCTTTACTCAAGTAGAATACCCAAGAGTAGTTAGATGCGCAGGTCATTATCTGAGAGGATAGATTTATCCAGGTGAGCAGTAACATTCTTAGAATGCAGTGTCAAATATTTATAAACAGTAAGGCAGCAGCTGCAGCCAGATCTATAGTTTCCTCTGCTGCCTCAGTTTGGTTGATTTCTTCCTGTGTTCAGTTTCCAAACATGATTGCTTTTTAGTCTGCCTGGATTTTGAGGGTCAGAATACAAGCATTAACCCCCCTGCCTTAGAACTAGATTGCACATCTGTACTAAATCATCAAGCCAGTTTGATAGAGACAGAAATACATAGTGCTGGGAGGAGATAATAGATCTCCTTGAGAGGGTTCCAGCAGTCTCTGAAATCAATGACTGGAACATCAGAAGCTGCACCCTCCACTTATCAAAGACACTGCTATTCAATGTACTGGAGTGTAATGAAATAGCACCTCCAGGCTGGAGATTTATTGTCAATAAGCATTTTCGCACAACTCTGTGTACCCTTGCTGTCTGTTAGTTTGTTTTTTTCAATGCTGGTGCATTGTTATTTGTGTCTGTAGGCAGACAATAAATACTGAAAGTCTTTGTAAGAATAGCAAATAGCGTTATTAAAATGTAGCTGCTGGGAAGACCACAGGGAATGTGGTAGCTTATCAAGAATAAGCTGTTGAAATGCTCTGTCGGGGCAAGGGTGGGTGTTTCATTGTGGGGCTGTGGGGCCAAATTCAGGATCGGCAAATGTTTTAAACACTGTAGGTGAATTGCAGCATCCTGATGCATTTGAACATGCACTGTGATTAACCCCTTTAAGCCCTGCCCCTCGCACCTCTACCTACAGCCCCCCAGACACATGATCTGATTATAGCTCAACCATTGGAGTGAGTCTGAACTACAACACTGTGGCGGAGCAGAGGCCCTGCACATGGAAACGTGTGTCTGCTGTGTCTGCTTGATTTGCGTTTTGTAAATACAGTTTAAATCCCATTCCTGCAAAGACATGTGTGGAATGTGGACAGGTTCTGATTGATTCTACTTGATTGCCAGTTAGACCTGGCCACATGGTATAAAGGAAGATCTGGAAAGCCAGTTTCTTGGCTCAGTTTAGGGATTCATGCCAGAGCAGCAGGCTGTGCACTGGGTGTGCCCTGTGACAGCCACAGCGTGGGTGCTGCTTTGTTTTGCATTTTGTTTAGTTGTTTGTTTTATTTCGTTTGTAAGGGAATAAAAGTGTGCTACCAATCTGCAATCTTCTGACTCCTACACCTGCTATTCCCTAGCCTTGGCTGCAACGCTACCCTTCCACAAACACAGAATGATTAGGTACCAGGCCATTTTCATACAGCATTGTCTTTAAAATATTGAGAAATTTCAAATACAAGTGTAAAGCAATTTAAATACTCACCAGGAACACCTCTTTAGATTCAACTCAGCACATACATCTCTGTAATTTTCACTCTGCATGTAAAGATTACGCTGTTACCTTACCATTCTGCACCTTCTAGTTTGAATGGGAAACTGGATGGAAGACTGAATGTTCACAGCAATACAAAAACTACTAAATTATTCACTGTAGAGTGATTTGGAGTCCCACTGAGTGCACCGGGAATCTGTTCAATTTTAAATTGAGTTATTGCTTTGTATAAAAACACATCTTTCAGAACCCAATACGTTAATATAATTTAAAAAACTGCCAGAGGTCATCAGCCCAAAATAATACAGCAGCTCTCATGTATCAATGACAGACAGGGAAACAGCTATTGCACATTTAAAAGTTATGTATAAAACCTAAAGGTGCGCCTCTAAGTAGCGATTCAGTTCAGGAACCACAAAGGGCAAGGGGCTGCCATCTGCAAGGTGATGACAGCAGAATGCCAAGTTAACTAAAACATAGCTGTGCTTAAAATATGTGTTTGAAATACACGTAACCAGTATATGATAATCATGCTTAATCAAACAGCTTGTAATACACAGTGGGAAGCAAATATTTGACACAGGTTAATGTTTATCAATTTTGTTGATTTCTGTTGTCACAGGTGTCTCGGATTTACTGTATATTCAATGGGCTAGTAGTCTATAATCAGAAATGACATGGTAATATCAGTGCTGTTGCTTCACAGAAAAAGGTGTTTCTCCTTTCAAATACTCAAATGTATTTATTTAACCAGGCTAGAACCCTTGAGGTATGCATCTCATTTCAAGGGGCCCCTGGCATTTCATCTTGCCTCACAGAGTATTTTTGAGTAGTTTGCACCTACATGCCCACTTTACGGATTTAACTAAATAACTGAGCGGTCTAAATGTGCGTTACATGAAAACGTGGTCTGTATGTGATGAATAGGACCAGATATCTTTGCTGTTTAATTATTCTTTTGTTCGCAGGCATTCGTTTCCAATAAGAAAGGAAAGGGTGGCAGTGCATACAGTGCAGTGAGCCCTGAGAGTGGGAGATATGTCACATAAAAGTAATGAAGCTAATGAACCCAGTGGCTCTGCACAGCTCACGACTACATTGAACAGAGAAAAGTTTAATGTCAGCTAGTCATGCTGCTAATCCAATCTCCATCCAGTGGTTCAGGGACCACATGACCCCAGATGTTCCCTGAACAAACCAAAAAAATCAGTGAAACAGTGGTGTAACTTTCCCCTGTTAAAGGAAAGTGTATTCTCTCTTTATTTGGCTTTTTAATGACCTTAATAGTCTTAACAGCATCTACTTAAGTGTTAATGCCTGGCACAGGGTCCCTATCCTGCCAGATGATTAGTCGCTGGCACTGCTAGAATGTATCGTGCCCAAGGTAAGGGCCATTAATAAAAGACAAGGTCATGCATCAGGCAGGTAATGAGTACTCTAGTGCAGGAAGGCACTTTGGGGCTGGGATCGCTTTGGCTGTTTGAAATGTATGTTGCCATGTAAAGCAAGTTTAAAGAGACTAAAGTCCTGTGTGTTTTAGAGGTCTACTTTTGAGATAATAAGGTTTAGAATGTAAATCATTCTAATGGAAAGTAAAGTTGTTTGGAATGAATGTTGGCATTGAAAAACTCAAAGCACCGAGATGGTCTCTATCTTGGAAACGGTAGAGAACCTCTGTTATCGGCAATGCATGTTCAGAACCCCCCCCCCATCCAAGCAAAACATTCTGTCTGGAACTCAAGAAAAACTCTTTAGGTAACAGCCTAATTCCAGAACAAAGAGGCTTGCAAAGTTCAAACATTCTTTCTGGAACGAACCAAATTCCTATTCATTCTAGTCATCAGACTTTGAGGTGTAGATAGCACAGGGGCTATGAATGATGCTTTTTGGGAACCCTTTTTCAGTGGTGCTTGCAGAAGAGTCACTTCAAAAGATAGAGTATAAAAGACACTTAACTATTAAGGTATTTTATTAAATGGTGCAACAAAAGATGAAAGAGGAATGCAGAGGCACTATTAAATGTCTAATTGCAGTGACTGCCAGAAATGCAAAAGCTGTGAATCAGACATTAAGCGCCTCTCCCAATTATCTGAAGGAAATAAGAAAGGGGTCCTGATTTGCTTAATAGAGCCTTGACAAGCTGGAGAATTGGAAACAGAGAGCCAGGAAGCACTGCTTCTAATGAATCAATGAATGGAGTGGACATAGTATCTCAAATATATATATATATATATATATATATATATATATATATATATATATATATATATATATATATATATATATACTGTATATTATCAAGAAACACTGGAAACAACTGTCCTCAGACTTTTAAACAGATATTACCTCCCTGCTGGCATTGCAATGTGATAACACTGAATGAGGCTTGACATTGTTGAGATTTCTGCAGGGAGTCGTGTAGCTACTGGTCTTGGAAAGCTACTGGCCTTGGCCTTATGTCTAGAGTTATAAATATAAATATCTCTTTGAGAATGAGATTGATCAATCATATGCAGCTGTATGAGTCATCAAACAGATGTACTGTAGCAACAGAACGTTTATTTTCCTAAAACAATGTGCATTCTCTCGTGGCTTCTCATTAGCTCTCTCTTTAGTTCTCTTTCCCCCATTGTATCATTTCTTTTAATTAATTCATGTATTTATTTATTTTAAGGTGCATTATATTTACATTGCTTTTCACAGAGGATGTCATTAGCTTTACATGGTTTAGATGGGCTTAAGGACATTTTAAAGATGCACAAATCTAATTGGTTATCTCAAAGTTCAAACTTATTTCATTTTTCTTGGAATTAAACCAAGGTTCTACAAGCTAGTCAGTCAAGAGGAATCAATTTGCAAAGCAATGTTCTGCTGTCCTATTCAGCTTTAGGCAACATGTGCTTGTGGTTCTGTGAGGGGCAAAGGGGTGGGGGTGGGGAGGAGTTGAAAATCAACCCTCCATCTGTTGAACAGTTGCCATAAAACAGGGTAAAGCAGGTCAAACAGATTTTTTATTAAATCTGCCAGTGAGTGCACTAGTGTTGGGGGTGAATGGGGGTGACAGGGGGGTGACGGGGGGCTGGTTACTGAATCGTGGGTTTTCACTGGTAACCAATAAAATCCCAGGTTTACATCACCTTGATCTACTAGCGTTAGGGTTAGGTTTGGAGGTAGGGTTAAGGAGGTTAGGGTTAGGGTTAAGAAGGTTAGGGATAGGGTGTTTGTTTAAATGAAGTGTAAATTACTGGATACAGACATGGTGGAGAGAAAGCATTAGAGAGAAAGGCATGTTTCTCAGCATTGCCTCTAAAATAATACTAAAGCATCTGTGAGTTAAAGTGGAGCTTTTCTGTTTGTGTTACTGTCTCACATTCAGGATTTCAGGACATTGAAAGTGTACATGAATGGTAAAATACATATTGTATTAGATTGCACCAATTCAATCACCTGACTCAACACTTTAGAATAGCTTGCGCTGTTTGTCTGTAAAAGGGCAGGAGGAAAGGGCTGCCACACGAATCAAGATCCTCTTGTTATCTACTACACAAATCAGAACATTGTCTGAAGAAAATGTTCCCCAGCTCTCAAGAACCGAATTTAATGACAGAGTAAATTACGCCTTTTATTTATGTATTTATTTATTTATTTATTGCATTTATATAGCGCTTTTTATACAAAAGTATCGCAATGCACTGCACAGTACATAGCAGAAAAAAAGAACAAACCACAATACATTTGTATAGCATGTCACACATACAACTGCCACAGTCAGACCATTTAAATAACAGTATACACATAATATAAAAATAGCATTTTTAAAGTTACATTAAAACCCCCTAAGATAAGAAAGCCATTTTATAAAAGTGCGTTTTTAGTCTCAGCTTCCCTGACAAACAAAGGCAGGTCAGTCTTTTGAGTTCACACACCATTATACATGTAGTTATTCCATCCTTTGGTGAAGAACACAATCAAGCTGATTCATCTATTCAACAATTTTCACTCAATGGGAACTAAACCTACACTCCCTTTATAGCTTGTACACTCGTTCAGCAAATCATCCGTACCTCCTCCTGGGAGTTTGAGTCCTTGTAAGAAAAACAATTCTGTTTTTTTTTCTTTAAGTGACGCTTTCTGAGTGCATATATATATATATATATATATATATATATATATATATATATATATATATATATATATATATATATATATATATATATTTCTGAGTGCATATTATTAAATATATATTTTCTGGTATAGTAAGCAAACTTGTTAAATTTGCAGACGACACAAAAATAGGAGGAGTGGCAAACACTGTTGCAGCAGCAAAGGTCATTCAAAATGATCTAGACAGCATTCAGAACTGGGCAGACACATGGCAAATGACATTTAATAGAGAAAAGTGTAAGGTACTGCATGCAGGCAATAAAATGTGCATTATAAATATCATATGGGAGATACTGAAATTGAAGAAGGAATCTATGAAAAAGACTCAGGAGTTTATGTTGACTCAGAAATGTCATCATCTAGACAATGTGACGAAGCTATAAAAAAGGCCAACAAGATGCTCGGATATATTGTGAAAAGTGTTGAATTTAAATCAAGGGAAGTAATGTCAAAACTTTATAATGCATTAGTAAGACCTCATCTAGAATATTGTGTTCATTTCTGGTTACCTCGTTACAAAAAGGATATTGCTGCTCTAGAAAGTGTGCAAAGAAAAGCAACCAGAATTATCCTGGGTTTAAAATAATTTAATCTATTCAGTCGAACAAAGAAGACTATGCGATGATCTGATTCAAAGCATTCAAAATTTTAAAAGGTATTGACAATGTCGACCCAGGGGACTTTTTCGACCTGGAAAAAGAAACAAGGACCAGGGGTCACAAATGGAGATTAGATAAAGGGGCATTCAGAACAGAAAATAGGAGGCACATTTTTACACAGAGAATTGTGAGGATCTGAAACGAGCTCCCTAGTAATGTTGTTGAAGCTGACACCCTGGGATCCTTCAAGAAGCTGCTTGATGAGATTCTGGGATCAATAAGCTACTAACAACCAAATGAGAAAGATAGGCCGAATGGCCTCCTCTCGTTTGTAAACTTTCTTATGTTCTTATGTTCTTATGTTCCGAGTGCATATTTTTAAATATATATTTCCCAGTGCATATTTTTAAATATATATTTCTGACTGCATATTTTTAAATATATATTTCGGCCAGCAAAAAAAAAAAAAAAAAAGCACTTTACAAAAGTACGGATTTTAATGTTTGCCTTTTATTTTTTTCAAAGGAACTCAAACCCCTGGAAGCTAGATGCATAAATACCAAAAGAGCTGTAGTCTTTTTAAACAGAAGTAGTCTTAGAATCCAACTAACTTGACATGAGAACGAATGATCCCCAAACCAAGACTCTTCCTTTCTCTCTGTGCCTGCTAGGAGTGAGTCATCTGAATGACATGGGAAAACAGCATGGAAATAATTAGAAGTCAGTGTCAATGCCCTTTAAAACTCAAAACCCTGCAGATTTTTATGAGATATAACTGGAAAAAATAATGACTGTTTATTTATCTTAAAAACAGTTGCAGTCAAATTAGTTGTACAGCATTTGTTTTGTATTAACAGAATGACATCTAAGCCTATGTTGCTGGGCGGTATACAGTAGTTTTTCCATGGCCGTGGTAAAGTCAAAACACAGTTCAGTCATGATCCAGGTGAGTGTGGTAAATGGTGTACCATGAAAAAGGGAAATCAGTAGCACTGTATATTAATCTCTAATCACAATGCTATTATACATAGTTACAATGTACTTAACGTGTAAATCTTTTTGCACAATATATGCAAATACACAACTGTATCGGAAGGGTTAGGGCTAGTGTTAGTGGGGGTTATATATAGAATTAAGTTTAGCAAAAATATGCATTAGGTACATTGCAACTATGCATAATAACACTGTAATTATGTGTAAGTACACATATTCTTACTAAGTAACCACTATGTAAATACATATTAATTATGTAAAGTGTTGTCATGAAATCTTGCAGTATCTTTTTGGAGAGCAGGTGGACGAATCAAGAGCTGTATTTTAAAGACAAAGAGAAATGAACTGCTCGCTAACTTGATTTCACATTCCTCTGCAGCCATCATCTTCCCCCTACCAGTCAGTAGTCGCAGGTGTCCCGAACTGAAACTAACCTAAAGTACATTGTGTTGTTAATGTGCCAGCAGTTTGGGGAGTATCCCATATTGGGCATTTCACTCAATTGAAATGACTTCATACCAGACAAGCAGAAGAAGCCGATACAAAGGCAGTGAATGCAGGGCTTTCCCACAAGGCTCGATGCTCATATTTATTTCAGTCAGGACACTCTTGTGTTAAATAACCAGATTTATTAGAATGCAAAGTCTTATATGTATCAAAAAACATTGACCAGGCAATAGGTGAAGATAAATAACTAGAGTAAAAATAGTTGGTGGCTCCAGAGTGGCACATCCGGTAAAGGCACTCCATGTGGAGTACTGTAGCTCTGAGGTGGCTGCATGGTGAGCCTGCAGTGTGTAAAGAAGCTGGCGGCTGACGGCACACGCTTCGGAGGACAGTGTGTGTTCATCTTCGCCCCTCCCAAGTCAGCGCAGGGGTGGTAGCTGTGAGCTGAGCCTAAAAATAATTGGACATGCTAAATTGGGAGAAAATAATCAAATAGTTGATGACTACTAAATTAAAAAATGTTTTAAAAAAAATAAATAGTTGGAGCACAGCCTCATCCTTCGGAGCATTCCGGTGCCGCCTACTAAAAAAACAAACAATAAAATAATAAATCTATGTGATGTGTTCATCCCAGTGAACCAAAATATTAGGCAAAGGAGTATTGTGTACTGCACCCCTGGACGAGTCAGGGAGTGAGGTGGTGGTGGTTGGAGAGGAGGCTGTAATTTGTTATGTGAAATAGGTTTATATACCTATAGGTTAATGGGAACTTGCCGGTAATAGATTTGCAGATTAATCAATGAATTAACTAGGCACTTGTACTGTAGATACTATTTATTTCCTGCCTGAAAACCTTGCAAGCTTTAGAATTCTTGTTTCATGACCTAGGAAGTAACACTTGAAAGTAAAGTAAGCAAACCGAGAACTGTACCCAGTGTTGTACCAGATAGCATGGTTAGGGTTCGGGTTAGGCTTCAGTTAGTATGAACAGCTAATCAGAGGTTCCAAGGTGGGCATCACAGTGTAATGGATCACTGTGTAATGGATCACTGTGTAATGGATCACAGTGTAATGGATCAGTGTAATGGATCACTGTGTAATGGATCACTGTCTAATCACTATCTAATTGATCACTGTGTAATGTGTTGTTGTGCCAGCTCACACAGACCTTATTAGCTGTTTCGCACAGAGCTTATTAGCTATATACTATTCCTAAATTGCTAAATATCTCTAATAGATATCTGTTCCTGTAAACCAAAATAAACAAAAGTTGAATTTTTAAATACAGGTTTAAAGCTTTGTACACCCTTAGATGATTTTCATCTCACTAACAGAGTTATCATCAAAGCCTAATCAAATAAGCTCTGTGTGGACCCCAGTTTAGAGATAGAGTGCAATAAGCCTTCAGCACCAAGGACAGCGCATTGCTGGTAACTTCAGCACCAGGGATCTTTTCAGCATGAGCTCCCCAGGCTTTGAACAGGCAAGAGCAGGGCATCTAGGAGTCTCGTCTAGATCTAAGTGAAGCAAGCATGGGTAACACTTTACATGAAGTGTCTCTAATTCCTGTGTATTTACACAGTAGTTACTTAGCAAATACATGTGTACTTACACATAATTACAATGTTATGATGCATAGTTACAGTGTACTTAATGTGCAAATCTTTTTGCACAATATAACCCTAACCTTAACTCTATCCGTAACTATCCCTAACTCTATCCCTATTCCTAACTCTATCCCTAAATCTAACCCTAACCCTAACTCTTTTCTGATACAATTGTGTACTTACATAATTATGCAAAATTATTTCCACATTAAGTACATTGTAATTATGTGTAAGTGTACAGTGTGGTCCAGTGGTTAAAGTCCAGGGCTTGTAACCTGAATGTCACTGGTTCAAATCCCACCTCTGCCACTGACTCACTGTGTGATCCTGAGCAAGTCACTTAACTTCCTGCAGATGAGATGTTAAATCAATGTCTTATTGTAAGTGACTCTGCATATAATGCACAGTTCACAGCCTACCTCTGTAAAGCGCTTTGTGATGGTGGGCCACTATGAAAGACACTATATAAAAATAAATATATTATTATTATTATGTAAATACACAGTAATTAGTGACACATAAACTGTTACCTATGCTTGCTCAGAAATATCAAATGAGAGGTCTCAAGCCATCCATCTGATTTTGTTGAAATGTTGGACTTTTTTCTTGAATAAATCTCTTCCATTTGATCTATTGATCCTGCTAATATATGATTAATATCTACGCTACCACCTCTACCTCTTTGGTCCACATATAAACTGAATACACCAGGAGGTTCCACTACTAGTTAGGAGCAACAGCCGCTAGCAAGTAGGACGTTTTTACAGTCGGGGTTTCTTTACAGTCAGGGCTTCTTGTCTTTCTTGGTTTCTTAGTTTGTGAAGCCCCTCCAAAGTGGAATATGCCAGCTTCCATGCCCGTCACACCTTTCACCAACAGCAGTGCTTGCAAATCAAGCTGTTCAAACTTTAAAAAGACAAACAGAACTTTGTTTTGCCGGAACCATCACAAATGTATTCTTACATAGCCCCCTTCATGCCACGGCATCGCAGAGCGCTGTGCAAAGTTACAAACAAAACAAGAGCTCATATGCGCAGTGCACTCCAGCTACAACCAATTACAGAAAAGCACATTCAAAACAGGATGACTTGAAAGAATCCAACGCTTAAACCTGCCTAATGTCAACCGGAACAGAGTTCCACAAACGAGGTGCACAACAGCAAAACGCTGTGGTTGATTTAAGAGCATTTTGAATGGAATTTTTGATCAGGTGATATTTGAAAGCGGGCAGTTGTTCTGAAAGCTGCTGCACCTGGATACAGTCCAGGCTGTTGGCAGGGCTGGGTCTGACACTAAAGCTCCTCTTTCTTCTTGAGGATCACCTGCCTCACGAGTGCAGTGACCTGTGGCCGGATTTCATCCACAGGTACGTTCGGACCCCAGGCATCCACAACCTTCCCATTGGTGTCCACGAGGAACTTCCAGAAATTCCAGTCAGGCTCCTTTCCGATCGACTCTGAGTGAGAAAAAGAAATACACCAATAACAGCAATAACGATAAAAGACAAAACACACAGGAAAGAGATGCCTTGGGAGTGATACATGACAAGACCACCTGGTATTCTTTATGATACAGTTAAATCAAAACTGTGAACACTTACTCTGCAGCTCATAAATCATTGAATTGAAAGGAGGGTTGTTACTAAGAACATCTGTTCTTATTAAGGTAAGTGTTGTTATTGACTTTAAACTTCATTACACATTTGGAACATTAAAAATGACATGGCCAGTACATAATAAGCAATTCAGGCACAAGTCCAGTTTCTCAAGCTTACAATGTCTTCGATTTTCATAAACATACTGTATATCTGGTGCTGAACATTTTTTCAACTTACAAGTATGTATTTGCCAGACCTGGGAAAATATAGTTATAAATATGGTTTGTGAAAAGTAACTATTATTTGGAAATAATGAAATTGAAAATAATTAAATACAGATTGCAGAAAGTAACTATTATTTGAAAATATTTAAATATGAGTAAAGTAGCTGAAATACATTGAAATACTTTAAACTCTTCATACATATGTAACTGTAACATACAGCAGCCTAATTATTATCCTGCATTCTAAGCAGGTTAAGCCTTGTTAACCACTCAATTATCTTTTGGAAGCTGCTCTATTTCAACTGGATTTAATTTGATCAATTAATTGAAATATTTATTTCAGTGGGTAAATATTTGAAAACAATTAAATGTATTTAACCACTGGTTTAATGGCCTGTTTTGAAGTTATTGAATTGAACAGGTTTAGCATTTTCCCTGTTAGAAATCCTCCTCAACCACCATGTGGTAATTGCAAGACTTGGTACATTTAGGGTAATAATTAGGTTTTAGTTTCTGATTATTCATTAACTATTTGGGAATAGTTAAAGATTTTTTTTTTCAAATAACTTACATATTTTTAAATAGTATTTGTTTTCTGCATGAATGCATCTCTTTTTTTCTGTACTTACCCACAAGGTACTTAAAGGCATTATTGGCCCCGGTGCCCACCACAGCGATCTTACTGAACATGGGGAAGGAGACGCTGTAGGTCCTCCTGGCAAAGCTCTCAATCTCCTTGTCACTGCCAGGCTCCTGCTGCCCGAACTGGTTGCAGGGGAAGCCCAGCACGTTGAAATGATAAGGACCCAGGTCCCTGTGGAGCTGTTGCAGGGCTCTGTAGTGCCCCTCGGTAAAGCCACACTCACTGGCCACGTTCACCACGAGCGACACCTGTGGAAGAAACCAGGAGCTCTCATATATTTGGGAGAATGAAGAACTTTCATTTATTTACAGCGATGCTACAATAGGTGTGAGTTTGGATGTGAATAAGTGGTGACAAAGGTTCATTTGCTGTGAAAAATTGGAGGGTGCGGCGCTTTTCTGTGGAAAATGGATACACTAAAGCGGGCTATCAACATGCTTACTCTCTCAAAGGTAAAGTCAATTAAAGAGTATCACACTTCGTGGTTTGCTACTATTGATTAAAAAAACATAACTCACAGTTGACTTGCCAGGTTTGCAGTCATGTACCGCTGCATCAAGGCAAAACATGACATTTTTTGTTTTTTTTTACTGAGTTACATTTGCAGACACTACGCATCACCAACATTTAATCTTCAAGTAGAAATAGATAATTAGAGTTCATTGATCCAGTAAAATACCAGCTTGCACTGTCAGCTCTGCTGCTGCTCTGCTGTGTATCCAGTTGTTTCACTCTGTCAATCATTCTGAAATGCCATTTCGGCTGTTTATTCAGTGGTTTCTCTCGACTCTTTCATTAGTATCTTCCACCAGACTGCTCTGTTGGTTTGACAGGGGTGCAAATTGTTTTGAAAATTGGTGCTAAACTGTTTTGAAATGGCCATTGTTTTGCACTTCTGGGCAGTCCTCTGCAAATATAATGTTTTGAAAGTTTAGCATCAGAGAGCCTACTGGTATTAAATGATCAAACCCTGTCCTAATCAATCACCCCTCCCCCGATCCTCAATGAGCTTTTAACATTTTGTGAGTACTATCATCATCTATGGTTGCTAAGGAATACAATTTTTGTGTCGCTTTGGATAAAAGCTTCTGTTAAATGACTAATTAATAATACAGAGCTGAATTTAATAAAGAGCAGGATATGGATTTGAAACCTAAGAACAATGTTGTGTTAGATAGCCCAAATTCATTCTATATTAAAGATTTACTACCAACAGAATAGGTTCTTTTTTTTTAGATAAAAAAAATAATCTTTTCTTAATTCCTGTTTAAGTTTTTCATACAGTGTCCAAAGATTTTGTTTAAATGTGTTTATTTTCTGATGCCTTGTACTAATTTCTGGAAAAAAAAAAAGTTTGTTGGGGGTGATTTATAATAAAACACAGCGCAATGCATCTTTCCAGAACATAGGGAATATTAATAGTATTCCCCTCAAACAAACAATTAAGTGAACGTCTGTAATAGGTTACCAGGATCTAGATTAAATTATATTTAACGGTGTTGCCCCAGCCATTAGAAGGTATAGCAATGGCTGTGCCACAGATTTTGATTGCGTTCAGGCCCAGGTTGTGTTGTTGTCTCGTGTCACTGGGAAGGTCAATCCACTGCTAGGTAAAGGGCTGAGCGGCCTCCTCGCCTTTACAACTTTACTTCTGTCTTTATTCCAAAACTTTATGGTCTATAAACAGCAGATGCTATAACAGCAAGAGTACATGTACATCAATATCACTGTTTTTCACTAATGACTGAAACACTGCTAAAGTGAAGGAGCCAGCAGTTAGTAAATCTATGTATGGAGGGGAACCTTCTCCTGTGGAGAATCTGAATCACTGCACAGCACCAATAAGTAGCAGAAGGGGAGGTCTGACGAAAATTCCTCTCATTAAAGTAATGAGACTTTATTTCTTATACCTCTGACGATTTCATCACAGCACTGAGTCACTACGATCCAATAAACAAGCTACTTATGAAGTACTTTTCAGTTCTTTATAGGTATAAGTGCTTGTAAACTGTGAGCAGGAAGAGGGCTTTATCCAGTTCATTTGGTTACTAATGCACCAGTAGAAATCTATATAACAGTGTTTTCAAGTTATGCATAAACTTATCCAATGTCCAAGTCTAAGAGCTCCCAGTTCACTGGAGATTATGTGCACTTTTACCTAAATGACACATCATCAGCAGAATGCCTCATCAGTCAAGGAACTTCGTGTTTTCATAGAGGAAGTGACATTTTTATAAACACTTCCAAAATCATGGGCTGACAGCTGGTAGTAAGCATTAGTAATCCCCACCTCTTGTTGCAGCCTGTCCAGTTTTTCCCAAGCCCTGAGTTTGTCTTTCTCCTGTGTGTGCAGACTGCTTTCAGCAGGCCCTGCTTCCCAGTGGCTGAAGCTGGTGAGTACAGTGATGCTGACATAGTATTCAATGCAAACACTGTAGGAGAACCACAGGCTGGTAAAATGGCAATCAAGGCGGTATCTATTGTATGTCTAATTAGCAGAACTGTTTGACTCAGTAAATTGTCACCACTACCCACATTTGTAACCTGCACAAACAGATGTGTTCTATTACCTTTTCTTTGGACTCTCTCCGAGTTTTTAGCCCAACCCAAACTGGGTCAAATTAGTTCAGCTGATAAAAAGGTCTCTGTCTATAATACTGTATATACCACGAGAACAAATATTTGCAGAGGACTGCTGGGAAGTGCAAAACAATGGCGCCATCTAGTGTACAGCTGGTGACATTGCACACACTTTTAAATCTCAGTTTACAGTATTTCATTTTTTTCATGTATCTAAAGCTACAAAAGTGTTCTGAAACTGGAAAATAAACTCCGCCCAACTTTCAGTAGGACCCTTCAAAATAACTGGGAATGTATTGGGCCTGTATAAACGAATCCATTGTGATCACAATGCTGGGTATATTGTATTAGCAAATGTACCGCTAATGTCTTTTTTCCGTTTTCAGAACAAACTGACAGAGCCGCACGGGAACTAGCAAACTTCAAAGCCTTTGGGCTGAGCGTGGTCATTGCACGTGTCATCTTCTCATTATTAAACAAAACCTGCTGCCCCTGCCGAGTCTGCACGCTCTCTTCAGAGTTGCATGTTAAAACAATGCCACCAGGTGTGCATCGTTATAGTAATGCATGTAGAAGCTCTTTAATCCTTGACCCCGTGAGTTATTTATTTGAAGTTTTAACATCAAAGTTGTATTAAAAAAATTAATTAATTAAAAACGGTTGTAAATGAGTTGTGAATATGACCAAATATCCCATCCTTATTTAGTTATGCCATCGTTTCTAATAAAATCTGGAATAACTCACAGGGACCTCGGAGTGAGTAGAAGTGATGCGTTAAGCAAACAATATCCATTAATTCCCATAATAACCCATTCGTCCCAATGGTGACACTGCATTGGAAAGCATGCAAAGAAGCACAGACACGTAAGTTATCGTTAACACCTATATTGCACGCTTCTCACCAAGTTAGTGTGTGGTTGCCACGTATACACTCAGCTTTATACCCCAGACCCTCCTGAGACGCACTGAAGAATTTACACACAAGGCAGTTAGGGTTTTATTAAAAGTAACAATGAAGCAGTTCAGAGGAAAGGATGCAGACATGCGACAGTTTTACAAAGACGTGCATTTTAATAGCTTTACTGTGTAAAAACGAGTGCTGTGTTAGCTGCAGTAGAGCAGGCAGCAGCAGCGGTCAATGCACAAGCTCTACCGCGAACAGCAACTTACCGAGTGTCTGTATTTCTCCAAAGACACTAGTTTCCCCCTGATGTTTACAACTTTAAAAGTATAGAAGTCTTTGACTTTGGCCGCTAAAGAGGTGAAAGTCAGGAGAAGTAACGTCACGAATGAGAGAAGCATTGCTAAAGCTGTTAAGAAGACACCGGTTCTCCAAAAGATGCTGTCCTTGCTCCTTTCTGCGCTGCGGACGAGATCCTGCGTACAAATGAATTGTCGGGACAGATAGAGCCCTTTCACATTCCAAACCGTGTGCCGTAAAGCAGTTTAGTAATAGCAAACATCAACAGTGAAATGGTTCCTCTTGATCGTGTGAGCGAGAGAATCAGAATATGTTTGTGTCATTACATATATTCACGAAGCTCAGTGACATATATATCGATGTCAAGGTCCCCAGGCTAGTTTAGTATGCAGTGTTTATAGAACTGACTGCATATATTAAACACGGATTTCAGATGAACTCTGAGATATGTTACGTTTACAGTGCAGCGGCGGCAGTAGGCAGATTATTACAATGACTAATCCCTTTCTCTAGCTTTGCCGGCGATCATAAAAAGCTTCAGTTAGCCTAGGTATTCCTCTTTTTTTTTCATCACTCTCTTTTAATCGCATCTCAAACCCTGCTAGTCCGCTTCTGCTGTGCGGCTTTGTCCCTCAGCTTTACCCACAATGCCGAGCAGGTTGACATGGCGTCTGGGGTTGGTGTTTGTATCAGGGCCCTGGCTAGTGAAATACACAAACAGAGAGCGAAGATGGAGGCCGTTTCACTTGTCGTGATCTAACGAATGCCGCACAAACAAAGAGGTAACACGCGAATCCCTCTCCACAAACACAGCAAGGCTTTTTTGTGTTGCCAAAAAGGTGTAACGTAACGGAGAGACAGAATAAGGAGGTCTGTCTCTGCGTGGGTATATCTGTGTGATGATATGTTGTAAAGATGGCTATTTTATTCTGCTTCATACAGTCCAGGTGTTCGTATTGTTGCAGCTGCAAGGGGCTCGATGCTTTTATTATCGGGGTTTTCTTTTGCACTGTAGCGTCGGGATCGGATCGGACACGGGTTGTTGATCAGATATTTCGGATTTGTTGTTGTTTGAGAAGGCGGTTCAGCGTGTTGAGAATCTATTAATAGAGTCGGTGTGTTGTTCTGGGGCAACAGATGTCGGATGTTGTTTTTTTCTTTTCTTTTTTTTTTTTCTTCTGAATTTTTCGGTTAGATTCATGTCCACAGCAACAATTCGATTTGAAATGGTGTGTTTTATGTTGGTCTAACCTGTGTTGATCAACAGTCGCTGATGCGGTGTTATTGTGCTGATCACAAATGTGTTTTTTTTAGTTTTGTGTTTTTTTTTTCTTGTTTTTTTGAACTAAACATTGATTTGATTTATTAAACTGAATAAAAAAAATTAACTTGATTCCGATTATTGTTCGATTTGAGTTTCACAACAATCACATGATATATGATATGTGTCTTTCTTTCCTTGTTGTCGCTGTGTGTGTGTGTGTGTGTCTGTGTCTGTGTCTGTGTCTGTGGGTGTGTGTGTGTGTCTGTCTGTCTGTCTCTGGTGTGTGTGTGTGTCTGTCTCTGGTGTGTGTGTCTGTGTGGGGGTGTGGGTGTCTGTCTGTGTGTGGGTGTGTGTGTGTCTGTCTCTGGTGTGTGTGTGTGTGTGTGTCTGTGTCTGTGTGTGTGGGTGTGTGAGTGTGTGTGGGTGTGTGTCTCTGGTGTGTGTGTCTGTGTGTGTGGGTGTGTGTGGGTGTGTGTCTCTGGTGTGTGTGTGTGTGTGTGTGGGGGTGTGGGTGTCTGTGTCTGTGAGTGTGGGTGTGTGTCTCTGGTGTGTGTGTGTGTGTGTGTGGGGGGGTGTGAGTGTTTGTGGGTGTGTGTCTCTGGTGTGTGTGTGTGTGTGGGGGGGGGTGTAAGTGTTTGTGGGTGTGTGTCTCTGGTGTGGGTGTGTGGGTGTGTGTGTGTGTGTCTGTCTCTGGTATATGTGTGTGTGTGTGTGTGTGTGTGTGTGGGGGGGGGGGGTGGTGGTGATGAACTGCTGGGTGAGTGGCACATTTCTTGCTACATCTAACACATATCGTTTTTTTATTAGGTGGAACCTATTTCAATGACTGTATTGCTATCATTACATTAGACTGTTTATAATAACGAGGGTAGCAGTTAATCCCAAAGCAACCTGAATGCCGAGCAATAAAGCCGTAAGACAGGAGCGTGTATCCATCATTCCCTCAGACGGGTATAGATTGCTAACCCTCTGTTCAGACTCGCACTGAGCATTATCCTGGAGACTGACGCACATTGACGACAATCCAGTCCGGTGTGAGAGGTACAGTCTCAATGCACCTATCCATTTAAAATGAAATAAATACAGTGCATTCTACGGAACTAAATGTCTGTCTGCTGTTTATTTGCATGGGAGAATTTGGAAAGCAGCTTACGCTTTGCAGCACTGCTTTAAAAAGATCCATGTATTTATTTGTATTGTGCAGTTTGCAATTTTGCATTCTTGCAGTGCCCTTTGTAACATTATTTCCATACAGAGTACTAAACGAACATGGGCTGTGCAAGTTACCTCCCCCTCCCCAGTTTCACTTTCCATTCCACTTGAGCCCAAACGTTTCTTACTCTCTGTTGTGCAACTCAAAAGTGAAAAGACAAGAATCGTGTTGCAGAGAATAGTGCAGTCAGCTGCAGGTATCTCAGTAGCCTCCTGCCAATGACTGAAAAGGAAAAATCATTCATATGAGAAGTCAAGCGCATATTACTTTCTGTTATATTAGGTGCAAACGACAAGAAATAGGAGGCATGTTAGTCTTTATAAATGATCTTCAATTTAAAGAAGATTTTTATATGCAGGCATTTACTGAAAATGTAAAACATTAAAAAAATATGATGAAGTAGCGTATTATTTCTTTACATTTGTGCTCAGTATCACATGAATGGAGGCAGGAGATCCTCGATTTGAATCTCTGTTCAGACAATTCCTTCTTGTTTTGACTATTGACCACTCCAAGAGGGTAACCCAGTAGCTCCTTTCATATCGACTGTAGCTCAGATATTTGGGGTCTGTGTTTTCTAGAACACATCTTTTGATTTTTCTGATATTTTTTTTTCAGTGCACAAGACGAAACAGGAATGTGGTGTAATGGAGAAATGCCTCTGAGAGGTGCAGGAGACTGGCAGTAATGGGGTGCTGACGAGTGTTTGTTTTGTTCCTCACAGGCACACAGTGGGATTGTGCTGCTGCCCTCTCCTCCCTGCTGATATACTGACGTGGTCCGTGGCTGATAGGTGAGCGAGGGGGTCTTCATCGAGCCGTGGCAGGGAGCTTTGGGCTGCCACAAGCATGGAGGAGCCCAGAAGCCCCAGAAAAACGGTTAAGCTCACCCGCACCGAGGCCAGGGGTGCCAAGGCCACAGCATCCAGGCAGCTCAGAAAGACTCCCGGGGGCAGGGACAGAACCAAAGCCCCCAACTGGAGCAACAACAGGAGCAAAACCAGACAGGCTGACGAGCTGAGAGACGCAGGGAAGCAAAACTGTCTCCCGGGCTGCAGGGACACGAGTGCAGTTTCCAGTCAGCAGGGACAGGGAAAATCCAGCAGGCTGACGGGGAGGGCAGGGCCTGAGACTGAGACTGAGACTGAGACTGAGACTGGGGCAGGGACTGGAGCTAGGGACGGGGATGGGGCAGCAGATGGGGATGGGGTAAGGGTAGGGGATGAGCATGGGGATGGGGCAGTGGTAGGGGATGGGGATGGGGCAGTGGTAGGGGATGGGGATGGGGCAGTGGTAGGGGGTGGGGATGGGGCAGTGGTAGGGGATGGGGATGGGGCAGTGGTAGGGGTGGGGATGGGGGTTGGGATGGGACAGGGGCTGGGGCTGGTACCGGGAAACTTCCAGCTTCCAGTGGGAGTGAGAGGGACTCTCCAACTGTCAGACACCACAATAGCTCTGCTGAGTCAACCAGGCTTCCTGGGGAGGAGAACAATGCTGGGGAGGAGAACAAGAGGAGCAGTAATGGCAAGGCAACTGCAGCCGAGGGAAACAGACCCAGTGATTTAGGTAAGTAAGTGCCAGCACTGACTCTTTCATTTACAATGTAACTGGCTTTTCGAATGCCAGGGATGGAAATAAGACTGCAATGCACAGCAGTTTGATCCCTTCCTGGTTTTACTATGAGTTTTTAATAAGACACACCTGAGCTTGTTACCAAATATCCTGTGGCTAATCAAGTCTGTAGTAAAACCTGGAATGGGTGAAACTTATTTCAATCCCTGCATGCATTGGGTTAATTCGTGCTTCAACTTCAATTCTCAAGTCTGTTGTATTCCAAGGCTAAGCCACAGCAATATTGAGCAGTCTTTAAAAGGGGGTGCCCTGCACATTCTGCCCATGTGAGTGGATGGTGTGTTGTGTTCTGCAGCTCAGGAGAATGGCATGCTGTTGAGCGAGTCTCTCCTGCCGGAGAAGCTGGGCAGCGGCGGCGGCGTACCGGTGATCGACGAATCGGCTCTGAGCGCAGAGCAGCAGCTGGGGCTGAAGCAGGCTGAGGAGAGACTGGTGCGGGACTGCATCCAGCGCCTGGTCAAGGTACGGGCACCTGCACTGCCAGGCCAGGGAACCCCCATCATCTGCAAGGAACCCCCCAGGAGGAGAGAGGCGTGAAAGCCAGTGAATTTGCCTGCTGTGCTACCTGACCCTCCTTCCTTTAAAAATAAAATACATGCATTTTACAGCACCAGAGCAGAGGGGCCTGCAAAACAGCCTGATCGATCGCTTGCTTGCTTGCAGCTTGCTATTGATAACCGCTAAGAGGGGAACAATCCAACACATAATCAGTAAAGAATTAAAAATCTATCCTTATAAGACGCATTCCATGTTACATGTGTTACAGCAACATTAAGGACCCTGGAAATCACTCCTTATTAGTTTTTAAAATAGTAATCAAAAAAATGTTCCTTTAGGAAGCTTTTGGGTATAACGTTTAAGAATATGTGTTGCACCAAGTTTTCAGCCTACATTACAATGCAGGAGGGTCTGTGTGCTCCAAATTAACTCTTGTAATGTGGAATGGGCCAAAAACTGATTTGGGAAACAGAAATCTCTTTGGAAACATTTAAAGACAGGGCAGAACCATGGTTCTCTGTCTGGAAACAAATAAATACATGTGTTTGGCAGCAGTGTGGAGTAGTGGTGAGGGCTCTGGACTCTTGACTAGAGGGTCGTGGGTTCAATCCCAAGTGGGGGACACTGCTGCTGTAGCCTTGAGCAAAGTACTTTACCTAGATTGCTCCAGTAAAAACCCAACTGTATAAATGCGTAATTGTATGTAAAAGTAATGTGTAAAAAATAATGTAATTGTATGTTAAAGTAATGTGATATCTTGTAAGTCGCCCTGGATAAGGGCGTCTGCTAAGAAATAAATAATAATAATTTGGTAAATATTTTAATGGACTTCTCTGATTTGTATTTGCCACTCGCACTGATAGGCTGAGAAGGGTGTCAGTCAGTTTGAAATGCAAATGAGTAGCCAATGTCTGTCGTTTGCATGACTATCAGGTCTATTGTCTTGCCCTCTTGTTTTATTTAAATTTTGTTAATGTCTCTCTAGCGTTCACCGGAATACCCCAACTACCAGTACCTTTGCAAGCTGTGCTCCGTCCACATAGAGAACATCCAGGGAGCTCACAAACACATCAAGGAGAAACGCCATAAGAAAAATATCATGGTGAGGCCGGCTTCTGTTTGGTTGAACATTGTAATATTGTCCAGCAGCATTTGTTTCGATGAGATGAGAACATGTGAGCTTATCTCTAAGTGCTTTCCAGGTCTCCTCTGCAAAAGATCAAGCTTGTTCTCAATGGATTTACCTGGCTTAAAAAAAAAAAAAAGAAAAAGTTCTTGAACATTTGCAGATTTGACAGTGTGTTTAAAGTGAGCAAAAGAACCACAGACACATTGATTGCAGGATTTCTTCTTAAGATTTTTAGTCACACCTACAGTACTTTGTCATGTGTGGTTTATTTTAGCTTTTTTAATTGACGTTTGTTTCCAGTAACATATAAATAAAAAGGAAAGAAAGAAGGAAAGAAATACTAAAACTTTAATTCAGTGACAAATGTTTTGACTTGAAGTCTTTTTCAATGTCTTCCAAATTATCTCTGAATTCAGCACTATTGGGTGTTTGATGGTTTTGTATTTATGTAGTTATTTAAAATGTTATTCCAGATGAGCTGCAAACAGCTTGCCAGGAGGAAGGAGCACGTTACAGTAACACACAAGCATACAGTGATGATGTAATAATAATAATAACACGTGTGTAGCTCAGGCTGTTTGAGAGATCCCTGTATCTCCTGTCCTAGGAAAAGCAAGAGGAGAAGGATCTGCGAGCCCTCCGCACCCCCTCAGAGGCTCAGCTCCAGGCCCTGCACACAGCTGTGACAGACACAGCCACGCAGCAAGGGATATCAGAGGAGGACTTTACAGTGCGCCAGGAAACTGTCCAAGACATGGAGAACATAATCCAGCAGCATTTACCAGGTGAGGCTGCTGCTGTGAAATAAACATACAACACAAGAAATAAGAAGTATGAAACACATAATCAACCAGGAACCAAGCTGCTTACTGTAAATGCATCCCTCCCTATCTCATGATAGATCAAAACAGGGCAATGTTACAGTTATAATATAAAGTGCCTCATCCGGGAAAAAACATTGCAGGCTCCCTCACTCCTTTTTCTGGGTTTTCATCACACCTCCACTGTTCTGTGGATTACCCGGCAGGATCTTACTTTCGCTCTTGAGGTCTGGTATAATCAGGTGACATCATGGTTGCATGGTTCTGCAGAACATGCGGATTCATGTTTTTTCACCAAACGGAATGGGGTGTTTTGGGGAAATGGCCCTGCCTTGACGTTGCAGTCGTGTGTTTGGGGAAATGGCCCTGCCTTGACGTTGCAGTCGTGTGTTTGGGGAAATGGCCCTGCCTTGATGTTGCAGTCGTGTGTTTGTTCCAGAGCTGGATCTCTTCATCTCTTCTGTTTTATCTTTCAGCCTGTTCCTTGGGGATGTACGGCTCGTGTCTCACCAGGTTCGCCTTTAAAGACAGTGATATCAATATAGATGTCAAATTTCCCTCCAGCGTGAGTAAACATCTGTATTTAGGATGTACCTCCATGGTCTCTGTGGCAGGTAGTTTGACTAACAAAGTGGTTTGCGATACTAAGAAATTAGCATGGTTTGAATCCCCCACTCTACATGTTCTGTAGTATTGTCAAGAGCCAGGCCTGAAAAGAGCTCTTCATGCAGCGATTGCATTAAATGATGAATTGCTGTAGCACCTACCTGCTCAGAGTGCTGTTTCTTATTTAACAAAGGACATTGTTGGGATATATATCTTGAACTGCTGACGTTGTCTACCCCTGGCTTAGATTTCATTCGTGTTTTTGATGTCTGATCAGAACACAGGGATGGAAATAAGACTCCTATTGCAAAGCAGATTCACCCATATGAGCTTGATTAACCACAGTGTATAGGTAACAAGATCAGGTGTGTCTTATTACACTCATAGTAAAACTAGGAATGGAACAAACTGCTATGCAATGGGAGTCTTATTTCCATCCCTGGAAGAAGCAGCTGTGAATTCCTGTACAATGGCAGAACGTTAATAACTTTTCAGCGTGTTTGATCTGTTTTTTTTTAAAAAGTGTACCTGCACTGATAATGAATGTCTCCTTCTCTTCACGTTCAGATGACTCAACCAGATGTGTTAATAAAAGTCCTGGAAATCCTCAAAAACAGTCGTAAGTTGTTTTTATTCATGGTTATTTAGAATAAATAGTGGAAATGTTAATGTGTGGAGCTTTTAATGTTACTTTGTAGTGTAGTGGTAATTAGAATTGCAATCACTGCAGCATAATTGTAACTAATTGTAATTGAACAAAATGTGACAGTAATTGTAATTTCAGCAAGCAATGCTGCTGCAAATATAATTAGAATTAACTCCGGGTTTGAAAGAATTACCAGAATATTTTGTTTTGTATTGCAGCGTCTTACTCCGACGTCGAGTCTGACTTTCATGCCAAAGTTCCAGTTGTGTTCTGCAGGGCTGTGAAAAGGTCAGTGCGCCCAGAGTTTCTGTGTCTGCCTGCCTGCCTGCCTGCCTGCCTGGCTGCTCATGGGTTTATCTGATTCATGTCTTTGTCTGATCTACGTTTACACTCTGTATTAAGTGGCAAACTCGATGAAGTGAGGATACACATCGATGTGAATTTGATTATGATGTCCTTGGTCCAGGGATGGAAATAAGACTCCCATGGCATAACAGTTTGATCCATTCCTGGCTGTTTAAGAAGACACATAATTAAGCTTGTTACCTATACACTGTGACTAATCAAGCACATATTAAAACCTGGAATGGGTGAAACGGCTATGCATTAGGAGTCTTATTTCCATTCCTGTTGGCCTGAAGACTTGCTAAATCTGTTTTGCACCTCTCCCACAGCGGTCTCTTGTGTAAAGTGAGTGCTGGAAACGATGTGGCCTGTCTGACCACCAACCTGCTGGCAGCTCTGGCCAAACTGGAACCCAGACTGACTCCACTGGTGCTGGCATTCCGCTACTGGGCCAGGGTAGGTGCTTCTCAACAGCAGTTTAATACACAGGCCTGTCTGCTTGCTTTGCTATTCTGCTGTCCAGACATTTATGTTTTTCTATTATTATTAAAGTGCATTTATATTTGGCTTTACACATTCACACATGGGACTGTTGCAACCCTTGGGCAATAAAAAAAATAGCTATTGCCCTCAAAAGCAGGCACTAGGAATGTACTGTCCATACCCTGCATAGTGTGTGTGTGTTATATCTTAATGACTGGGTTGCACCACTTAATATTATAATCTTGCATTCTGATTGCATTGACTTGATTGTGTTTCGCAGACATGATTCGGATGTCTTTGATTTCAATATGTTCAAGCCCAGTATTTCTCTTTTCTTTTAGCTTTGCCACATAGACTGCCAGGCGGAGGGCGGGATTCCCTCCTACTCGTTTGCGTTGATGGTGATCTTCTTCCTTCAGCAGAGAAAGGAACCCATCCTCCCACACTACTTGGGCAAGTGGGTAGGTGCAGCTCATTTTTAACCCGTTTCGGGTGCCTTGCGCAAACAGAGCCACAGTGTTTAAAAATGACTGACGAGGCAAACTTTTGTTTTAGATCGAGGGCTTCGACGCCAAGCAAATAGGCAGTACCAGCTGAAGGGCATTGAGAGCGAGAGGTTCGTGCTGTGGGAGCACAAACCCGCCAGCAGCGGTGAGGGGAAAAGCACCGACGGAGCCAAAACAGAGCAAAGAAAACCATCCTGCAAGAAACCCGAGAGTTCAGACACAAGCGCTCGGCAAACCAAAACAAAGCAAGGCAGGGTGAGCGATGTGTGCTTTATAGAAACCCTTAGAAAAGTGTACCATAGTGAAAGCATAGCCAAGTGTAATGAAGCACAGGGAAAGCATGGGAAAGCATATTCAAGAATAGCGAGGTATGGTAAAGCATGTTAATAAACACGGCAAACCAGTGTGTACTCTGGTAAATGCAGAGTATAACCATGAGAAAAGCACATGAAAACTGCAAAAATACCAAGGTAAGCATTTATAGGAAGGCCTTCATATACAGTACTGTACCATAAGATCTTTATCAGTCTAGAAATAAAACTCCTATTGCATAGCAATCTCACCCATTCCATGTTTTATTATGAGCTTGATTAGCCACAGTGTATAGGTAACACGCTCAGTGTGTCTTAATAAACTCCTAGTGAAACCTGGGGTGGATCAATCTGCTGTGCAACGGGAGTCTTTTTTGCATGCCTTCCATTGAAGAGGTCTCCAGTAATTGCAGTGCAAGCCCTCTGTCCCCCTGCAGACGCGGCTGATCCTGCAGACCCCGCGGCAGCTCTCTCTGGGGCAGCTCTGGCTGGAGCTGCTGCGCTTCTACACCCTGGAGTTCAGCCTGGAGGAGAACGTCATCAGCATCCGCCTCAAAGAGCCCCTGTCCCGGGAGAGCAAGAACTGGCCCAAGAGGAGACTCGCCATCGAAGGTGATCTCAGCGGCTGGGCTGGGCTGGGCTGGGCTGGGCTGGGCTGGGCTGGGCTGGGCGATTTGCTGTTTTAATTAGTTACTGTTTTTTTATTTTGTGTTGATATGTGTTTGTGTTTTTGTGTGTGTGTGTGTGTGTATATATATATATATATATGTATGTGTGTGTGTAATCATTAAGAACATATTCAACTATTCATATTATATAAAACAGTAGATGAAAGCAGTGAACAATTAAGAATTAAAATGCAACACTATTAGAATGCCAAAATTAAAACCTGTTACATTATTTATGTCGAAATTAGATTGTACATCAATGTTGTCATATTCAAACATACTATGAAAACGCTTTTACCGTTGTTGTTTTGTTTTTTTAACAAATGACTATCCCTCCTTCTTTTCCACGTTTTGTCTTCGTCCCCCCTGACAGACCCCTATGCGCTCAAGAGGAACGTGGCGCGGAGTCTGAACAGCCAGATGGTTTTCGAGTACATCCAGGAGCGCTTCCGCACTGCTTACAGATACTTCGCCAGCCCACAGAGCAAACACTCGACCAGCAGGGGGCGACGGCAGGCCAAACGAGCCGTCAGGAGGGGCAGCAAGGTGGGGGAGGACTCGAGGGGGGGAGAGGGGCAGGCTGATCGCAGGGTGCAGGATCTGATAGACACTGAAGGGGAAGAGGGTGATACCGAGGAAGATGAGGCGGAAGGGGGGAGCGATGACAACTGTGCTCCAGTGGGGCCCATTTCCACAGGCATGGGGGGGTTATCTCTCGGAGACAGTGAGGAAGATCAGGGAGACTTCGCACTGCAGACGGCGGACAGGATAAAGCCCACACCGGAGGCCTGTGCCTGCAAGCGTGGAGAACGAGAGAGGAGTTCTGAGCGTTCCCTGCGAGTGGACCGTCCCAAGGAGAGACTGGGAGAGGAGTGCGGGTCCTGCAGTGCCTCATCTACCTCAAAGAAGGAGTCTGTAGAGAACGGGGTGCCGGAGAACGAGAAGAAGAAACGCAGGCAGCCAGAGGACATCCCCCCTGAGGATCTGTATTATGTGTTTGATAAGACAGTCCTAACAGGAGGAAAGGTAAACTCACACTTGGCAGGCCTAGTTGTATTGCCCTGACACCTCGGAGAGCTCTGGGGTTTTACTGATCCTTTGGTGTTTTGTTTTGTTTTTTTATAAAAGGATTTTTATTACTTATTTTCCAAATGTCTTTCTCCAGTGATATCCACATGCTTGTTTGCCTAGGTAGTTTAAAAAAAAAATAATTAAGTTATTAATTATTATTATTAATGGCTCAATTCACAAACAGTCCTATTGACCGTTTTGAGAGATGTAATCAACTTCCAAGAACTTCTAGAACGTGATATAGGGACTGTTCAGAGAATAAATTGATCTCATGTGCAGTGAGATTTTTAAAGGAAAGAGAAAAATGCATTACTTGTGAACTTCACTTACTTAGCGGCGCTGTTAAATTGTGTCCCCCTTCACTAGCCTCCCACAGTGGTCTGCAGTATGTGCAAAAGGGATGGCCACTTGAAAAACGACTGTCCCGAAGACTTCAAGAAGATCGATCTGAAAACACTGCCGCCGATGACAGACAGGTTCAGGGTAATCCTGGACGGGCTCTGCAGAATGTGCTACAGTGAGTGCTGATTTAGTTCTCCGTGCCATTGTGCATGTTACAGGCATGTGGATGGACAGGGCTGTAACCCACTTACATTGTGTTCAACTCTGACTGGTCTGAGACTCTCAATTTAATCCCCCAGTCTAATGTGTACATCTCTGGTGTTTGAGTCAGCCAGTCACAGACCTGTATTTCTGCGGTACACAGATTGGATTGTTATCATCACTCAGGCCACAGGAGGGATAAGGCAGTTGTTTATCCAGAATAAAATGAGTGTAACAGAGACAATATCAACCCATTCGTTGAGGCTAACCAGCCATGTTTATAGCACTAGAAAGTTGTGGTCAGTACTATTAAGCAGCAGTCCACTGTCTTGTGCAAGGAGCCTGAATGTCTTTCCTGCAGTTTACTCAGGTTTACTGTGTCTCGTTTGTTCCTAGATGAGCTCTACCCACCTCCAGTGGAGCAACAAAAGAGGGAGCAGATCCTGGCTAGTTTGGAGAGGTTTATTCGCAAGGAGTACAACGGTACGTGGGACCTGCAACGACAAGAGATTGCACAGTTATGCTTCCACACATACTAATGCATGTAGTAGTTTTTTTTTTTTTTTAAGGGAAAGGGGTGAACTCAACGTGAATAGAGTAATCATTTCCAGTGCTTTTCCGGTTATACACCGATTACATTTCTTTTGTATCGGGGATGTTTTATTGTTTTTTATCGGTTAAAACCGAAAATCAGAAGCCCTAATTGTAAAATAGATGCATAGATAGGAAACTCAGCATGGTACGCAAGTCCAAATCTTGTTTTGGGATGTTTGCAGACAAGGCCCGGCTGTGTCTGTTTGGCTCCTCCAAAAATGGCTTTGGGTTCCGGGACAGTGACCTGGATATTTGCATGACCCTGGAAGGCCACGCGACAGCGGAGGTAGGAATGGGGTCTTTATAAAAAAAACATTTGAATAATCTGGGCGACACAACGCAGTCTGGAATTGTAACTTGTTTCCTTTTCTCTTTCAGAAACTGAACTGTAAAGAGATCATTGAAGGCTTAGCAAAGATCCTCAAGAAGCACGCAGGTATTTCCTTTGTGTTGTGTCAGGGAGGGTCATGCCGGAGTCTGCGTTGGGTATGGGAGATCACACTGATGCTTCATTTAATTATCCATCTGTTCTTTTCGCAGGCTTAAGAAACATCTTGCCTATTACCACAGCTAAAGTGCCTATAGTCAAATTTGAACACAGGCAAAGTGGACTGGAAGGAGATATAAGCTTGTACAACACGCTGGTGAGTTTGCTGTCATGAGTACCCTGCTCGTTTTCAACTTTAAAGTAATGGAATGGTAATGGGTAGGGCTGAACTGGCCCAGCAGAAAGCAGAACTCGCTGCTCCCGTGTGGTGGAATACACCTGAAGGCTTTTGAAACAAACTGAATCATTTCTCTTCTCCGGTTTTCAACAGGCACAGCACAATACCAGAATGCTGGCTACTTACGCTGCCATTGACCCTCGAGTGCAGTACTTGGGTTACACAATGAAGGTGTTTGCAAAGGTAGAAATCATGACTGTTACTTTATTCCAAGGTCCCAATAATAGGAACTTTTTCATGTCTCTGCAGCAGTTTGGGTTTTACTGTGAGTGTTGAATTCTTCTTTGTTGTTTTGTATTCCCAGCGTTGTGACATCGGAGACGCCTCGAGGGGAAGCCTCTCCTCATATGCCTACATTCTCATGGTGCTCTACTTCCTGCAGCAGAGGAAGCCCCCGGTAATCCCCGTCCTGCAAGAGGTATGCTTTCACACGCACTGGAGGGCAGTCCTTAGGAGAGCTGCACAAACACATTGTTCCACTGTTCAGAGGGAGCTCTCCACAGACGAGAGTCGTTGCTGTCGAGCGGGATAATTTACCATTCCACAGGAAACAGGTGAAGAAACAGCTGCTTGGGTTTGTGTGGATTACTGTTCTCCACAAAGTCTAAGACAAGCAGCAAACACTATGGTACAACCAAGTTAGCGGTTACTGCTGACATTAAGTTGGTTTCTATAAATTCACACAGTTGTCGCAGTCCGTGTCAGTGTTATAATCTTGAGTTTGCATGCTGTGCTATTTCTTAATCAGTTGCATAGCAGAAGATTGCCATTTAAACTGGTTGTGTAATTGTCAACGATGTCTTCTGTTTCCAACCCAGATATTCGACGGCAAGAGTATTCCCCGAAAGATGGTGGATGGGTGGAATGCCTTCTTTTTCAATGATATGAATAAACTGGTACACTCCCAGCTGTTTCTTTTACTGATTGTATTTATTGATAGTGCATATAGAGATGCAGGCTGACTGCCTAACCCATTGCATGCCATTTCATTGCATGTACCTACATCAAGCTACTGTCACTGAAACATACCACAGAGCAACTGTATATATTTTTTTTTTTTCATTATTTTCATGGCTGAGTTGTAGCACTCTGAATAGACAACAGTACAGTTGCTTTCGTGAAGATTATCTCAAAATGAATGAATGGAAAAATACAGATGTTCCCTTTAAGCATCCTAGTGACACCATTTCATTAATCATGTATTAAGCTAAGAGTTTTGCAAACTTCAAGAATAATGGTGCATGTAGATGTTTTCTTGTACGCCCTGTCCCTGACAGTCTGTTTATTCCCCAGAGAAAGCGCTTTCCGGAGCTGGGGAGGAACTCTGAGTCAGTAGGGGAGCTTTGGCTGGGTCTGCTGCGCTTCTACACTGAAGAGTTTGATTTCAAGGAGCACGTCATCAGCATTCGGCAGAAGAAACTGCTCACCACTTTCGAGAAGCAGTGGACTTCCAAGTGCATAGCCATTGAAGGTAGGGCCCTCATCTGCAGGAAGCAGCTTACACCACCCACCCAGCTGTCTGTTCTGCTGGTTGAGTCAGGAGAGAGGGGCGCAGTCCTCCTGGCGTCTTTACTGTCTGTGTAACGGGCAGTATTGTGTGATACACTGCTGTTACGGATTCTGTCCTGAATGCAGACGAGCCCCGCTCTTTTGCATCGTGGTTAAGACGCTTGCGGTTCACGTCCAGCCTCCACTGTGTTACATATACAGGTACAAACCCAAGTTGCAGAGAAGGTGCAGCTAGAATCTGGATTCAAATGTGATCACCTGATTGAAGAATGCAAGAAAATGGGTTTGACAAGCACCCCACTTAAAGCATTCAGAGTGCAAGTTCTCTTAAGTCTTTGTCAGCCTTTTGTTGAGCAGATAATGAAGGCGAGGAACTCCATATTATTTACACGTAATAAAATACGATGTGTTATTTCTTCTGTGATAGATCCTTTTGATTTGAACCACAATCTTGGAGCCGGAGTGTCTCGTAAAAGTAAGTGTTGAAACATGCATTCTTTAAAGAAAAAAACTACATTTAAAGAACATTGTAAAAGTTCTGCTTTTCTGACCTGGAGGGGTTGCTTATTTGTATTTTTGTGTTGTCTTCCCTCAGTGACAAACTTCATAATGAAAGCCTTTATAAATGGAAGGAAGTTATTTGGAACCCCGTTTTACCCTCATCCTGGCACAGAGGCGGTACGTACCCAGTGTAGACACAGGGATGGCAATAAGACTCCTATTGTGTAGCAGTTTCACCCATTCCAGGTCTCACTGTGAGCTTTATTAGCCAAAGTGTACGGGAAATGAAAAGAAATAACTCCTTTATTGAGTATACATAGGGCTTCTGATTTTCAGTTTTAACCGATAAAACACCCCCGATACAAAAAAAATGAAATCGGTGGATAGCTAATAAACACCGGAAAAACTGTGGAAATGGTTAATAAATTCACGTTGACTTTACACTTTTCCCATTAAAAAAATAAAATTACTACAAAAATAATAAATACATTTCCCAGTGCTGCTGGGCAATGTCCCGCCTTCCTGACTTGTATCTATCATTGATTCGTTCTCAATACTTTAAACCCGCCCCAACTACTGAAGGGCAGCACATTCCTACATTTCTATTGAAGACTCCGCTTGCAAGATTTAAAACTAGATTACAGTCAGGATGGAGGCTTGTTAGCGGGATTTCAAGCTGTATTACAGTTAAGATATGGAGGATTTAAAACAGAATTGTGGCGAAATGTACAAAAATGCCTCCACACAAAAACCCCCAGAAGAATGTGCCCGTGACCGCAGGGATTTCATTGTGGAAGACAGCAAAGGAAAGAAGGTACAACTTAAGTGTGCAAGTACTGTCGAGTTACTATACATATTTTGACAGAAAAAAAAAAACCGCTCAAGCATTTTGGAAAGTAACCGAAAACACTCATTTCATACAGTATATCAAAAACGAAAGCCCGGAAAAAAACGATTTACAATAAACTCGAAAATAGCTAAAAAATAGGCACCAAAAATACTAATAATAAAACCTGAAAAACAGAAGCTCTAAGAAGTCCTAAGACACATTTAAATTTTTTTCCATATATTTCTACACTACCTCAGATGGGCCTAGGAGTCATGTGTTAACATGCGGGGCTAAGATAAGATGGGGCCCTGACACTCATAGTGAAACCAGGAATGGATCAAACTGCTATGCAATGGTCTTATTCCCAGTCAGCTCTATTTGTTGTGTGGAAATTATTATATCAAAATATTGCACCGCATTGTTAGTGAGACTTAAAACAGCGGATTGGCCAGTTTTCAGATGTCTTGGCCTGGCTGTTATACAGCAGAAAACCATCACCAGATACAGAGAATAGTTTCAGACTGCTGCAATGTACTTATTTCAGGCAGTGTGTGTGTGTGAGTGTTGATACCTGCGGGTGCATGTTATATACCTGCCCTATGTACTTTACGTCATGATTCATGTTCTATTTCATTTCCAAGGACTACTTCTTCGACTCCAAGGTACTGACAGATGGGGAGCTGGCCCCAAACGACAGGTGCTGCAGGATCTGTGGAAAGATCGGCCACTACATGAAGGATTGTCCCAAGAGACGCAGGTATGGCAGGGATGGGAAGGGGAGGAGATGAGGTATAAACATCACTCCAGAATATCAGTGCTGCATGCGTACCTGAATGCCTCTCGGGTAATAAAGGGACTGTGTGTTTCTCAGGATCAAGAAGAAGGAGAATGAGAAGGATGACGACTCAAAGGAGGACGACAGAGAGCTGAGAGAGAGGAGGTGTTTCCAGTGTGGCGATACCGGACACGTGCGAAGAGACTGCCCAGAGTACAGACAGGTCCGGCAGAGAAGCACAGCAGGTAGGCAGGCTGGGAGAGGGGCTGGGCAGCTGGGTGGGAGACAGGGCGAGGTGAGCTTTGATTATCCCTATGGAGAAGGTACATGGTGAGTCGTGCTCGCAATGGTTCTAGTGTTGCAGATACAGCCGATAATGTTGTCAGTATATTTGTAAAGGAGTTTGTTCTGGTCCCTTGAAATGTTCACTGTCTTACCTTGTCTCACATGCCCCCTGTCTCTGGTCTGCAGGCCCTCCGATGGTGCACGGATTCGGAAGCTCTCCGTCAATCCCAGTTCCTCAGCCTGTACCGACCCCTCAGGACCAGCCCATGCGAACCAGGCAACACTCGGAGTGTGTAAGTATATGTGTGTAGCGTGTTGGGTGTTCTATAGGTGGCTGGTAGAAGTACATTATGTATATTGTCTTTAGTGTGTGGATTTAGTCTGTTATAATTCTAAACACCCCGTCTCTGGTCTCTCCATTCTGTTTGCAGTCAGAACCTCGTCAGACACCTCCCTACTCTCCGCAGCCCCCGCTATTCAGTCAGGGCACCCCCCAGCCCCAGCCGATTGGGGTCTCCTCCCAGCACAAGGGCGCAGGAGCCCCAGAGCAGCAGCAGCAGCAGCAGCAGCAGCAGCAGCTCCCCCAAGTCCAGCTTCCACTCTTTAACTTCCCCCACTCCCACCCAGGTCAGTACCACCCCGGGTTACCTGCCCTGGGCCTGCTCCAGCCCCACCAGCAGCAGCAGCACCCTGTCCCGATCCCCTCCACGTCCTGGCCCATCCACGGGCCTGTGATACAGACCTCCTCCCCCCCAGGCCTGAATTTCACGCTGCGCTCAGCCCCCGCCACCGGGAATGGCAGCTCCACCAGCAGCCCCTTGAACCTGAATGACCCCAGCATCATCTTCGCTCAGCCGGCGGTGCGGGGTCTCCCGGCGCAGGGCGAGACGGGCACTGGCGCAACCACATCACCCCCGGAGCACTGGTGGGGAACGGCACACTGGCAAAGTCAGGTAGACACAGAGCACACTTACTCACCGTACTTTATCATTCCCTCCCATCTCTGTATGAAACTTTACACTTCCTTTTTGTTTTTTATATATATATATATCATAATTATTATAAAACAAATGACTTCAGATTTTTTTTTGTTTTAAGTTCCTGTTCTCCTTAATAAGAGTATATTTTTATTTTTTTATCGTTTTACTTTTTTTTTTTTTTCCTCAAACAGATTTTAAATTAAATGTGATTGTGGCGGTTTCTGTCTTCTAATATCTTTTGATTTGCCCCCTTTGTCTTTCACTCTCTTTTAACAAGTCTGCCCATTCTGTGTTTTGTGGCTCAGGTAAGTGACAGTTAAGTGACACCTGGGCTAAAAGGATATTTGGCATGTGCACCCAGCACAACACAACACTGCACTGGTTATGGGTCTGTGCATCCAGGGCTATCTGCAGAACGGGGAAATTCTGCCAGGGTTAAGGGCACAGAGTGCTTTGCCTTCTTTCTAAGAATCAAGATTGGATTTAGAGAACTGTATTTTATGTAGCTGTGGCTGTGAGTTTCTTTGGACTGCAATATCATTTTGACCCTGTTTTGAATCCACTGTGCAGATCAGAAACACTCAGTTCAGACCTGTTTAAAAGCGGTGCTGCACTTTTAACTCCCATTTTTCCTCTCGTTTGTTCAGACCAGGGTTTTCAGGGACAGTTTGCTAAAGTAAACCCTGGTTCCCTGCCCTGGGAACACAATGCTGCTGGACACTACCCTCACCCAGCCTCGTGGCCTTACAGGATGCCCCAGAACTTCATGCAGCAGGGAAACGGAGGCTTCCAGCAGAACAAGCCTTTCATATCGCAAGGTAGGGATGTACTCTCGTTGCTGCTTTTCCAGGCTGCACTTGAAAGCGATGCCAGCAGGAGTTCCTCTGTACAATCGTTTGCTGTTACCTAACAACCCGCTCCAATTCAGTGTTTGTAATATACTATAAAATCTCGAGCCGTATTTCAATAGCACACCATAGTTTAGGTTCAGCTTTGACTATTATTCCCATGGCTGTCCTTAACAGTTAAACACTTGTTATTCCCATTAATTATATGCTGCTACATACCGAGAATTCAAACAGCTCTGTATCCAAGGAGAATCAGGATCCAACAGGATAGTCAGCAGTCAATAGAAAGACCTAAGGAGGAAAGTCCTTGCTAAACTGAAACCTCGCTTTTAATAATTAGCCACAACTCTTCAGATACCATGCTATCTCAGGAAGGCAGAAGCCGAAACGTTCTACTTGCTACTGATTTCCAAGTAACAAAAAAAAACTGGACTAATAATATTTTGTATGTGTCTCCTGTCCAGGTTCAGTGATGCACAGCAATCAGCATTTCCCTCTGCTGCAACACGGAAGACATCACGTCAACCTGAACTTCATTCAGCAGAAGAAGTGAAGCTGCTCTCGTTCTCAGCGATTCAAGGTCTTAGTTTAAAAAAGAAAATATATTTTAAAATAGACATCATTGTGTTGTGCACCAGACGGTCACAAGACTTTAAATTGTACCATTTTTGTAAATAAGTTTTTACCTTTTTGTGCCTCATCAGATTGATTTGTGATACAAATGTCAAATATTTATACCCCGTTTTGTTAGGGGGTTGAAAACAAAAAAACCAAAAAAAACGAATTGTGTTTTATTTTATGTGTAAAAGGACACTTAAAGTTAATTTCTTTATTTTGTATGAGTTGTATTCATACATTGCTTTTAAAAGGCTTTGAATAGACATGTGTTTTAACTCAAATTATGTAGTGCCAAAAAAAAAAATTGAAAAAAAACCCCACAAAAACAAACAAAAAAAAATAAACAGCAAAAGCAAAACGATCCAAGGTCTGCTGTACTTGTGTCAGACATCTATTTACTTGTTTTGTTTTAGCTTAGTCCTTGCTAAGTAACACTGCAAAACAACCACACACACACCAGGAATAGTCTAGGATCACTAAGACAGGTCCATGTGCTTTGGTAACTGGAGGCATTCGTTCCCAGTTCACTAGACCAGACCAAAGCAAATTGAAGAATTTTGATGCAGAATCGTGTGCAGTTCCTACTGATCACAGGGAACTGAATCAAGAAGGCTGTCTGCATTTTAATTCTCCCCTCTTCAAAGGAAAAAAGGATGACAGGTGTATCACACACATTCTGTCTCTCTTCACATATTACAGACTAGTTTTGTAAAATTTTCAGTGCTAATTCTTTCTATGCCATGCATGTTCTCTGTTCAGTCGTTAGCAAGACAAAGATCTCGCAGAAATTCAACTACTGCATTAAGATGTGTAACTTTACTTGAGTAAAAAGTGTGCAGGGGAAAGTGACTTCCTAAAAAAATTGATGTTATAAGCAAGTAAATATAGAGAAGAAAGCACATATTCAATGTTAAGGGTAAAAATAACTGACTTTTATTAAACGTGAAGTCATCAGTTTGATAATTGATCAAACCTGAAATAATTCATACAAAAAAAAAGCACCACCCCATCCAATGAGAATCCTGGAATAACTTTCAACAGAAGGTCCAGTATGTACAAAACAGGTGAGAGTCCAGAAATCCAGCTGTGAGAAATCGTCATTCGTTTCCTCTGCGACTCTTTTTGCGACTCTTCTTTGATCTTAAACATACAAAAGGGGGATATTTTAGTATGTGCTCTGCAACTTCCTTCTTTAAAAAAGATTCACTTTCTTCTGCACCTTCGTCACACCAGTAGCACATTACACAGGGATTCTAGACAGAAATGAAAACGCAGTACTGTACCCAAAGAGTGCATACATATGATGACTATCCCTCACATGCTGCTAATTCATTACAAGAAGTGAGAGAAGTGAGATCAATTACCTTTCTGGAGACTTGGAGTGGCTTCTGTGTCTGTGGCTTCTGTGGTGTCCTGATTTAAAGGGGAGAGGGGTACTATATATTAAAACAGAAGCTTCAAAATCCTCCAATTTATAGTCATGGTGCATTTGACAATGGAAAGAATTAGCATGGTGAGAGGCTTATATCTCTCATCCAGTACAAGTCTACGCACTAACTTAGAGGCGACTTCTCAACCGTGATTCTAAAGCAACTGGACAAATTGCATGCTGCTTTTCCAACCTCCTTCTTCAACACAAAACTCCTGACTGCAGCAAACAAGCCTAATTGTTAGACTTTGATATGCGAGTTGCGGGGTTTCCTTTATTTTGATGCTGTTTTTAACCCATTCACCACAGTTCACTTGTGATGTTGCACCAGTTCTTATCTGCTTAGATGTAAGCAAAGCTCCGAAGTTTAGACTGCGGTAACGGTGGTTGGGTTGAGCTCTACCTGGTGACTTGGAGCGGTGCCGCCTCTCTCTAGATCTGCTGCGGTGGCGTCGAGGGCTCTTGCTGCGGTGTCTGTCTCGACGAGGTGAAGGGCTAGGGGACGAAAAAAAAAAAAACTTAAAATAAAAAGTAATCTATGTGCGTCTGTGTGTGTAAATGATATAGATTTGGTGGTTAACTTTTTTTATTTTTTAACAAAGTAAATCATAAGCTTACCTGCGTCTCTTAGGTGACCTGCTACGCCTGTAAAAACAAAAGCAACACAAGCTTGAATCTTACAAACAGCATGCTAAAAATATATCACAGTAAATTCATTGTAAAGAGGAAAGCAACGCACTTACTCTCAGGTCAATTACACCTTTTATATTTACGTACACAACTAAATATCTTGTGATCTTAGTCTTGTTCCCACAAACCCTTGCATTTAGATGAATTATTTCTCCTTCTACAAATTCCATTGATCTTGATCTTATTCAGAAGTAGAGACCTCAAAGCGCTTCAGCTAATGAAGGGCTTCAGAGACTGCTGTTTTACTCCGGGACAACCATGTCTTTCTACTAAACCAGGAATAGGATTGTAAAATGTAATCCTGTAGAGGCATAACAGTTACTGTTGAGTGGTTGCCTAACGCACAAATAAAAAATTATATTTAAAATCAAACACCTCATATGCGGCTACATAAGAGATGGGAGATCATGGATTGAAATGAGACTGCCGCTGCACAGCAGTTTGAACCATTCCTGGTTTTACTACGAGTTTAATAAGACACACCCGAGCTCGTTACCTATACACTGTGGCTAATCGAGCTTGTATTAAAACCTGGAATGGGTCAAACCACTATGTAACAGGAGTCTTATTCCCCGATGCCTGGGAGAGATAACAGAAGGCTGTACCGTCGAGGGGAGCGGCTGCGTCTGTAGCGCGGTGAGGGAGATCTGCGTGATCGCTCCGTGTCCCGGTAACTCCTGCGGTGTGGCTCCTGGGACTGCCCTCTCTCAGGCTGGAGAACAAGAATGCTGTTAGTGAGGCAGACTCCAGCACGACGTAAAACATCTTACAGGGGCACACAAAAACAAACGACAGGTTTACAGATGAAAATGCATTTACACCCCTGTCCAGCAGTCAGCGGAGTCGATTCATTTGATCTAAACCCTGATGGATCCAAATTCCGCCACTGCCGTTCAAAGGATTTCAAAAGAAGGGACTTTGTGAAAATAAACATGGCGTGTCTGTATACAGTGCCTTTAAAATCGGGCATGGAAATAAGACTCCCATTGCCAGCGGTTTGATCCATTCCTGGTTGCACTAGGAGTTTAATAAGACACACCTCAACTTGTTACCTACACACTGTGGCTAATCAAGCTGGTATTAATCTGGAATGGGTGAAAACACTATGACACAGGAGTCTTATTTCCATCCCTGAAAATAAAGTAAAATGCCAGCACCTAGTTTTTGTTTAACTCAGGAGCCCATTATGACAGTCTGACTGAACGGAGACACAGAATTTCATTTTGCAGTGAAGTTTCTTTTTTTCCCCCACCCACCTTCTCCTCCTCCTCCTCTTCCTCCTCGCTGGTCTCCACCTCATCCAGATCTTCTTCCAGAGCACTGACCCGTGTATCCAGCAGCTCTGCCTCCTCCAGAACCTGACGCTTCTGAGAGGAGAATGCAGGCAGCAGTCATGGGCACAGCATCACACAGACAAGCAGGCAGACAGGAACGATTGTACAGGAGCACATCAGAGACTACTACTACACAAAGGTTACAGCCACATGACCTACCTGTAGCCTGGGTAGAATGATGTCACACATTCGCTCGCTGTGCAGCAGTTCGTCAATGAACTCATCCACATGCATCAATTCAAACTCTTCAAAAGGAGAGACATAAAAAGAAGGTGGTATTAAGCATGCCTTAAATTACTTTGAAATGAAGAAAGCGAAATCAACAATTAAACATAACATGTCTACATCCAGGAAGGCAGATGATGTTCCTCTGTGAATAGGAAGAGATTCAACACTAAATACTGAAAACTTCCGCTGTAAACAATTGCTTCCTGCTGATCAATACAAAGCATGTGGATTGCAGAGAAACAGAAGCAAGCCTACCTCCGTTTCGGTTCTGACTCTTGATTTTCCTGTAGTCATTGTACAGAGGCTCCAGGTACTTGTAACAATCCACTGAAGAGCCGGTCAGTCTCATGTACATGGCTCCGAGCAAGCGGACATACCTGGAGACAAAGGAAGGCTTAGTTACACTTACATGTCTCCATTCCTCAAAACTATGAAACTAGGGAGAGACACATCCCAGTCTTTTTGCTATGCCAGACAGCTTTTTTTTTTTTCGTGCCACGTTTCCCCCGCTTCACGAAAGGTATGGCTCCAGCCACGTACTTGAAATCCTCGTTCTTTATGAACTCCACAATGATGTCCTTCTCTGGCTGGATCTGGAGCATCTTCAGGGCCAAGCACAGGAAAGGCGTTGGCTTAATGTTTCCTCCGAAAACACCGCCCACAAACTTGAGCTCCATAGCTTTATCCACCACCAGCTCAGCTAACAAACCAAACAAAAACCAAAGCAAGATTATAATCCTCCAGTCATCACAATGATGCTTTAAACTCTGTTACACGTGTCCACATAAGAGTTCAAAAGATAAGACTCCTATTGCATAGCAGTTTCATAGAAGACCTTCATTATCCACAAGCTCAGGTGCATCTTAATAAACTCATAGCAACCAGGCATGGATGAACACGCTATGCAACGGGAGTCTTATTTCCATCCCTGAAAAGTAATTATTGAGTGTTCTTAATACACTGACTGAACATATTACTGTTTGGTCTAAGCAACTACATACAATGTAATATAAGCAACAGACTATTTTCTCAGCTGCAGACATGACAAAAAATGCACGTCTATTTGTACTGTGCACCAACAGTCTGTGTGCAATGTTTTAACACTACAGTTAGTAACTACAGCTAGTTTGTGTGCAATGTTTTAACACTATACCCTCCGTGGAAAATCTATCTGCCGCTCTAACACAGTAAGACACTGAGTTTGGTTTGCTACTGGTCAATAAGCCCACATCTCTGATTACTTCACTATGCAACGTAGCATGCGTTAATAGTCCCGGAGCGATCACACGGGTTTTGGAGCGGACGTTACTTGGCACAGTAATAGAACTAATAGTAGCACGCTGCTGTAGTGTTGGTGGTGCATCACCACATACTAATCTACGCTCGTGTGTTAGTTTCTGATCCATATTAAAACGCACTTCTCTCTTCCACATCACTCACCCGTCAGCCCGAAGCATTCCTCCTTCCAGTACTTCGACTCATAGATGCGAGTACGGATGATTTTCTCCACCAGATACTGCGGGTTTGTTCCATGAATGCTGTTTGCATCCTTTACTGTCCTGTTCGCCATCTTTACCCTAACCCACCGCCCCCCAAAAAAATTACCAACAGAACCTCTTCCGTCGCACGGCGCTTCACTTCCTGAAGTTTGAAGTTCGACGCTTGGCCCTAATCACATGATGAGGGTTGACATCACTCGACACGCCTCCTGGATGATGTCACAGTCTGCAATGTTGCTGCCGCGGGAAAATGTGGCGTGTAGCAAGGACGGACCTTAGGGAGTTAGAAGTTTAACTAACTGCACAAATCGGTTGTTAAATTATACTTGATTTGTTTGCGTGATTGGAGTTGAGTTACGTGCGGATGTATTTTAACAGTTGCTCTTGAAGATTATTAAAGTGTTTTACTTTTCCACTGCGATAGTGTTTTTGTGTTCTTGGCTGCATCTTAATATCTTCAGTTGTATTTCACTTTACCACTGCTTTGTGAGTATGGCAAGACTTTTTCATGCAGTAATAAAATTGTATTCATTCTTTGCAAGTTAGATTGAGTTGATGCGTGTTAATGTTTTTTTTTGTACTGTAACCTGATTTTGCACACTGTAGTGCACTGTTTGTTCATCTAACTACATTAAATGAATGCTCACACCTACACTTTTAAACGACAGGCTGTGTCGGCAATAGACAGCTAGTAAAATAATTCCTCCAGCATAATGTGTTCGCACCAGATATAAATAAATATATGCAAGTCTTTACAATGTTTAGTAAGAACAGCAGTCTGCATACGTTAGCCCGGAGAGTTTCCAGCTGTTTGGCCTCCTCTGGTTTGTAAACGTTCTTCTGTTCCCGTTCTGTAGCTTGCTGTCCTGGTGCTCCAGTTTGTGGTGTTCTTCCAGACAGGGTTAAATCAGGACTGGGAGACGCAGCACTGATGCAAATCCACTTTCTGCTTCCCCCACAGGAGAAAAGAAGGATGAGCCGCTACTTTACAAGACTGAAGAAAAGACGAGTGTATTCCTGGATTGGAGGACCATCCTTCATAGACAGGAAACTTAAACACATGTTTTATGAGTGAGTCCTGGTAATTCATTTTACTGTGCATGTGAAACTAAACAACTACACAGAGTTCTTGCTTTGTCATAGTATTAAGAACATGCTTACATTGAACATAAGCAGACTCAGAAGGGTGACTGAATAAGTGCAGGAAGCAGAGATGGAAATAAGACTCCCACTGTATAGCAGTTTGATCCATTCCTGGTTTTACTAAGAGTTTAATAAGACACACCTGAGCTTGTTACCTATACACTGGGGCTAAGCTGGAAGTAAAACTTGCAATGGGTGAAACTACAATCAGAGTCTGAGGGTCCTGTCAAAACGTGAAGAGAGAAGTTTGCTGGTAATGCTGTGGAAATTATTTCATTTTGTCTAACTTTGCATTTGTTTTCCTCTGAAGGGGTTTATGTGTTAAAACTGATGGGAATGCTAACACCGGCTGCATCAGGCCCGGGGACTATATCCTGATTGAAGGAGATGAAGACAGATCCTATGTAGCAAAGCTCCTCAAACTGTACGACGATGGTGAGCTCCTTGTCTAAATCGAATCCTTCTGTGTGTGCAATGCCACTTCATCTAAATCTAATCCTTCTATGTGTGCAATGCCACTTCATCTAAATCGAATCCTTCTGTGTGTGCAATGCCACTTCATCTAAATCTAATCCTTCTGTGTGTGCAATGCCACTTCATCTAAATCTAATCCTTCTATGTGTGCAATGCCACTTCATCTAAATCGAATCCTTCTGTGTGTGCAATGCCACTTCATCTAAATCTAATCCTTCTGTGTGTGCAATGCCACTTCATCTAAATCTAATCCTTCTGTGTGTGCAATGCCACTTCATCTAAATCTAATCCTTCTATGTGTGCAATGCCACTTCATCTAAATCGAATCCTTCTGTGTGTGCAATGCCACTTCATCTAAATCTAATCCTTCTGTGTGTGCAATGCCACTTCATCTAAATCTAATCCTTCTGTGTGTGCAATGCCACTTCATCTAAATCTAATCCTTCTATGTGTGCAATGCCACTTCATCTAAATCGAATCCTTCTGTGTGTGCAATGCCACTTCATCTAAATCTAATCCTTCTGTGTGTGCAATGCCACTTCATCTAAATCTAATCCTTCTGTGTGTGCAATGCCACTTCATCTAAATCGAATCCTTCTATGTGTGCAATGCCACTTCATCTGAATCGAATCCTTCTGTGTGTGCAATGCCACTTCATCTAAATCGAATCCTTCTTTGTGTGCAATGCCACTTCATCTGAATCTAATCCTTCTATGTGTGCAATGCCACTTCATCTAAATCGAATCCTTCTATGTGTGCAATGCCACTTCATCTGAATCGAATCCTTCTGTGTGTGCAATGCCACTTCATCTAAATCTAATCCTTCTGTGTGTACAATGCCACTTCATCTAAATCGAATCCTTCTTTGTGTGCAATGCCACTTCATCTGAATCTAATCCTTCTATGTGTGCAATGCCACTTCATCTAAATCGAATCCTTCTATGTGTGCAATGCCACTTCATCTGAATCGAATCCTTCTGTGTGTGCAATGCCACTTCATCTAAATCTAATCCTTCTGTGTGTGCAATGCCACTTCATCTAAATCTAATCCTTCTATGTGTGCAATGCCACTTCATCTAAATCTAATCCTTCTATGTGTGCAATGCCACTTCATCTAAATCTAATCCTTCTATGTGTGCAATGCCACTTCATCTAAATCTAATCCTTCTATGTGTGCAATGCCACTTCATCTAAATCTAATCCTTCTGTGTGTACAATGCCACTTCATCTAAATCTAATCCTTCTGTGTGTACAATGCCACTTCATCTAAATCTAATCCTTCTGTGTGTGCAATGCCACTTCATCTAAATCTAATCCTTCTGTGTGTGCAATGCCACTTCATCTAAATCTAATCCTTCTGTGTGTGCAATGCCACTTCATCTAAATCTAATCCTTCTGTGTGTGCAATGCCACTTCATCAAAGTGCTATTTACAAGGAAAAGTGCAGCTAAGGAGGAACACCCCTCGTCCCCTGCACCAAGCTGAACCTTTTTGACAACTCTGTTTTTTTTCTTTCTGTATCTTTCTCCAAATATATATGGGATGAATGAGATTTGCTGATGAATGGAGTTTCCCCCATTCTGTATGTCAATATGAGCTTGATTAGCCACAGTGTCTAGGTAACAAACTCAGGTGTGTCTTATTAAACTCACAGTAAAACCAGGAATGGATCAAACTGCTATGCAATGAGTCATTTTCATCCCTGTTATGTACGGTAAACACAGCATGCACCTTTTCTCCTGGTGACTTTACAATTAAGGCTCATGGTAAAGTGGAATCGCTCTGTGACGCAGTGTCGTTATTCCATGCGAGATGTATAACGCTAGACTTGTTTTCACTGCTCCCAGGCACTGGCACAAGATCCAGCAAGCATGCAGAGGTGCAGTGGTTCATCTGGTTCCACGAGGTCCCCCAGAACAAGAGGAAGCGGCTGGGCAGAGACCCCCACCCCAATGAGGTCTTCCTGTACGAGATCCCCAACTGTGACAGTGACATCGACGCAGAGACCATCATCGCCACAGTCGAGGTGAGCACCCAGGGACTGCAAGCACACTTCAGCCAGGTCAGGGGTGGAAGTAAGACACCTACTGCAGAGCGGTGTCACCCATTCCATATTGAAAATCATATTGAAACCAGGAATGGATCAAACTGCTCTGCAATGGGAGTCTTTTTTTCCATCCCTGCCGTTTAGAGTTTTTGAGCCCCAGCACGGGTATGGTTATAGACACAACCAATATATCCTGTGCCAAGTTTGCATATATATATAGTCCTGACTGTGTAGGCACAAATTGCATTTTTACTCTTGTACCAGACATAATTGATACTGCAGATGACTGGCTGACTTGGACCCTGGTCTGCTTGTTTCCTTATTTTGCTGTCGTTGTGTCCTGCTGTGTTTAATTTTTTTTTTAAATCAAAAATATGTATATAGTGATGAATTTGGTTTAGCAGATTCAATAAATTTATCAAAGGGCTTGCTCAACTCCAAGTAACACTTGGAATCTCAGTTCACAGCTTTCAGTTCGGGTGCTTTGATCAAAGAGAAATATTACATATTGCAAGAAGACCATCACCCACTTAACATCTTATCTTATATAAAAAATTTAAAAAAAAACACGTTATTTATTTCTTCATTTTACATAAAAGGTATTCCCAGACCATGCAGTCCTGATCCCTGCTGACTGCTTGTGATTCTTTCAAGGTGCAACACCTGGAGGAGGACTCCCCTTTCCCTGCTGCTCAAAGCCAGGAGAACCCTCTCTATGTCAAGCTGTCCTGGGACGGGAAGAGCTTCAGTCCTGTGAATCTGGACCTGCTTCTGCAGAGCGGAGGTAAACCCGTGCTGCCAGCTAGCTCCCACACAGACAGCCTGCCCAAACCAGACCTGGAGGTCTCAAGGGGGCTGACTGTGGACTCTCCAAGCCGACCCACCCGGAGCGCAAGAAAGCACAGCTCCACCTCCAAATACTCGCAGTCCAAGGAGCTCAGCGACAGGCAGCCCAGCAATGTGATCTTCACCCCCGCCGCGCGGAAGAAGCTTCAGCTCAGCAGTGAGTAGAGCTCTTGAACCCTCCGGCTGTCTGCACGTTGTATCATTCTGCTGTTGCTTTAAAGGCTGGTTTCACAGACCGCAATTAACACTGATATTGGGAGCCCGGGGTTAGTGATGATCTGTCAAAGCAAAGGTCGGTTAAACCCAGTTTTGTTGTCGGAATTTGGTTCGCAATTGACTTCTCAACTGTTAGTTAGTTTGTTGTGTGCTGTTTTAAAATGTTTTAACTTTGTTGCTTTTGTCGTTTGTTGCTGCTGCTGGTGCACAGCTTTTGCGCCAATGCATATATGTTTATGGGGTTTTTTTATACTTTATTATTTGAACACAAGTTTTGTATGTTTTACAGTTTCATAGCAACACAGCGCTGTCATTGCAGGGCTGGAAATAAGACTCGTATTGCATAGCAGCTTCACACCTTCCAGGTTTTACGAGGAGTTTGATGAGCCACAGTGCTCAGGTGTGTCTTAACAGCCATGAATGGATCAAATTGCACCGGGAGTCTTCTTTCCACCCCTGTATTGCTAGGCTTGGTCACAACACCGGACGAGAGTCCTGATGATTTTGCTTCCGTTCGTAGATTCTGTCAAGCCCCCGGGGTCCAAGCTGACCCGGGACGACGTTCTGGCCGAGTTGCTCGACGAGGACAGAGTGGTCAGCTCGCTGGAGGCTGAAGTGACCAGGAGGAGGGCTCTGGCCAGCAAGCCGTCTAGCTCCCCGTCGAAGAAACCTCGAGACCTCGGTATCTGCCTCTCTCCCATTCGTGACGGCCAGATCACGCAGGAACACCAACTCGCCAACGGGATCCAGATAGGGCCCCAGCTACAGCCAGAGGAGCTGGTCAAGAGAACGCTGAAACGAGAGAGCGGGGCAGAGTCCACAGAGTAAGTACAGGCTCCCGCACTTGCACAGCTTTTATTTCAGAACACTGTATTTTCTCCTAATCTGGACATTATTTAATGTTGCTTCTTTATGCTGCAGGGATGGAAATAAGACTCCTATTGCATGGCAGATTCACCCATTCCCAGTATCTAGCACAAGCATGATTAGCCACTGGGTACAGGTAACAAGCTCATAGTAAAACCAGGAATGGAGCAAACTGCTATGCAGTGGGAGTCTCACTTCCATCCCGGAGCTATCTGTTTGTTTTCTAGATATGAGACACATGAAGTGTATTGTGAAGGTGTTGAAAAATGCAAGGTGGTATTATGTACCTTACCTTCCCACTAGTAATTCAGTAACTATTCACCAGGACAAGCTAGCCAATATGTAATCTGTACTGCAAGTGCATTGGGGCAGATTGGCTCAGTGTTCAAGTCCAGGATTAGTGCTGAACAGGGTCTGGGAAAGAGGCAGGGCTGTCTCTTGTGGGAGTCAGTCCAGTAAGTGCCGTGTCGGCTGGATTGTTTCAGGGATTTGTCTGGGATCTCCCCTCTGGAAGGTGAGGTGCCTGAGGGCCGGACAAGGGGGTCAAACCCCCCCAGTAAGAAAGAAGCCACCCCAAGAAAAAGCAGTGCGAAATCACAGAGAAAGTAAGCGTGCAGCGTGCAGCGTGCAATTCCTCTGCTGTGCTCAGGGTGGGGTTGCACGGGTGTCTTAATCAGGGCTGGGAAGTTTGATGCCTTTCATGCATGAAAACAGCTGAAAGAAAACATTTGAAGTAGTTTTGAACAAAGATAAATATTGCATGTTATCCATCCCTATATGAGGTCTCCGTGCATGAAAGGGTTAATCATGCACAGTGTTTAAGATAAATAAGTGCTCTGTAGAAACTGCAACAATTAAGGGTGAAAATAATCTTATTTATCTGTGAGAAGACCTTGGTTAGCATTGACATGTAAACGGTGCACAACTACGGCTGTTGAACAAATAATTGCAAACACTGGTTATATACTGTATAGTACGCACTTTACATCTCCCTGAGGGGCTAAACTGCACATTGAACTGATCATTTATATATATATATATATATATATATATATATATATATATATATGAGAAGGGTTCTGTTATTATGGGAGACTAAAGTATGAATTAAATATTGTATTTTCTTTTTCCACTAGAGGTGAGACTCCCTCGAAGAGAAAAGGCTCAATCAAAAAAGATGCACCTCTCGATATTCTGTGAGTGATTCAGGATTTTATTCTCCTGTCTCTGCTGGTTTCTCCCTTTTTTCACCACTGTCCTTAAAATCAGGACTGATGCCTACTGGCCTCTTAATGCTGCTCTGTCACAACTATTTGAGCCTGTGCACTCACAGAGATGGTCCTCTTAATCACACAGCACCAGAAGGAGAAGTGAAATGTGTATAAAATAGAGATGTTCTCGGATTATAGCCAAATGCAATTCGAAACGTCTGTAGGAGACCGGGAGTGTTAACCCAGCCCAGTCCTGGAGCGTGTGATAAAAGCCTGGTGAAGCTGCTGTACAATGAAAAGGCCACCCTGAGCCACACTGCTTATTTACCTCTGTGTCTTTCTAGTGAATTGTCTTTTGTTCTGCCCAGGATTGAGGACGGCAGAGAGGCGGGGGGGCCTGTGGTGGTGATGACCCCGAGGTCCAGGAGGAAATCTGCGCAGGTCTCTTCTGCTCGCATTCGGCAGCAGCTGTAAGTCCTGAGATCCCAAACACCCATGCAACGCTCAATCGGACCGTAACCCATGAAGTGCCATTGCCCTCGTTTGAGGACAGCCTACTTTGTCATTTTTTTGAGCATTTTTAACTGGCATTTACCTGTTATTTAAATATGATGTCATGATAACTTAGTCATTTTGTTAACCGCAAAAGTCTAAAAGCGATGTATCAAAAAGTCTTGTGCTTAATATGTTAATCTGCATTTTCAATGCTTGTGCCAGAAGGATGTAAGGGATAAGAATGAATTCAGTGGTGGCTCCTCAGTCATGGGGAGTCAGTAAAGACTGAGACCCCTCAGATTCGGGGAACCCTCGTACCCCGACACTGCGTAAACACAATGAAGCTGCAGAAGTCATTTCCTGTCTCTCTTTGTCTCTTTTAGAAATTATTTAAACAGGAAACAGAGTACTGACTTTGATGTCGACGATGATGAGGAGGATGTATTCCTGCCTACGAAGAAGGACCTGAAGAGCAGCAGTGAGGAGGAGGAGGAGGAGGAGGAGGAGAGCGAGAGCATCACGGGCAGGAGGGGCAGCCGCAGTGCTGTGCCCCGTACCCCCAGATCCTCTCGCAAGGCCCCATCCAGAACACCAGCCAAGACCCCCAACAAAACACCACGCAGAACACCCAGCAAAACGGTACTGTCCGTCCTGTTTGTGCATGTCTTACTCTATAAGCAAGGTCCATTGAAGGCCGTTTCCTCGTCAGAGAAAAAAGAAACCATCCTTTGCGTGTGCGTGTGCGCGTGTGCGTGCGTGTGTAAATCCAGTGCCATTTTATTTAGTGTTTTAAAAGATATGGAGGAAAGTAGTGAAATGTGTTTTTACCATAACCACACTTCACTACTGTTGAGTACGACGCTGTGCTTGAAATGTCCTTTTTAAATATACTGTCGTTGTATTTTATCCACTTTGTGTTTTTATCCATGTGTATTCGGTCATGAATTGTATGGGATACTGCAATAAAGGAGAGGTGTAATACATAGAACTTACAGCAGCTGTGTAAGTGTTTTTGTAATTGTTTAAATAGACTATTGAGCGTATGTTTTCAGCCAGTAAAACGATCCCTCTCCTCTGTGCAGCCTGTTCCCAGGACACCGCGAACCCCACGGCACGCGACTCCCAACATTCCCAGCAGGACCCAGCCGGCCAGGAAGCCTGGGAATGTGCTGGAGGAAGCGAGAGCGAGGTGAGTGCATCCTGTAATATATGTGCCTTTCAGGGGGTCTGTAGTGCGATCATGACCGTGTGTAGAATGAGTTTCTGCTGCCCACGGTGATGTTCCAGTGGGGAGCTTCAGAGTGTCGTATCTTCAACACCCTGTCTGCCTTCACTCCTGTTTCAGACTGCACGTCTCTTCCGTGCCGGAGTCCCTGCCCTGCAGAGAGCAGGAGTTCCAGGACATCTTTAACTTTGTGGAGAGCAAAGTCATGGACGGGACTGGAGGGTGCGTGAATCAAACAGAAGTCTGCCATTTCATTCTGTCGTGTCGGGCGCGCATTACAGAAGCACTATTGAAATGCTGCAGATTGTAAAGGACCTCCTGCCTGTGTTTTGTGTTCAGGTGCATGTATATCTCAGGTGTGCCGGGCACAGGCAAGACAGCCACCGTTCACGAGGTGATCCGCTGCCTCCACCACGCAGCAGAGCAGGACGAGCTCCCCTCCTTCTGCTTCATCGAGATCAACGGCATGAAAATGACAGAGCCGCACCAGGCCTATGTACAGATACTGCAGGTACACTGCTTACCACCGGAGTTTACACTGCCCTGTTCATGACAATGACAGACCTGCACCAAGTCTGCACACAGATACTGCAGGTACACTGCTTACCACAGGAGTTTACACTGCCCTGTTCATGACAATGACAGACCTGCACCAAGTCTACACACAGATACTGCAGGTACACTGCTTACCGCAGGAGTTTACACTGCCCTGTTCATGACAATGACAGACCTGCACCAAGTCTGCACACAGATACTGCAGGTACACTGCTTACCACAGGAGTTTACACTGCCCTGTTCATGACAATGACAGACCTGCACCAAGTCTACGCACAGATACTGCAGGTACACTGCTTACCACCGGAGTTTACACTGCCCTGTTCATGACAATGACAGACCTGCACCAAGTCTGCACACAGATACTGCAGGTACACTGCTTACCGCAGGAGTTTACACTGCCCTGTTCAGGGATGGAGATGAGACTCCCATTGTACAGCAGATTGATCCATTCCTGGTTTTGCTCAAAGTTTAATATGATACACCTGAACTTATTACTGCTACACTGTGGCTAATCAAGCACATAATAAAACCTGGAATGGGTGAAACTGCGCTGCAATGGGAGTCTTATTGCCATCCCTGCTGTTTACAGAGGACACAGTGTAATGAAATGATAGAAGCCTGTGTGTGACGAGCCTGCTGTGTAACAAGTATGACACATCTGCCTTGGGTTGCATCCCTTGTATAATGTGTGCTACCATATGAAACATATCAAATATTCTGCTATATAGAAACAGTTGCCCGAGTATACTGCACATCTTGTATATAATGTATATCTAACGCACACTGCAATGCTGTGTTCTCACAATCACGGTAGTTATTGCTCTCTGCAGTTTTGCATTCTGTGAGTTGCCTGGTTTTGTTGTTTTTATTTATTTCTTTATGTTTTGTCCCCTTCCAGATGTTAACCGGGCAGAAGGCCACTGCAGAGCACGCTGCCGCCCTGCTGGAGAAACGCTTTAGCACCCCCGCCCCTAAGAGAGAGACCACGGTGCTGCTGGTGGACGAGGTAAGAGAAACTCCGGGAGGCTACTGAAGAAGATTAATTGAAAACTGTATCTTATCATAACTTTATTATTATGCATGTTAAGTGGTTATAAGTCCATATCGACACACGTATTAGTCGTGTTTGGGTTGTTTGAATTAAAAATGGAGTTAGTGCTGCTGTAAAATACTTCACACGACAGAAACAAACATGGATGGGAGTAAGACTCCTGTTGCAAAGCAGTTTCACCTATTCCAGGTTATAATACAAGCTTACCTATACAGGGTAGAGGTAACAAGCTCTGGTGTGTCTTTTATTAATTGCATAGTAAAACCAGGAGTGGATTAAACTGCTATGCAATGGGGATCTCATTTTCATCACTGGACTTGTCTGCTGACCCAGGAATAGGAACTAGCAAGCAACAGTTCAGAGCAATTGAGAGATTTATAGATGTGTGCAGTATATTCTAGTGTATTAAATGAATCCCCGAATCCTGTAATTAAATCTTGCCAGGTACTGTATATAACACCCCTCTAGGGTCATTTTAATGCAAAACCATTTTCAGATGATGGGATAATGCAAGTGTGGCTCTGTCCTGGTCAACATGAAGTGTGATCACGTGCATGCAAAAGTGTGACACTGCAGTCTGTCTCTGAATACGCCTTGATTGGACTGAGAAGGGTGGACACACTGTCTCTTCGGAAGTATTCACCTGTGTCTCCCCCTCGCACAGCTGGACCTGCTGTGGACTCGGAAGCAGAACGTGATGTACAACCTGTTCGACTGGCCGACACGCCGGCAAGCCAAGCTGGTGGTCCTGGCCATCGCCAACACCATGGACCTGCCCGAGAGGATCATGATCAACAGGGTGGCCAGTCGCTTGGTGAGGCAGGAGGATGAGGGAGGAGGTGGTAAACTAGTGAAGGGAGCATTCATTCTGTAAAATAATACTAATAATAGAGTAATAAAACCAATAACCAAGGTGCAGCACTACATGTTTAGTTACTGCACTGCATTGATAGTATACTTTACTGTCTTTCTATGCAAGGCATTGCAGGGCTGGAAGTAAGACTCCCATTCAGTAGCAGTTTGATCCATTCCTAGGAGCACACACTCGGAGCTGTGCTTGTGGAAGCTGCAGTAGTTGATTTGAAGTGTCTCCCTGCAGGGTCTCACCAGGATGTCCTTCCAGCCGTACTCTTACAAGCAGCTGCAGCAGATCATCACCTCACGCCTGAACCGGGTCCGAGCCTTCGAGGACGACGCCCTGCAGCTGGTCTCCAGAAAGGTGTGTGTTTCAGAGCAGCTTCGCTCACCTGTGCAGCGCTGTGGGTTATGAAGCAGCAGAACGAAAAGAGCAATTGATAATATCAGACTAACTTTTATTGTTGTGAGGTACAGAGATGGAAATAAGACCCAGTGCATAGCAATTTGATCCATTCCAGGTTTTACAGTGAATTTAATAAGACGCACATGAGCTTGTTACCAATACACTGGAACTAATCAAGCTCATAGTAAAACATGGAATGGGTGAAACTGCTATGCAATAGGAGTCTTATTTTCATCCCAGTATTATCTTCAGTAAGTCCACACACACACTAGGTCTCAATGTGGGCATTTGACTACATTCAACTAATGTGGAGATTTATTTTACGTTTACAAAATGGTGCTGTTTTAATTTGACCAGCCGCAAGGTTAAATGTAAAAGAAATGATAAAGAACGGGTGATGGCAGTCATCTGGAGTAAGCGACCACAAGGGCGATGCATTTGACATTGCCCTCCCCCTCCTCAAGACCCCTGTCCCCTGACCCCACGCTGCCCTGTCTCGCAGGTGGCGGCTCTGTCTGGGGATGCACGGCGGTGTCTGGATATCTGCCGCAGAGCCACGGAGATCTGCGAGTTCTCGCGCCAGCGCAGCGGCTCGGGGCTGGTGGCGATGAGCCATGTGATGGAGGCCCTGGATGAGATGTTCTCCTCCCCCTACATCACTGCCATCAGGTGACCCGCGCTGCCTGCTTCATCCACTTGCTGCATATTAATGTTGTTGGAACTCTCTTTTTTTTCGGTTGTGTGTGTGTCAATTCTACGAGTACCTTTTTTAAGGGAACTGTATTCATAAAGCATTAGCACACCAGTACATGTGTAGGACTGCAGTTGATGGTGCACTAATTACTTTTTAGTGCAGCCCCAATGTCCTATATGTTATCTTTGTTGGAAAGTGTTCCAGGTTTGTACAGGAATGGAAATAAGACTCCCACTGTGTAGCAGTTTGATCTGTTCCCGGTTTTGCTATGATATTAATAGAGCACTCCTGAGATTCTCATCATTTACCTGCGTCTTGGTTATCTGCATTGCCTGCATACGTTCTGACTTGCATTGCATTCTCTCTGCCTTCAGATGTGCCTCCGTACAGGAGCAGATCTTCCTGAAGGCTGTTATTGCTGAGTTCCGCAGGCTGGGGCTGGAAGAGGCTACCTTCCAACAGGTGAGCGAGTGCGTGTGTGCGTGCAAGCAACGTCGTTTCAAGAATGAAGTCACAACGGTCAGGTAAACAGGTAGAATTGCACATTATTGACAAGAGGGGTAGTTTCTTGAAGCACGGGGAACAGAGTCAAGCAGCTGTAAGTAGATGCATTTGCTATATTAAAGCATGACGTTTTTGGCTTCTGCCTCTTACAGGAACTGTAGTACAATAAGAAAAGTGAAGCTTGAGGAGATTACATATGTGCGTTTATTTTGCTATAAACACTCAGAACGCCTGGTCTGTCTGTGTGTGTGTAATGTGCAGCCTCACAGTCCCGTTGTATCTGTTTGTTTTTCTGCCCCTCCCGCAGGTGTTCCGGCAGCACCTGGCTCTGTGCCGCGTCGAGGGCCTCTCGCCGGTCTGCATGTCCGAGGGCCTCGCCACCTGCCTCAGGCTGGGAGCGTGCCGGCTGCTGCTGCTGGAGTCCAGCCACCGGGACCTGCACCTGCGCGTGCGGCTCAACGTGAGCCAGGACGACGTGCTGTATGCTCTCAAGGAGGGCTAGAGAGAGGGGAGGTGGGGGGGAGTGTCTGGTACTGAGAGGACCAGCACTGGGAGCTTTCAGGACACTGCATAAAGAACCAAGGTTTGACTAGGAATGGATTTTATACCGCTCAACCCTAAAGGTAAAATGAACAAACTGAATTTGCGGGACTAATGTTTTGGCGAATGCCTTCATTAGTGCCGAGCTGAAGAAGTGTGTGGTGTATAGTCAGTATACATTGCAGCTTCAATCAGGGAGTCCCTGCAGACCTGGATATGTACGCTGGGACACCACAGCACATGCCCTGTACTGGAATTGTGGCACCAGTGGAGGCCTTTATCACTGGTAATTGTTTAAAGAGAATATAGTTAAAATGAATAGCTTCTATAAGAAACCTGACAGTGCAGCAGTGGCTGTGATGGGCTCTGCTTTCCTGTCACCACTTGTTACCTAGGCACTCCTGGCTGCTGTGCAATAAGAGTCTCCTTTCCATCCCTGTGTGTTTCTGTTGTACAAGTTTGTTTTTTCACAGCAGCATATGAAGAGCAGCTCTATTTGTGTTCTCTCTTTAAGTCCCATTTTCAACTCAAACAAATGAAACAGGACTTTTTAATCCTAGAAGTGTTTTGTTGTTTTTGTTTTTTCTCAATGTGGTCTTAACTAAAAAAAAAAATGGACTTGTAATAATTGAATATGTATAATAAAGAAGTTTTGATTTAGTTGTAGTTTTCAATTGATCTTTTTAAGTAGTTAATTAGGTGTCTCGATGGAGGGAGGTTCAGATGCCATTTCATATTTCCAGTGTTTATTTATCACAATCAATATTTCATCAACCTGTGTGGTCCAGTGGTTAAAGAAAAGAGCTTGTAACCAGGAGGTCTCCGGTTCAAATCCCATCTCAGCCACTGACTCATCGTGTGACCCTGAGCAAGTCACTTAACCTCCTTGTGCTCCGTCTTTCGGGTGAGACGTAGTTGTAAGTAACTCTGCAGCTGATGCATAGTTCACACACCCTAGTCTCTGTAAGTCACCTTGGATAAAGGCGTCTGCTAAATAAATAAACAAATAAACAAACAAGCCGTGTGCACATGTATTAGAACACCCCATTGCTTCTGTAGTTCAGCAGTGTGCACACGTATTAGAACACCCCATTGCTTCTGTAGTTCAGCAGTGTGCACATGTATTAGAACACCCCATTGATTCTGTAGTTCAGCAGTGTGCACATGTATTAGAACACCCCATTGCTTCTGTAGTTCAGCAGTGTGCACATGTATTACAGCACCCCATTGCTTCTGTAGTTCAGCAGTGTGCACACGTATTAGAACACCCCATTGCTTCTGTAGTTCAGCAGTGTGCACACGTATTAGAACACCCCATTGCTTCTGTAGTTCAGCAGTGTGCACATGTATTAGAACACCCCATTGCTTCCGTAGTTCAGCAGTGTGCACATGTATTAGAACACCCCATTGCTTCTGTAGTTCAGCAGGGTGCACACGTATTAGAACACCCCATTGCTTCTGTAGTTCAGCAGTGTGCACATGTATTAGAACACCCCATTGCTTCTGTAGTTCAGCAGTGTGCGCATGTATTAGAACACCCCATTGCTTCTGTAGTTCAGCAGTGTGCACATGTATTACAGCACCCCATTGCTTCTGTAGTTCAGCAGTGTGCACATGTATTAGAACACCCCATTGCTTCTGTAGTTCAGCAGTGTGCGCATGTATTAGAACACCCCATTGCTTCTGTAGTTCAGCAGTGTGCACATGTATTACAGCACCCCATTGCTTCTGTAGTTCAGCAGTGTGCACATGTATTAGAACACCCCATTGCTTCTGTAGTTCAGCAGTGTGCACATGTATTACAGCACCCCATTGCTTCTGTAGTTCAGCAGTATGCACATGTATTAGAACACCCCATTGCTTCTGTAGTTCAGCAGTGTGCGCATGTATTAGAACACCCCATTGCTTCTGTAGTTCAGCAGTGTGCACATGTATTAGAAAACCCCATTGCTTCTGTAGTTCAGCAGTGTGCTCATGTATTACAGCACCCCATTGCTTCTGTAGTTCAGCAGTGTGCTCATGTATTAGAACACCCCATTGCTTCTGTTGTTGATTTGTGTGCATATGAAATCAAACCACTGGAACTGAAAAATCTTTGGTCACACATTTTTATTTACAATTTGTAAAATTTAAAACACTTTTTCCCAGCTGCCAAAACGTTTGGGGGGGAATAAATATGTGTGTATGTGTGTATATATACAGTACTGTGCAAAAGTTTTAGGCAGGTGTGAAAAAATGCTGTAAAGTAAGAATGTTTTCAAAAATAGACATGTTAATAGATTATATTTATCAATTAACTAAATGCAAAGTGAGTGAACAGAAGAAAAATCTAAATCAAATCCATGTTTGGTGTGACCACCCTTTGCCTTCAAAACAGCATCAAGCATCAATTCTTCTAGGTACACTTGCACCCAGTTTTTGAAGGAACTCGGCAGGTAGGTTGACCCAAACTACTTGGAGAACTATGCACAGTTCTTCTGTGGATTTAGGCAGCCTCAGTTGCTTCTCTCTCTTCATGTAATCCCAAACAGACTCGATGATGTTGAGATCAGGGCTCTGTGGGGCCATACCATCACTTCCAGGACTCCTTGTTCTTCTTTACGCTGAAGATAGTTCTTAATGACTTTCGCTGTATGTTTGGGGTCGTTGTCATGCTGCAGAATAAATTTGGGGCCAATCAGATGCCTCCCTGATGGTATTGCATGATGGATAAGTATCTGCCTGTACTTCTCAGCATTGAGGAGACCATTAATTCTGACCAAATCCCCAACTCCATTTGCAGAAATGCAGCCCCAAACTTGCAAGGAACCTCCACCATGCTTCACTGTTGCCTGCAGACACTCATTCGTACGCCTCCAGCCCTTCGGCGAACAAACTGCCTTCTGCTACAGCCAAATATTTCAAATTTTGACTCATCAGTCCAGAGCACCTGCTGCCATTTTTCTGCACCCCAGTTCCTGTGTTTTTGTGCATAGTTGAGTCGCTGGCCTTGTTTCCACGCCGGAGGTATGGCTTTTGGCCGCAAGTCTTCCATGAAGGCCACTTCTGACCAGACTTCTCCGACAGTAGATGGGTGTACCAGGGTCCCTCTGTTTTCTGCAGTTCTGAGCTGATGGCACTGCTGGACATCTTCCGATCATGGCGGGAAGTAAGCATGATGTGTCTTTCATCTGCTGCAGTAAGTTTCCTTGGCCGACCACCGCGCCTCACGGTCCTCAACGTTGCCTGTTTCTTTGTGCTTCTTCAAAAGAGCTTGGACAGCACATCTGGAAACCCCTGTCTGCCTTGAAATTTCTGCCTGGTAGAGACCTTGCTGATGCAGTATAACCACCTTGTGTCTTGTTGCTGTGCTCAGTCTTGCCATGGTGTATGACTTTTGACAGTAAACTGTCTTCAGCAACCTCACCTTGTTAGTTGAGTTTGGCTGTTCCTCACCCTGTTTTATTCCTCCTACACAGCTGTTTCTGTTTCAGTTAATGATTGTGTTTCAACCTACATATTGAATTGATGATCATTAGCACCTGTTTGGTATAATTGTTTAATCATACACCTGACTATATGCCTACAAAATCCCTGACTTTGTGCAAGTGTACCTAGAAGAATTTATGCTGTTTTGAAGGCAAAGGGTTGTCACACCAAATATGGATTTGATTTAGATTTTTCTTCTGTTCACTCACTTTGCATTTAGTTAATTGATAAATATAATCTATTAACATGTCTATTTTTGAAAGCATTCTTACTTTACAGCATTTTTTCACACCTGCCTAAAACTTTTGCACAGTACTGTATATATATATATGAAATAGATACATTGCTAGAAAGCTTGTCATTGTGCGCACAGTGACTGAAGGGGATATGGATGTGGAAGGGGATAAGCTCACGATGTACACAGAACTGCGATACATTTTCACTCAACGTTTTATAGGAATTTTGTTTCAGCAACAAACACATTCGACCCGCTTGCAGAGGCTGGACTGAAGTGACAAAAAGTGCTGCCGTAATTACAAAAAGAAAAACAAATCACTTTAAAAGTGAAAATAAACTGCGTTTCCCAAGTTGCAGTTTATCGAACTTAATAATATACATTTCATGCGGACTGTTCTAAACTGATCTAAACTTACACACGTGAAGAAACAGCATTCTAAAAGTTTTCTGTTATCCTCTCATTGTCTGTTGTCTCTAATTGCTGTGTACAGTTAAGCATTCCCTGAACACTGACATGTGAATATGTTTTCTGTACATTTTGTTCCATCTACAGTAGAACGTTACACTCGGGTGAATAACAAATTATTAAAAACAGACTTGAGGGTGCCCTAGAGCAGGGGTTTTCAACCTTTAAACTGTACCCCTTCTGTCGGGAGGTTTCAGCTAAAGTACCCACTACAGTTTTGCTCACAGAATGCCCTTCCTGTAGACTCTTGTGTTTTTTTCCTTCGTTTTTGTTACGCCAGTAAGAAATGCATCCATTTCAAACACCGATGACATAATCAACCAGACGCTATTGTTGTTACTAAAATGCAGCCGCGGTAATAAATAAAACAAAACCCCTCTAAGTATGAGTATTGTGATTAGCCTACTATTTATGTTTTCCGGAGCATTTATACTTCTAAAAAAAGCAGAAACACCGTGCTTCACTGATACAAGTTGGAAACAGCAAAAATCATGATCAGCACAGAGCGCTCTCCATAGGCACAATCGCTAGACGCCTGCTTCACCTATACATCAAATCAACTCATTCGAAGTCACGCATGCGTACAGGTGGAAAATGTGGACGTGATAGATTTTGTGTATTTGTTTTCATCTGCTAAACAAATGAAAACAAATGAAATTGTTTTTTGAAATTACCTGTTCTAGATAATATATAACACTGTTAAAAAAATCACTATTTTCTTTTACTTTCGTTTTTATTTGTGCATTTCTGAGTCGACCTGCGTACCCCCTATGTCCCTTGGAAGTACCCCCAGGGGTACGCATACTCCCGGTTGAAAACCCCTGCCCTAGAGCGCCACTTAGACCCAGCAGTGTTCAGCTGTACTGTCTGCCCCTAAACCAGTCCTCTGTACAAAGTCCTGCGTATATAATTTGAGATGTGATGGAGCTCCAGGATTGCTCCGTGTGGTTGGAGGCTCAGGGCACAATTTGTTCTCGAGCCAGACGTGTGTCCACACCTTGTGGTATATAGTGTACTGTACTTTTTTAAATCAGGAAATGAACGACCTATCAGCTTGCATGATAGATAAGAACTGACCCTGACCCCTAGACACTATAAGGGCTGAATTTAGAAACGCTAAAAGAAACAGAAATTCATTGACGAACGCTTCGACTAGAAGAGTATTTTTCGAAGCGTTCGTTGTTGAGGCGGTGCTAGACCACGCCTAGAACAGCTCAGCGATTCATTCGCTCTGCACTAGCTGGGTTAAACTGTCCCCGTTTGCGTACAGGTTGGCTTCTCCGCTGAGCTGCCATTCCACCAGGATTTTGGATTCGGAGTCGGCAAGCAGCAGATAAGAATGGTTTGAGATATCCGCGGAGTGAGGTGGGTGCTGATGTAATGACCGGGCCGCCAGATGGCCGTACCTGGACAAGAGCTGTGGCAGGACGTGACCGCCGTGGACCGAGGAATCTGGAAAACAGCATGACTGGCAGCATAGGCTTACGGGGCGGGAAATATCCATCTCGCCTTCCTCCTTGTGCACATACTCGTTCCCTTCGGAACCTTTGACGTCGTGCTCTGGATCCAGGACTACATAACCCTGACTGGTAGTCTCTAAGGGGAGCTTCTCCTCAGAAAGGGACAGGCGGTCATGTCCGAGAGCTGGGGACGGGCTGTCCAGGTCGTCCCCGTGGCTCTTCATGGAGTTGCTGGTTTCCTTCTCAGACACTATCTCCACCACGGTTGGGAGGACATCCTCTTCGCACAGTTTGTCATTAAACGGCTGCATTGGCTGGAAAACAAGAAGACGTTTTTTTTTTTTTTAATGGAAAGGGTTGACAATGAGCAGCAGTAATTCTGTATTCAAGCTCCCCTGGCAGGACCAATGTAACAGCTTGCTGGTAGCGAATGCTCCTACCTGGCAATGCTTTTTGATCTCTGTCACTTAGGGTTAGGGTTGGGGTTGGGGTAGGGTTATGTAACTGAGCTTGCTGGTAGCGAATGCTCCTACCTGGCAATGCTTGTTGATCTCTGTCACTTAGGGTTAGGGTTGGGGTTGGGGTAGGGTTATGTAACTGAGCTTGCTGGTAGCGAATGCTCCTAGTCGGCAATGCTTTTTGATCTCTGTCACTTAGGGTAGGGGTTGGGGTTGGGGTTAGGGTTATGTAACTGAGCTTGCTGGTAGCGAATGCTCCTACCTGGCAATGCTTGTTGATCTCTGTCAGGAAGTTTTCCAGAACTCTGTCCAGGTCAGGTACGGGCGGCCACAGGTGCTGTTTTATCTTACTGATGAATGAAGAAGTGACACTGTTTAGTGGAAGTCTGGTTTAGTTGAGGATTGTAACGTAGTTGAAGGGTCGGCCAGTTTCTGGCGTTGGTTAGGTAGAGGATCATACCTGAAAAACTTGGAGAACGTGGCCATTATCACAACCGCTATCACGATCAACACTAACGGGACCAAGCCAATGAGCAGAAGTCCTAAAACGAGAAAATAATTAGGATTTGCTTTTATTTAGTTGGATCCGCATTTCCTATATTTTTTGCTTTGTTATTGTTTGCTTCATTGGTTAGCGAAGGTTTAGCGAAGGGGAATAACACATAACCAAGGTTTTACAAACATCAAAACCAGGATTTTGGTGGCTGCAGAGTTGTTGAGAAGCCCTACCGAGCTGCGATGGAACTGCCACAGTGAAAGTGTGGGACCAGTTGCTCCAGGACCCTCTGTACGTGTCTCCATTGGGCTTGGTTTTGATCTGGATGTGGTACTGACTCCCCACCTGCACGTCCAGCAGGGCCCTGGGCTCTGGGCTCTCGAGAATAATGTGCTGCAAACACAAGAGGGGTCAACAGATCAGAATACTGAGATCTAATATCTTTGATATCCATTGCCTTCCAACACAAAAGAACGGCCTCTTTGCAAATACTTTTGAAATATTTTAAATCTGACCAGGGTTACGAATCCTGTAAATACTGACAATGACCAGGATCATGTAAATTATTCTTTTTTTCCTCAGTTGTTTTAACTGTTTTTGTCCTGGTTGAGTGATTTGAATCAGTTTTATATTCTTTGGGAATACTTTTTTTAAGACAAGTGGTTTCTTCTAGAAATGAGTGCTGATTTAAATGTGGCTACATGCAGGTTTCCACAATCGACCCTTCCCCCTCAAGGTATTCACCTTCCATCCACTGTGGTTATCCAGTGAATACCGGATCTGGTAAACCATGTGGTCTGCAAGCTCTGCCAGGGCCGGTTCCCACTGAAGCCTCAGCTTGCCGTCGTTCACTTCACCTGCCAAGTGCTTCGGCGGGGCTGTGAGAACTGAAAACAGCACAAAGAGTTTAGAAAGAAAACCTCTTTCATGAATTACTGCACCGTGTCCTGAACTGTACCATCTCTGAAGTGCGCGGGCATAAGAAAGGAGATGGCAGAGGACACTGGGGGTTTCCTCTCTCCACCCTGCCACTCACCCATGTGATTCATGCTGATTGGCTCCTTGTAGAAGGTGTGGTTCTGATGCCTTGAGCTGGCATTGACGGTAACGATGATGTCACTGGAGTTCCAGCCCTGGAATGTGCAGGTGTTGGTGACGTCACTGTGGTCACACACTTCCCAGTCACCGTTTCTGATGTGAATTAGGAATAAAAGGACCCAGTATAAATCAACTGACAACAGGGCAGCAAAGCTGATTGCCTCCATCCCTGAGACCCCACTGTACAGGGTATATAGCAGGACTGGCAGAGATTTCATACTGTCAGGTTATCTCCTGTGTGCACTCGTACCTGGACTGGTAATACAGAGTGTATTGAGTATCCTTCTCCATCTCTTCTGAATTCCAGTTGCAGATAACATACTGGAGATCAGGGGTGAAGCAGTTGAGATGAATTTCATCTATAAAAAGAAGATTACCCTTGAGTTACTGAACGTGTCCTGTATTTAGAAAATAGGATATTTAACGAGATCGGGATCCACTTGTTCCATTGTTTGTATGCAAAATAGGTTAATGAACATTTTTAATCTCTAGTTTATTGGATTTTGAGAATGACTAACCATTTATCATATTGGATTATTATTATTAATAATAATAATAATAATAATAATAATAATAATAATAATAATAATAATAATAATAATAATAATAATAATACAGCCTTCGCCGCTTTATCACAAAGCGAGACACCTGTGATGTTGACAGCCTGAAAAACCACAGGAGACTCCAGCAGCTCCTTCAAGAGTTCAACGTGGTTTACGTAATTTACACAAGTCGCAGTGTAATCACGTACTGACTGCACTGTGCTACGCAAACCTGTCTTGCTCGGAAAAGCGATCTCCATTCATCATTTGAAAATACTGTATCCCAATTAAACGACATAAATAGCATTGGGAAGAAATCCCGATTATCAATATCCCGATTAGGCGGCTCCGACTGTACAGTATAAAATATTCAGGCACGCTGAAAACAGAATGACTTCCTGTACTGAATTCCAGATTTGTTTTGTTTTTTTTAAATGTATTTTTTCACCTGGTATGTGCCGTTTCGTGAGGATTGGGCATCGTATTTTAAATGCAAATACAAGCTCTGGAGAGTCCTTGTAGAAAAAAAAAGAAAGGCAGGTCCTATACAAAAGCATTAGAAGCCAGGTAGGATTATTTCATGACCTTGTGCCTCTTTAGCCTGGTGTGCCTTGTTGCTTGTTCCAGGATTGCTAACAGAACCCACCTGCAGGTCTGGGCACCACAGCGCTGGCAGTCTGGGACCAGGCGCTCCAAAACCCGTCCCGCGAGCTGCCGTCCGGCTTGGCACGAACTGCAATGTTATATTTCTCACCCGGACTCAGCCCATACAGAGTGTGAACCCGTGACTGTGGCTCGCTTACCTCCTAAAGAAAAAGAAACTGTGTCAAGAAATGCGAAACGAATTGGACACCTACTGTAAGAATGACTTTTACCTAACTACCTCTCACTCAAACATTTTGCTGATGTTCCGATAAACAGCTTCTCTTCAAAACAGTTGTCTAATGATGCAAAGTTTCCTTTTAGTGCTGCTGTATGATTTTGTCCTGTGCGACTTGAAACACTAGCAAACTCTCGACTCATTTCAGCATTGAAAACGTTGAGAAAGACTTGTAATCAAAGCGCTTGCTGGATCTGTGTAGTTTATCTTAGCATTTCTAAACGTATGATTCTGTGTTTAAGGTTATGGATGGAAGCTGCAGGTAAGGAATACGATCTCTGTCTCAGGCTCTTACCGCTTGTGCTTTGTCAGAGGAGTATTGTATTTCATACTGCAGATTGCCTGGTCTGGGAGCTGTCCACCTCACTGTAAGCTGCTGTGGTTTACCATTCAGAGAAACGGAGACATCGGTTGGTGGTTCTAGCAGAACTGCAAAAAAACAAGCTGGGATTATCATCCAAGATGAAATGGGAGGGATCAAATATAAACTTTATCAAAGAGGTGATCTTCCACATGATAGGCTGAACTGTAACAACAGCAGTCCAGCTCTCCAAAGCGATAACCTTACCAAAGCAAAAGACAAAGAAAAACCTCCTCATTAGTCTTTCAAAATGTGCAAAATCACTTCTCTGCTCTTATAAAGTGCTGTAGGCTGTAGGAAGGCTTTTTTTATTCACATTACAAGCGCTCCAGATAAGGTTTTGAGTCTGGGAGTAACTTACCCTCTAATTTGAACACTGAGAGTAAAATGTATTTTCAGGGGGTAAAATGCAACATTACCTTAAAGTCATGAGTAACCTCGATAAATACTGTACAATCTTTAATGGTAATGGGGTAGGCATTAAAAAAGAGTATGCATGTGATCTACGAGGTTCTTCATTAAGGTTCACAATCTGCAAATGAATTGCGTTACTTAGATTTTAACATTCAATTCTTAAACTTGGTGAGCATGTTAAAACTTCAATATCAAGCCATACAGATAAATAAGGAAATTCATTACTAAGTTATAAAACAGTTTGTTTAATATTATAGGCACCTTTTTTTAGCGGTTGCCTCTGACGATGGTTCCAGTTGGATTTGTAGCTGGACTGGACTGTTTACACTTCAACTTCTGTAGCTTCGAATTTTTCTTATTTATTTATTTAGCAGATGCCTTTATCCAAGGCGACTTACAGAGACTAGGGTGTGTGAACTATGCATCAGCTGCAGAGTCACTTACAACTACGTCTCACCCGAAAGACGGAGCACAAGGAGGTTAAGTGACTTGCTCAGGGTCACACAATGAGTCAGTGGCTGAGGTGGGATTTGAACCGGAGACCTCCTGGTTACAAGCCCTTTTCTTTAACCACTGGACCACACATTCTTACTGTGATTGGCTGCAAAGACAACAGGGCTAGCCAGAGATTGGGTAATGTTTGTTGGGTTGGTTTTTCTTGTGTACAGTTTCCTAGTAACTGAAGACATTGTATTCTGGGAGATGTAGTTGTTAGTGGAAGTTTTAGGGGAGGCAGACAAGCTGTGCAGCGTGTTTCGGGTTTTTTAAATGTGTAAAAACCCAGCTACGCAGCTTATCTGGACCACTGCATATTACTGATGTTTTCTTTTGCATGTCCTTCACATTGGTGACTGAGAATACTGTAAAACAGGGTTTCCCAATCCTGGTCCTGGGGGACCCCTGTGTCTGCTGATTTTCATTCCAGAACAATTAAAAAGGTCCAGTTAAGCTAATAAACAGTTCAATTAAGGGTTCAATGAAGTAATTGAGAACTCAGTTGGAATGAAAATCAGTAGACACGGGTCCCCCAGGCACTGCAGTGCATGGAACAGCATGCTGACTCTGCATACGCGCTCATCTTGGTTTGCAGTGCATGGAACAGCACGCTGTCTCTGCATACGCACTCACCTTGGTTTGCAGTGCATGGAACAGCACGCTGTCTCTGCATACGCACTCATCTTGTTTTGCAGTGCATGGAACAGCACGCTGTCTCTGCATACGCACTGACCTTGGTTTGCAGTTCATGGAACAGCATGCTGTCTCTGCGTACGCACTCACCTTGGTTTGCAGTGCATGGAACAGCACGCTGTCTCTGCGTACGCACTCACCTTGGTTTGCAGTGCATGGAACAGCATGCGGTCTCTGCATACGCACTCACCTTGGTTTGCAGTGCATGGAACAGCATGCGGTCTCTGCATACGCACTCACCTTGGTTTGCAGTGCATGGAACAGCATGCGGTCTCTGCATACGCACTCACCTTGGTTTGCAGTGCATGGAACAGCACGCTGTCTCTGCATACGCGCTCACCTTGGTTTGCAGTGCATGGAACAGCACGCTGTCTCTGCATACGCGCTCATCTTGGTTTGCAGTGCATGGAACAGCACGCTGTCTCTGCATACGCACTCACCTTGTTTTGCAGTGCATGGAACAGCATGCAGTCTCTGCATACGCACTCACCTTGGTTTGCAGTGCATGGAACAGCACGCTGTCTCTGCATACGCACTCACCTTGTTTTGCAGTGCATGGAACAGCATGCGGTCTCTGCATACGCACTCACCTTGGTTTGCAGTGCATGGAACAGCACGTTCTCTCTGCATACGCACTCACCTTGGTTTGCAGTGCATGGAACAGCACGCTGTCTCTGCATACGCGCTCCTCTTGGTTTGCAGTGCATGGAACAGCACGCTGTCTCTGCGTACGCACTCACCTTGGTTTGCAGTGCATGGAACAGCACGCTGTCTCTGCGTACGCACTCACCTTGGTTTGCAGTGCATGGAACAGCATGCTGTCTCTGCGTACGCACTCACCTTGGTTCTCCACATTCACCACGCGCTCGTAGACAGGCTTGTTTGTCCCGGACTCCGTCACTTTGATGTGTGCTTCTACAAACAGGTAAACATCTTCAGGAGGGAACAAGCAAATGTGAAGCCCCGTGTCTGGGTCCACTCTCTGATGGGTAAGTGTGCATTTCTTTTCCTCTTCCTCTCTGGGAGAAAAAAAGAAGGTTTTTCCCTCATTTCAGAAACGTTTGATTGTGCATACTCACTTGCTTAAGAGATATAACACAAAGCTGCATTGTAATACACTGGTTGCATGTTATACATGGTGGCACCTTATATTCAGACAGTTACGGTACTTTTTTCACACCGTTCAGCTCCAGTACTTACCCCTCATATTCATAATAGAAATCGTATGAAGTGTTATTCCTGCCTTCCCAAAAACAGGTCAGGTCTTTGTCCGCTCGGGTGAAGCATTTGGGATCTTTATCAGCAGCAAGCAGAGAGATCTCTTTGATTAAAAAAATAATAATAATTAATAAATTTAAAAAAAGTTTCTTGCCATTTTAAAATCACATGAATCGCAGGTTGGCGCTAGCGTTTCTGCAACCCAACCGAAGATGTGTATATTTGGTGCAATTACCATTCCTATAAATTTATATATAAATTTGAGCCATTAAAAAAAAGGCATAATACCACAAAAGTGATGTCAAAAAGTGATAATTCCTCTAGAGGAAAAAATACTTGAACTTTGACCCATTCGACTTCTCGAGACCATCACTTTCAGTTCAAACACAAAATGTCTCATTTTCAATCACTCAACACCCACAGTACAGAAATGTTCATTAATGATCAACAAAATGAAAATACGTTGGAAAAAAAAAAGATGTGAAGCTGGTACATGCTTATCTCAGAGAAATGGATAACGACACAGAACATCTGTACAGCACTGAAACACTACATTTAAAAAAAAAACTGTACTGCTGAACCTCGTCTTCTTTAATATTAGCATCACAAGGGTATCCGCGGATTATAAAAAATAATAGATGGGCCTCTTCAGTGAGTTACAGGAAAACAATTCCACCTCGGGTTTCTGTTTCTGGAGTTTATAAACTCCACCTTCGCTCTCGTAGTTTATGACATCACAGAAACCCTCAATGAAATTATTTTCCTGTAACTCACTGAAGCCCATCTATTATTTTAAATGAATCCTCAATTTACATTTAGGTTTAGATATATATATATTGTCCCACTTGTTAAATTGTTGCGGGATTAGCACTATGTGTTAGTTGAGACGCTGGGTAATATTTCACAGACCGGGACATGGACGGATTTGGTGATTTACAGGCCTCTAGACAGTACAGCAGTGTGTGGTATTTTGTATGAGGGATTGATACATAGAAATGCATCTGTACTGTATTGCACTGCTTATGTAATCTATTATGTCCACTGCGCTGGTCTTTTACACAAACTAGCCTTGATGCTTCTTGATAAGGAAGCAATACCACTGGTATAATCACAGCTATCGCAGCAGCATTAGGGTAAGTCCAGACAGGTAAGATTATCCTGTCTATCTTGTCCGTCTGTCTATCCTGTCTGTCTAAAAACATGTTGTAGCATGTGTTATCATACTGTACCTATGATGTAATAATTATCACTGAAGGGCTGGGTATGGGTTGTAGGTTTAGATTTATACATGCATGGATGTTAAAGTTATATATTTGAGAATATGTTTGTATTATAAGATTGCATGTGTTATTTAAAAATGTAATACAAATATTTATATAAAAAAAAAGATTACAGAATGTGGCCATTTCAGGATTTTTGAGATCTGACAAAGCAGCAAACATTGGAAGCACCTGCTGTAGCATTAGATTATTAGGGAGATCACGAGCAGCCACTAAAAAGCCACGTAGACAGAAACGGATGTTTTGCAGCAAACCGAAAATAAAAGGAGTTCATTGTAAGAAATGACTTTGCCATGAATTGAAAAGTGAATGTTAGTATTGTGCAATTCATGGTAAAAGCTAATTGTACTGAAAAATCAACCAGACCGTGTTAAAATCGTAAAGCTTGATAAAAACACAGAAATATAACCATAGGGGGAACTTGCCAGAATCTAATCACAGTAACTGTATTTATCAAAAAACAAACTAACAGCAAAATCAGCACAAGCTAAACATTTAGCATTTATTATTATTATTATTATTATTATTATTATTATTATTATTATTATTATTATTAAACAATGCTTTATTTTGAACCAAAAAAAATGTAATTTGTAAAAAAAACTGGGCTAGTTTCTTGTGTTTTGCGCAACAACAAGGAATGAGATTTGTAGTGTAAACATTTGTCATTGAATCAATTAAGTTTCTTTTAGTGTTTCTAAATTTAGCATTATTGAGTATTTAATAGTTTCGGATGAACAACAACACACTTTATTTATTTATTTATTTATTTATTTATTTTAAATAAAAGTTCCTAGTAAAAGCACAGTGAAGTGTAATACAGCACAGTGAAATCATGGTAAAGCACAGGTAAGCACTGTAAAGAGTAGTGAGGTATGGTAAAGCATAATATTAAATATAATGTAAAAAAAACATGGTAAACTAACCCTTATAAAAGTTCATGGAAAAAGCACAGCAAAGTGAAATAAAGTGCATTATAAACTGCAAAAATACCGTGCAAAAGTACCGTGGTAAACTTTTATAAGGGTTAACGTAGCCCGTATGAGCTGCTGTGGTGTACCTGTGCACACCTGCCAGTCCTGAACAGCCAATGTGGTTATCTTCTGCTACAGTGCCACATATCACACAATACTTCTGTCATAGAAGAATGTCCTTTCCCTGTTTTGAAATAAATAAATCCCATAGCAGGCAACAGCATAGCCCAATCTAAAATGATACACACAGTACCCAAACCCACCACCTCACCCATTTCCAAACATATTCCACCCTTTTCTACCAATGTAAATTCAGGATTCATCCTACCTTCCCTCAGCACTTGGAGGGATCCACAGGGGGATGTCAATAGCAATGCACAGCTGATCCAAGCAGGGAACAGGATCCCGAGTCTCCATGCAAAACGAGGAGCCATTCTTCAACAGGTGCGACTCACCCCATCCAAGCTGCTCTGTGCTGCTCTGTTGTGAGACCCTCTGAAAGTGAGTACTATCTCACGAGGCTCAGCCTGGCTGATCAGGAAGTGTGTGGCTGGAGGATTGAGCCAGCCTCCCCGGTGAGGGCCCCACAGCTAACCCCTCACCAGCTCACCACACAGACAGCGAGCAGGGTGGCAGGGCACAGCAAAACAGAAAAACAAAGGAATGAAAGTGCACCTGATTTACTGCCAGGTAAACAGACCGGGCGATACGAATGCTTATCTCACAAGAGGCAGGAGTTTTTCTGGTTCTGTTTTTATTTTGTTGCACACAACATAACTACAGTTTAAAATGTTCATCAATTCTAATTATTATTATTATTAGTAGTAGTAGTAGTAGTAGTAGTAGTAGTAGTATTAGTAGTAGTAGTATGAGTATTATTATTATTATTATTATTATTATTATCAATAACTCTATTTTTTTTTAACAGTTTTTAATTCAAAATTTTGTTAATCAAGATGTTACAGAATCTGTTGCACAAGTAGAGTCTATTCCAGGGATGGCAATAAGACTCCTATTGCATAGAAGCGTCTCCCATTCCAGGTTTTAATATGTGCTTGATTAGCCGCAGTGTATAGGTAACACGCTCAGGTCTGTCTTATTAAACTCTTGGGAAAACCAGAAACGGATCCAACTTCTATGCAATGGGAGTCTCATTTCCATCCCTGTATTAATTGATATAAACGTTGCCGGATCTAAAATTATTATTAGCTATTATTATTATTATTATTATTATTATTATTATTATTATTATTATTATTATTATTATTGAACTTGATGTAAAAAGAAGAAACAAAAGTTATATACAAAAATGACATGGTGTGCATGAAACACTATTGCTTTAAAGTTGTTGGGTTTTTTTTTTGTTTAATTGAGTTTTTCAGTTTTGGAGTAAATTAGACTAGAGTAGACTGGGCACTTTTTTGTAAAGTGAAGAATTGTGCTTATATGATTGCTTAAAAGTTTGCAGTGTAGAATCATGCTGCCCGCTTCAGTAGATTTAGTAGGTTACCATGGTAACCATACCATAGGATGTAGGGATATCAACACAGACCAGATTTAGTAATGAAAAAATAAATAGATTCCAAACAGAGAACATTGCAAAATTGTATCAATGAGTGAAAACAATAGCAAATATTGTAGATTTGGTGAATGCCCACATTTCATACCTGCAATGGCGTTTTAACATAAAACTAGTTAGATACGTTTCCTTTACCAATTCTGTCACAATGTAAATGTCTTCATTGAAAAGAATTTCTTTTAGAAGGCTACAGTAGTTCCCCACATTACAGGCACTCTTGCATGGTCATTTTGCAGTCACTATGCTTCCTGTATGCATTTACTGTGGTTTACCATGTTTGTTTTTACCATACTTCTCCGCTTATCTGTATTTTACCTTGCTTTCTGCAGGCTCTTGTACACCGCAGTAAACCTTTAAAAGCACATGTCTCAAAACAGGGGCATTTACTGGCAGTGGCTGCTGCGGAGAGAGTGTGAGTGGGGCAGGGAGGGAAGGAGGGAGGGGAACACCAGCTGTAAGCAGGGGCCAAACACTTGGGCTGTGAAGCTGTAGGACCCTGAGCCTGCCCTGAGAGTTAGGGGAGAGGCTGTGAAGCTGTAGGACCCTGAGCCTGCCCTGAGAGTTAGGGGAGAGGCTGTGAAGCTGTAGGACCCTGAGCCTGCCCTGAGAGTTAGGGGAGAGGCTGTGTTGCTGTAGGACCCTGAGCCTGCCCTGAGAGTTAGGGGAGAGGCTGTGTTGCTGTAGGACCCTGAGCCTGCCCTGAGAGTTAGGGGAGAGGCTGTGTTGCTGTAGGACCCTGAGCCTGCCCTGAGAGTTAGGGGAGAGGCTGTGTTGCTGTAGGACCCTGAGCCTGCCCTGAGAGTTAGGGGAGAGGCTGTGAGGCTGTAGGACCCTGAGCCTGCCCTGAGAGTTAGGGGAGAGGCTGTGAAGCTGTAGGACCCTGAGCCTGCCCTGAGAGTTAGGGGAGAGGCTGTGTTGCTGTAGGACCCTGAGCCTGCCCTGAGAGTTAGGGGAGAGGCTGTGAAGCTGTAGGACCCTGAGCCTGCCCTGAGAGTTAGGGGAGAGGCTGTGAAGCTGTAGGACCCTGAGCCTGCCCTGAGAGTTAGGGGAGAGGCTGTGAAGCTGTAGGACCCTGAGCCTGCCCTGAGAGTTAGGGGAGAGGCTGTGTTGCTGTAGGACCCTGAGCCTGCCCTGAGAGTTAGGGGAGAGGCTGTGTTGCTGTAGGACCCTGAGCCTGCCCTGAGAGTTAGGGGAGAGGCTGTGTTGCTGTAGGACCCTGAGCCTGCCCTGAGAGTTAGGGGAGAGGCTGTGTTGCTGTAGGACCCTGAGCCTGCCCTGAGAGTTAGGGGAGAGGCTGTGAAGCTGTAGGACCCTGAGCCTGCCCTGAGAGTTAGGGGAGAGGCTGTGAAGCTGTAGGACCCTGAGCCTGCCCTGAGAGTTAGGGAGAGGCTGTGTAGCTGTAGGACCCTGAGCCTGCCCTGAGAGTTAGGGAGAGGCTGTGAAGCTGTAGGACCCTGAGCCTGCCCTGAGAGTTAGGGGAGAGGCTGTGTTGCTGTAGGACCCTGAGCCTGCCCTGAGAGTTAGGGGAGAGGCTGTGTTGCTGTAGGACCCTGAGCCTGCCCTGAGAGTTAGGGGAGAGGCTGTGTTGCTGTAGGACCCTGAGCCTGCCCTGAGAGTTAGGGCTGTGCTGTAGGACCCTGAGCCTGCCCTGAGAGTTAGGGAGAGGCTGTGTTGCTGTAGGACCCTGAGCCTGCCCTGAGAGTTAGGGGAGAGGCTGTGTTGCTGTAGGACCCTGAGCCTGCCCTGAGAGTTAGGGGAGAGGCTGTGAAGCTGTAGGACCCTGAGCCTGCCCTGAGAGTTAGGGAGAGGCTGTGTTGCTGTAGGACCCTGAGCCTGCCCTGAGAGTTAGGGGAGAGGCTGTGTTGCTGTAGGACCCTGAGCCTGCCCTGAGAGTTAGGGGAGAGGCTGTGTTGCTGTAGGACCCTGAGCCTGCCCTGAGAGTTAGGGGAGAGGCTGTGTTGCTGTAGGACCCTGAGCCTGCCCTGAGAGTTAGGGGAGAGGCTGTGAAGCTGTAGGACCCTGAGCCTGCCCTGAGAGTTAGGGAGAGGCTGTGTTGCTGTAGGACCCTGAGCCTGCCCTGAGAGTTAGGGGAGAGGCTGTGTTGCTGTAGGACCCTGAGCCTGCCCTGAGAGTTAGGGGAGAGGCTGTGTTGCTGTAGGACCCTGAGCCTGCCCTGAGAGTTAGGGGAGAGGCTGTGAAGCTGTAGGACCCTGAGCCTGCCCTGAGAGTTAGGGAGAGGCTGTGTTGCTGTAGGACCCTGAGCCTGCCCTGAGAGTTAGGGAGAGGCTGTGAGCTGTAGGACCCTGAGCCTGCCCTGAGAGTTAGGGGAGAGGCTGTGAAGCTGTAGGACCCTGAGCCTGCCCTGAGAGTTAGGGAGAGGCTGTGAAGCTGTAGGACCCTGAGCCTGCCCTGAGAGTTAGGGGAGAGGCTGTGTTGCTGTAGGACCCTGAGCCTGCCCTGAGAGTTAGGGGAGAGGCTGTGAAGCTGTAGGACCCTGAGCCTGCCCTGAGAGTTAGGGGAGAGGCTGTGAAGCTGTAGGACCCTGAGCCTGCCCTGAGAGTTAGGGGAGAGGCTGTGAAGCTGTAGGACCCTGAGCCTGCCCTGAGAGTTAGGGGAGAGGCTGTGAAGCTGTAGGACCCTGAGCCTGCCCTGAGAGTTAGGGGAGAGGCTGTGAAGCTGTAGGACCCTGTTGGACGCCTGAGCCTGCCCTGAGAGTTAGGGGAGAGGCTGTGAAGCTGTAGGACCCTGAGCCTGCCCTGAGAGTTAGGGGAGAGGCTGTGAAGCTGTAGGACCCTGAGCCTGCCCTGAGAGTTAGGGGAGAGGCTGTGAAGCTGTAGGACCCTGAGCCTGCCCTGAGAGTTAGGGGAAAGGCTGTGTTGCTGTAGGACCCTGAGCCTGCCCTGAGAGTTAGGGGAGAGGCTGTGTTGCTGTAGGACCCTGAGCCTGCCCTGAGAGTTAGGGGAGAGGCTGTGAAGCTGTAGGACCCTGAGCATGCTCTGAGAGTTAGGAGGCTGTGTGGTCCAGTGGTTAAAGAAAAGGGCTTGTAACCAGGAGGTCCCCGGTTCAAATCCCACCTCAGCCACTGACTCATTGTGTGACCCTGAGCAAGTCACTTAACCTCCTTGTGCTCCGTCTTTCGGGTGAGACGTAATTGTAAGTGACTCTGCAGCTGATGCATAGTTCACACACCCTAGCCTCTGTAAGTAGCCTTGGATAAAGGCATCTGCTAAATAAACAAATAATAATAATTAGGGGAGAGGCTGTGGACTGAACCTCTCTGCGCTTCTCCATCTGGATTTGCTTCAGAGAGCGACCCAGGACGTGAGGAAACGCTGTGGCAGATCAGCGAGGCACAGCAGGGGAAAGTGTTCACAACTCACAGACCACAGGCTTCTTAAAGTTTGAAGCGTGTTCTTATGCACTTGACACTTGAGCAACCGGGGGGGCTTGTTATGAGAAAACATCCACAGCGAGTTCACCCATTAACCTTTTACAGTCTGGATGCATTTTTGTTTATTTAGTGTATATACATGTCACAACTGGGCCATGCACTGCGGATTTACTAAGACACATGGTGGTACGTTAAAGTAAGGCTGTGCAAGTTAATAACCCAAATAATATCTTTAAATGTGATTCGTCCTATCATCACAGGCTTGTTTTGCTTGCAAGTCTTTGGTTTTTTAAATGATAAAACACACCTTAAGTATATGTCTCTTTTATGTGAATGTAGCACGACGTTTAACATTGTTAGCGAATTGTATCTTGGATACACAGATGCTATAGTTAGATATAGTACAAGGGTTACGTCTGTTACTCTTACACAAGAGAGACCTGCAGCTGGGTGCCCTACAGTTTACCAAGCAGGTCATTAAGTACCTCAACATCATTCACTCCAGTTACACTGGCTGTTCTCTCTAACCATGGAAAGACAGACTGGATCTTGCAGTGTTCCATTCCAGTTAATCTGCACACACACAGACAGACTCCAATCCACAGCAGGTCCAGCCACATGCAGAAGAGAATACAGACCCCTTTTGTGGTGTCTTATTCCTTTCTCAGTCTGCCTGCATGTTTTGTATCAGGCCTGTCTCACATAGCACTGCCACTTTATTCTGCAGTAATTCTCTTAGTTTGTAAGTTCTTCTAGTTTACAAATGCAGCAGACAGGGGTGTAACAATGCAGTCCTGGTGTGATATATATTGCCATGCGTGTCATGTTCCTGGTGGGCTACTTTCTATGTAATAAGATCAAATGATCAGTAATGATGGGATGTGACGGACATGTATTCTTACAATAGCTATAAATCACTTTTCTTTATTTCTTGATCAATCAGATACCCTTTGGTGGATTACAGGTATCTTATTGCTTTTAGTCATGTATCACGATACACTCCTCTATCCCGATATGTCATGACAGGAAGCATCACGCTCCATCAATTAAGAATGGCTCGCTGCGTCACTAGCAGATAAAGGAAATCCATTTTCTTCTTCAGCACCGTCTCTAACAGTCTTTTCAACACATCATAAAGTTCAGTCTTTTTGAGTCTTCTTTTTTTTTTTGCTGTTGTTCTTAAAGATTCTTATCGCCTCTCGAGGGTCCAGCAGCATGGTCAGCTCCTGGTTTAAATGTGTGGGGTGGTCTGGGTCCGGTGGGACCCAGGTCAGGCCTCCTCCGCGGTGGCATCGATTCCAGCGTAGGTGAAGTTCTCAAACAGCGCCATGTTCACGTAGGCCTGCAGTGTGGGGGGACAGAGAACAGGTATGAGGTATGACAGCACAAGGTACGCCCATCTAAACATGGAGCTCTGCACAACTGCAACTTTTTGTGTTTTTCCTATGCTTATAATGTGAATTTACAGTGCGTTGCCATGTGCTTTTTATCAGGCTTTACTGTACTCTGGTGATTATTCATGCTCACCAGTGATTTACTATGCCTTCCCTACTCTTTCACTGACTTTTCCTACAGATTTATGTTTTTACAGTTAGCTAACCGATTTTTAAAAAATCGAAATAATATGATATATAATAATGTTTTGCTCAAGAGCCAACTTTCCATATTGGGCATATCAATGATATACCAATATTATATCTGTACATCCTGTATGAAATGCTGTACATCTTAAATAATGAATGTATCCGGGTTAGCTTCCTGCCTGCCTGCACAGCCCTGATAGCTTGCCAGCGTTCGTTCTCAAGGGCACCCCATGATACATGGCAACCACAATGGAGGCTTTGTCTGAAAATGCATCTCATTTCACCCAAGGTTCCTGTGATGTTTGTGTTTCAGTGAAATATGAAACATGTGAAAAGGCACAGCCCATGTTTCGTTCTGAGCTCAAACCCCTGTGAGTGTATAAAAATGTGCAAAATAGTGAAGAATATAACTGGGATAAAATTTACAATCTACCTATGCATACTGACATCTGTGATATATGTCCTATGTATCTTGCATACCTTTCTAGCCTCCAGCATTCTGTTGAGCTGCACTGAAATCTGAGCGAAGGTGGGCCTCTCGTAGGGGCGGTCTCTCCAGCACTGCCTCATCAGCTCGTATCTGCAGTTACAAACGCATTACCATCATTCCCAGTCAATCGCGGTGCTCACAGGTGTATGACAGTGCTTTGCTTGCTGAATACCTAGACACTCCGCAGCATGGCGACTGGCTGCTGCCCACACCAGTGACACGGACACACTTGAAACTGGAACCATGAATAAACAAGCACACAATAGAGATGATCACTGCTGTGCTGTACTTACACCTCATCATCACAGTTCCTTGGCTTCTCCATTCTATAGCTTTGTGGTAATTTCTCATAGAGCTCAGCGCAGGTCATCCCGCAGTAGGGAGTGCCACCTGAAGCAGGACAGGACCAAAGGGTTTAAACACTCACCACCACTCCACAGCCAGCCCAATCCCAAATGAGACCTACTCTACAGGACTTCAGATGCAGGCAGCTCCATCCAGGAGGGCTGGTCTAGTCCTGGGTTAACAGCTACAGTGAAATGATCCAAGTGCTTAAGGGGGTCAATGAATCAGTGGGTTCAATTTCATAATCAGAAACACGGCTGGACTGGAAAATGATTTTATGTTGAGTAATTTCTGGGGTGCAGAGACCATCTGCATTTATTTTCCAGATATCCACACCACGGAAATGTTTTTTTTTTTACACGGCAGTGAGCTGGTGGGTGTGATTGGCACTGGTGAGTAATTGTGACCCCGGGCATGTGAGTGTGAGTGTCTGTCTCGCACCTCACTCACTGGGCTGTGACCCCAGGCATGTGAGTGTGAGTGTCTGTCTCGCACCTCACTCACTGGGCTGTGAACCCAGGCATGTGAGTGTGAGTGTCTGTCTCACACCTCACTCACTGGGCTGTGAACCCAGGCATGTGAGTGTGAGTGTCTGTCTCGCACCTCACTCACTGGGCTGTGACCCCAGGCATGTGAGTGTGAGTGTCTGTCTCACACCTCACTCACTGGGCTGTGACTCCAGGCATGTGAGTGTCTCATGGGTTCACCGCTGGGGTCTGAAAGGAAGCGAGAAATGTGCTTACCTAGACTTACAATCTCCCACAGCAGCACTCCGAAAGACCACCTGAGAAAGAAAATGCAAACCTTTAATTCAAAATAATAATACATAATAAAACATTTTCAAAGATTGTGTTAAAATGTTACATGTGCAGAAGGCTGTTTCCTTAAACGCTTCCCCTTCAATTCTTGACATGGCGGTATATATAATTCTAGCCCTATTTTACACACATACTGTACCCCACAGGAAAAAAATAACAAATCAATCTCCAGTCTTGATTTCTGGGGTTTCTTTAGCTGTGCTTTTAATCTCCCAGCAGTAACACAGTCACTGCATGTTTATAGAGTTATTATTCATCACTTGATGGCTGTAATAGACACAGAAGATGCCATAAACGTGCCATCAATCACAAAACAGGTGTTTTCCCTTAACTAATGACTCCAATTATGATATTAACATGTTGTCTGTGTGTTTGCTTGTTTGACAGTAGAGTGTCTAGATCACAAAAGCAGCAGTAAAGACGCTTCACCATGTGGAATAGTCGTATCCGAGCACTGCCAATGTGCTGAGTCCTGATACAGAGTTGTTATTTCTCTAACTTGGCTGGACTCGCTATCCTGACTTGAGTTAAGGACACCAAGCCTTATCTTTTGGGGTTTTTTCCCACTTCATTTGTTCTGAGTTGCACACACAGCTCACAACACGGTATAAATAGACTTGTTTCACCTAGCTGCGGCTGTGTCTCATGCTTGCTTCCTGGTAAATGGTATCTCTCGTGTAGCAGACTTGTATCAGCAGGAGAAGCAGGGAGGCCCAGGGCAGATTTAATATTTACATGTTAATGAAGTGTCACGTCTATAAACAATGGAGGTCTCTTTCACTGGCTTTATTTACTTATTTATTTATTGGTACAAAGCATGTTTTCCTGGATAGATCGTGGATTAAAAAAAACCCTGAAACATACAAAACAGGGCATTCAGTACTGGCGCCCAGAAGAGCTGGGGTTCCAATCTCCGCTCAGCCACTGACCAGGCTACCAGCCAGGGCCTCTGAGAGTGCCTTACTGGGTGAGAAGTACAGTTACTCTGGAAACAAAACTTTGAGAAAAAAAAAAAATATATATATATATATATATACACACAGTGGTTTGCAGAAGTTTTCATATTTTGTTGGCACCTGAGCGTACTCCACGACGCTTTCAAATTAGACTTTACATGTAGAATCTACACAAACTACTCCACATTGATAAAGTTAAACAAATGCATATAGAATATAAATAAGTAAGATTTACAGAAAAAAAAACTGATTAATCTCAGTTGCATAAGTACTCAACCCCTTTGCTACTGCAGCCCTAAATCAGCTCAGGTGGAAATGCTTTGTTTGAAAGGTCACAAAATTAGTGAAATGGTTTCAGCCTGTGTGTACTCAAAGTGGATTAACTTGTAGATAATTTCCCTCAGGTATATAAAGACTTTCAATCTGCAACTCACATAGTGATACAACAAAGCAACCATGAAGACCAAGGAGCTTTCGAAACAAGTCAGGGATAAAGTGGTAGAGAGGCACAGAGCAGGAGAAGGGTACAAGAAATCCCTCTCAGCACAGTGAAGATGCATCATACCACCCAGACGCTACCCAGATCAGGTCGCCCTCCCAAATTGAGCAGCCGGGCAAGCAGGAAACTGGTTCAGGATGTCACGCTGAAGCCAACAATGACCTTGAGAGATCTGCAAAGTTCTGTGTCTGAGATTCAGTGTTCACACAACAATACGCCAGTCCCTACACAAAGCTGCCCTGTATGGACGGGTGGCAAGAAATAAGCCATTACTCAAAAAGCCTCATCTTAAATCACGTATGGAGTTTGCAAAAAAGCATGCAGATGATACTGCAGACATGTGGAAAAAGGTTTTGTGGTCAGACGAGACAAAAATTGAACTTTTCGGTCTAAATTCCAAGCGTTACATCTGGTGCAAGCCCAACACTGCACATCACCCAGTCAACACCATCCCAACTGTCAAGCATGGTGGTGGCAGCATCATGTTATGGGGATGCTTCTCTTCAGCAGGGACTGGGAAGCTTGTCAGCATAGAGTTGAGAATGGATGGTGCAAAGTACAGGTGAATCCTTGAGGAAAATCTGTTTGAGTCAGCTAAGACTCTGAAACTGGGGAGAAAATTCACATTTCAGCAGGACAATGACCCGAAGCACAAAGCCAAAGCCACACTGGAGTGGTTGAACAAGAAGAGAATTAATGTTCTTGAGTGGCCCTGTCAAACTCCAGTCGTAAATTTATGGCGAGACTTGAAGATTGCAGTCCATTGACGATCCCCAACAAACTTATCAGAACTGGAGCAATTTTCCCATGAAGAAAAATGTCACCATCCTACTGTGCAAAGCTAGTAGAGACCTATCCAAAAAGACTCATAGCAGTAATTGCTGCAAAAGGTGCTTCTACCAATTATATACTACCCAGCAAGGCAGTATAAGAGGACAGCAGGCAGTATTTCACAACTCTACGACAATAAGATCCCAATGTTCAAATAGAGAATATTTGTATAGATCACCCATAATGCATTGTGCGCCAACGCTGCCACTGTCGATTGCCGTTTCCACTGGCTCCTAACTGAAAATGATGTCCTGACTAGTAATTATAGGAATTATTATTATTGAGAAATACAATTTTTAGTACTGCTGCAATGTGAGGGGGCCACATCCCCGTGTAATTACACCTATGGCATGGTTGTGGAGACCGAGAGGTCTAGTTAAATGAACGAGAGAAAGAAAGATGTAAGCAGTCTAAAACAAAGAATGACCGTTCTATCAATTGGCTAAACGATGATCTCTCAGGGTGTATATATCAGCTTGCATCTACCTGCACCACAGACAGAAAGAGCTACTTACACATCACTCTTTGTCGTATAGACGCTGTAGTTTAGAGACTCGATTGCCATCCATCGCACTGGCAGTCTTCCCTGGAAAATAAAGGAGGTGTCACTGGACTCGTTCTTAAATTAAATCCTCCAATAAAATCATTTAAAAAACGGTTCACATACTTAGAGGAGCTGCAACTGTTGCCTTGAACAGGCTAGCCAGAGGTTCAATATTGAACCTGAATATAATAATATAATAAAGAGTGCTGTTTTAAACAAGGTTAACACTACTACTACTACTACAGGGTCTTTACATGTTTTTTGTGTTGACTGTGAATATTATTATTATTATTATTATTATTTATTCCTTAGCAGACGCCCTTATCCAGGGCGACTTACAGTCGTAAACAAAAATACATTTCAAGAATCACAGTAGAAGTATTAATACAATTAAGAGCAAGATAAAATACAATGACTGGTTCTAGCAAGTACAAGTATATGACAATGAATACTATGGCTTCGGATTTATTTCCAAATTCTTCCACCAGGATGTGACAACTGACACAGAAAATGATACAAGAGAATTTAAACATGAAGAATAAATGAATTAGGATTTCGCTCCCATACTACTTTATATAAATAGCGTGTTCTATATACCGTGTTACTAGGGCACTGATCACACAAGAGTTAATTGCATTGGAGATTGGCAAGACAGGCTGGGATCACTAGCTTACAGTGCAGCCCCGACTTCCTGTGAGTATTTTGAGATCAGGGCTATAACTCACAACCACAGCAGACAGTGAAAACATGAAGCTGTGGTGAACTGCAGCCCTGACACTCATCAATGTTTACTCTGTTTGAAAGAAAGAAACGAAAGAAGAAAAGAAAGAAGAAAAAAGGTTTTGTCTGTAATTCATACACTACAGTATATTAAAAATACTGTGTTTCCATTTAGCATACCCCCTCTAAAGATGTATGCTGTGCTTACAGTACAATTCTGAATGCATGAAAAATACCCACCATAGTCTTTTTGACATACACTTCTTCTCCCCTGGAAAGTCCAAAATCTGCTATTTTAGCTGTCAGATTTTCCCCGACTAACACGTTTCTTGCAGCCAGATCTCTGTGAATGAACTTTAAAAACAGAAACAAAACTGTTACGGCACGTCGAAGAGAATGCTGGAAACTCAATGGCATTTTACATCCGATCATACAAGCAACGCGACACACGACTATGCAGGTGGAATAAACCCCTTAATGAAAGCGTTATCAGCGGGGTAGTCCAGCCGCAGCACAGTTCCCATACATTGTTTAAGAACATGTGTAATAATTCTTGTTTAAGAACATGTATATTTTCGTGGTGTTCCGGTCCCTTCAGATTCAGGACTCCACGGCTGGGGGTTGCGTGCCCACCTGTTTCTCGCTGAGGTACTGCATTCCCGTGGCCACGTCGGCTGCGAACTGCAGCAGCTGCTGGGAGGTGAGCGTGGAGGCCGTGCCGTGCTCCATGGCGAACGCCGGGTCAGTCTCCAGCACGCGGCTCTTCCGCAGGAAGTCCAGCAGGTTTCCGAAGGGGGCAAACTCGATGGCGATGTACAGGTAACCTGGAGAGGGACACACTAGTGCTCGGTCACGCTGCCTTCGCCCTTAGAAAGGTTTACTCTGGGAAATCTGCGTGGTATTTTTACAGTTTTCCCATTCTTCTTCCATGCTTATACTATGCCTTTACTGTACTATAGTTTATAATGGTTTGCCATGTTTTGTAATATGCTTTACCTTACCTCTCTGGGTTTTACAAAGTGTACCTATGCTTTTGCTATGCTTTCACTGTGCTTTATTACACTTTGCTGCGCTTTTAACATAGGAAACTTTTATAAGGGTGCCCATTGGTTCTGAATTCACATTAACAGAAGTGAATTTTTTTTTTTTTAAATAATGACTCGAGGCCAGACTTCTCCAGGGCAAACTTTTTGCAAGTAGGAAAATAGAACTATTTCCAATGTTAAAAATGGGCACTATTCACGAAACTTTAAAAAGTACAAAAAACAAACAAACAAACAAGCAAGCAAGCATCAAGCAACATATCTACTAAATCCATGCTGCTCCAGAGTGAGGGAGCAGCAAACACACTGCAGTCCAACAGAGGAGAAACATGTAATTGTCTCTCCACTAGAAGGCGCTGTTTGCTCAGTTTTCAGGTTTTCATCGTCTTGTTGCATACCGCATATATATATATATATATATATATATATATATATATATATATACTTTTTAAAATGACTTGGAAACTAAGACTATTTTTTAATCTATATTAGGGTATATCTTTTCACAAAGTCACTTAGTAAAAAAGAAAATTCAGCAGTTGCTATTTTTGCAAATATACAGACAGACAGGCAGACGGCTCACCCCGGTTCTCGCAGGCTCCGATCAGGTTGATGATGTTCGGGTGCTGCCCCAGTTTACACAGGACCTCCAGCTCTCCTGCAAAATCCCTGTGGTCATTCTCCGAGGCAAACTCTAGGGGGAGAGAAAACCAAACAGCTGAGTTTTTTGTGCTTGTGTTACTGATAGGAAAGCTGATTAGGGCTGTGGTTCCAAGAGACTCAGTAATAAGCCCTGCCTTCCGTTAATTACACAGAAAAAAAACATTTGCTAGCTTCCCAGCACTCTGTTATCCCTTATAAAAATGTCCCTCAGTAAAAGCATAGCAAAGTGTAATAAAGCACAGAAAGCATGGGAAAACATAGCTAAGCATTGTAAAGAATAGCAAGGTATAATAAAGCATATTAATAAGCATGGCAAACCAGGGTCACCTCTGGTAAGTGCAGAGTATAACCAGCATAAGAGTATAAGAGCATATTATAACCAAAGAGAGAAACTCCAGCCTTCCCTTTCGGGTCGCTCATGCCCCCTGACCTTTTAACATTTTGATGGCGGCGCTGATCTTGTTGCCGTCCTTCTTGATCATGGCCTTGATGACTTGTCCAAAGTTGCCCTCCCCGATCACGTCCTCAAACTTGATGTCGTCCCACTCCAGGATGGGGTAGGTCAGGGGCTCGGACTGCGGCTTGGGGCGACGGGTCAAGGTCAGAGTCCCCGAGTTAAACTGCAGGATGGTCTCCTCGCCCTGGGTGGAGACTCACGCATTAACAAGGACACCTCTCAACACAGATCAGATTAGAAACCAAGGACACCTCTCAACACAGGTCAGATTAGAAATCAAGGGCAGCTCTTAACACAGGTCAGGTTAGAAATCAAGGACACCTCTCAACATAGGTCAGATTAGAAATCCAGCCCCCATTGGAACCTGTTAGCATCAACTACACTTGTTTAACACATATTCTAGCAGGGCGTTGTTCCTTCAGTTCAGTCTGCAGCGACTCTGCCTGTCTGCAGTGCTGTTAGTAGCTGCTCTCCCCATGCGGGGCGGCTGACCACTGGCACACACTCACGGATCCAGACTGGTAGGTGAAGGTGCGGCGCTGGTGGCAGAGGTTCCTGCGGATGCAGAAGAGCGTGAGCAGGGCCAGCACGATGGTCAGGCAGGTGGCCGACACCGAGCCCACGATGGCCAGGATCAGCTGCTGGTCATTGCCCCCGGGCAGCCCCTGCACCTCCTGTGTGGTCGGGGTGAAACTCAGGGGTCCTGGGAGGGGATGGAAAGAGAATCAGAGAAGGGGCAATTATTAGAAGAAACTGCACCGTGTAATGGGAACATGAAAAAGAAGACATTGTGACACTAAGTACTCATGTTATATATATATATGTATATATATATATATACAATAAATGCCCAAACAATATCCAGTTCCAGTTTGAATAAATCCTTCTCAGGTTATCTATCAGGACTGGCTCCTCTGCTATCTCCTCATTGCCAGGGCCATTCACAAACACAGTAAGTGTGCAATGCACTGAGCCACACCCACCGTCCCCCATCGTCCAGGCAGTGACAGGGGCGCTCCACTCCCCCGGCACTTTGGAGTTGGCTCGGACCCGAAACTGGTAGTGGGTGCTGCCGTTGAGGGCCGTCACGTCCTTGCTGGTCTTGTTGCCGTCGTCGGTGTCGACCCACTGGTGCAGGCTGCCCGTGCCGACCTGCTTGTACTCGATGATGTATTTCACGATGCCCCCGTTGGGGTCCACGGGGGGCTGCCATGTCAGCCGCACCACGCTGATGGACTGAGGGGTGGCCTGGACGTTCTTGGGGGACGTGGGGCCTTGGGGGGGGGGGGGGAGACAGCACACACATCAGGGTCTGGAACAGTACTCAAAACTCAAGACATACTTTCAACTGCAGTGTAAGTAAGAGGTTGAAGAAACTGCAGAAGTGAATGTACACTAGCTGAACTGTGTGTCTATGACTGAGCGTTAGAATTAACGGATCGCAGTAGTGGGCAGGCTGTCACATCAGCTCTGAGATACACAAATAACTGTATTACAATTGCACTGGCCAATAATGGCTTTAAAAATCCCAAACTGTATTAGTTCAGGACCATATTAGCTTCTGCATGTGAAATATAAAGAGCCCGCTGGCTCAGAATCTTGTCACAGTCACATTAGTTCTCTCTTTGGTGCAGTGCTGGCAGTTACCCTGGCTGGTGATGCGCACGGGGTACGGCTCGGATGGCGGCCCCAGGCTCCCGCAGTTGACCATCATCACCTCCACTCGGTAGTCCCGCTTGAACTCCAGGTCTGGGATCTTGGCGGTGCGGATGAGCAGGGAGGGGACCTCCACCTCCTTCAGCAGGACGTTGGAGGAGCTGAAGAGACGCACCACGAAGCCGTTGCCATTGCCGTGTGCCAGAGGGATACCCCAGCTCACCGACAGGGTGTTCCTGCTTTCCACTGAGGTGAACTCGATGAACGGCTGGACCGTGGGTTCTGGGGGGCAATGGGAAACGAGGAACATGTAAACATGGATGTGAAGACACAGGACCTCAAGTGCAAAGCATTAGACATAGCAGGTGGAGGCACCAAATAATGGGCAACAATATCCCAGGACTACACCAGCATGGGTAGTATGTGTTGCCTACAAGTGTACTCTATATGCACTGTCTGCTTCATATGGATAGACGACCCTCTCTCTTAGATCGGGACAGGATTCGTTCAGGCAGTTACCTGGACAGTCCGTTTCCAGGTTGGCCTCAGGTCCTTCAGACCCCTCCCCCCCCTCTCCAGGACGGGTGAGCTGGACGCGCACCTGGTAGCTGGTGGAGGGCTTGAGGTTCACTAGAGTGGTGGGCTCATTGTCGACTGCAGGGGGAGAAAAGGAAAGCAATCAAACACACACTGTATTCTTGAAACCTCAGAAATAGCACCTAGAGTTCAGCTGCCAGGGAAAAGCATTGAAGTTATTTCAGTATTTGTAGGTTACACAGTTGTCATCTTGATCTAACCTAGGACTCCACTGCTGCCTTTTATGAATGAGTAGTTTTTGGTTCTCATAATTTGTGCTTTAAGGCTCATCGTGGCTTCAACCATCTGCAGGCGATAAATCAGGGGTGGCCAAAGCTGGCCCTTCCAGTCCTGGTCTTCTTTCCAACCCTGTTCTAAATTGTTTCATGGAACCAATTAAACCTCCATCCAGACCCTGAAGTAGTTCATTCTCTTAGTTTACCTGTTAAACCTGGATTGGAACAGCCCTTCAGGACCATGATTGGAGACACCTGAGCTCAATTTTCTTTGGTTTCTCTCTTCTATACGTTCAGTTGTAATGAGCACTCCTAGTAGTGGCAGAGACCCCGAGGAAACTCAAAAGCGCGGGGCACTCAGTCACTCAGCCTGCCTGCCATCCTCACCTATGATGGAGGACCAGGGGGCCCCGCTGTCCTTGGGTTTGTAGAGGAGCTTAGTGGAGATGATGGGCCCGTCTCCTTGGAAGGTCTCTGCGGGCAGGACTACCAGCTGCTTGCTCCTCCTCTCCAGCAGCTTGGGAGGGGTGTTGGGGGAGGGCGGCGCTGTGAGGACAAGCAGAGAGTGTCTCAAACTCAACGCGATCCAGCCTGGAACCTCTTTTAGATGCAATTCAAGGGCAGTCTGGCTCAGTGGTTATTGTTTTTATTTCTATGGCAAAGGCTTTAAAATGGTTTGAATCGTGTTCAATCAAGCAAACCATTTTCCCCATAGCCATCTCAAAGCGAGTTAACCTAGGTGAGATCTCATCAACAGAAGCTGGAGGTAAAATCTGGAGCCGCTCAGTTTTGAAGGGGCAGCTAACTCCTCTGGGGGGAGCAGAAAGATGCACTGCAACTATGGAATAATGCAGTAGGCTGCAACTATAATGCAGTAACACTGATATTGCACCTCCATCGCGGCGTATTAAAAGATTGTTTATATCGTGATCTCGACTCGATCCTGAGATCGTTTAGAATCTGTATTTTGTCTCCTCTCTTACTCTTCACAGTCAGGTTGAACTTGCGTGAATCCTGCCCCCCGTTGGTGGAGACGCGGCACTCCCACAGCCCCCCGTGCTCCTTCGACAGCCTCTTGATCTCAAACAGCGCAGAGCTCTTGTTGGACTCCATGGTGGTGCTGGTGGCCTGCAGGAAGAAGGACAGCGTTAGCGCTAGGGGTGTCCATCCTGTATTGATGAACTGTGATACTTTCTTTACGTAATCTACCCCTCACTCTCACCTTCAGGACAGCACCATCAAGCTTTCTCAGCTCAATGCTGCCGTGCCCTGGCAGAGGGTTCCCTGATGCAGAGCAGGTGATCCTGGGGCTGGAATTCAAGTTCCACTCCAGGTTATTGGGATTGTCTAAGATCTGGGGGACGCCATCTGGGAAGAAAAAAAAAAAAAAACTCATGCTAGTTTTTGAATGACTGGTATTGCAGAAGCAATCATTGATAACATTAGCATGTATTATCAATATGCATTCTGCAGCGTGAATACAACCTTTTTTTTTACTTATAGATCTTTTTGTCAATAAAAGTAAAATCTAAGTGATTATATCAGTGTTACGATTAGTATTATGTAGACCAGGAATTTGAATAGGATTCCATTCAGAGCAGTGGCATTGCAGAACTGAGTAGCACTGGGGCAGAGAAGGCTAGCAGTTTCAGCGGACAAACACATTGGAATGGAAAGAGAGAGATGATTTAAAATGCTGCATGCCTGATTGTTCACAGTGCTGCCCACGCCACCCTGTTGGACACTGGCAGCCACTGAATGGGTTGCAGGTCCCTCCATTTCTGCATCCGCACTTCAGCTGACAGCCAGGCCCATAGGACTCTTTATCACAGGCTTCATAGGGGAGAGACAATTAACAGAGTTAACATCCTTTCCAACAGTCAGGTAAAGGAGGGCATTAATAAAACAAACAGCACACAACAGCACAGCTACCAGGCTCTTAATAGAACTACGGCACAGAGAACTGCTTTCAGAAACGATTTTCAGATTAAGCAATCGGTCAATGATTTTATTTCTTAATAAAGTTTGTTAATTTCTTTACTTGTTATCGGTAACAATTTATAAAAAGTTTATATTGCAAATTCATGCAATTTGCAAGTAATTATTTTATTTACCACAAGAAAAAAAGGTATTCCAAAGTAATTTTCCATGGGATTATAGGATGTTATTATTTTATATCCTATTCATAAAATAAAAATCCTCTTTCATTTCTTAAATAACAGGTGCGGATAAATCAGACTTTCCCTTGCCTTGTATTGTGATAAATCCGAAGATGAATAAAAACCAGAGAAGTAACTACAAGCTGAAACATTGAGCAGGTTTTGCTTGCTTGCTTGCTTGCTTGCTTGCAGGTTAGCAGGTTTGCTTGCATCTCTGTGCACGGAGGCAGAGCTGTGTTTTCTCAGCCTGATCCTCGCTGTCTGGTACTCACCCGTGCTGCACTGCGGCCCGTTCCAGCCGCTGGCACAGCTGCAGCCGTACGGATCCGGGAGGCAGAACGTCAGCCCACTGCAGTCCATCTCCGCTCGGCACGATTCCTGGCAGTTACGGCCAAACATCCCTGCCCGGCAAGCTGCAGGGAGTAATCAGATAGTAAATACATGTGTACTTACACATAATTACAATGTTATTATGCATAGTTACAATGTACTTAACGTGGAAATCTTATTGCATGATATATAAGTACTCAATAGTATCAGAAAACGGTTAGGGTTGGGGTTGGGGTTAGGGTAAGGTTTTATCATGTTTTACACATGAAGTACATTGTAACTATGTAACTGGTTGTGTCCCCATGAAGACCCCTAGTCTCTGTCCTCTTACCTGTCTCACAGCGTCTCCCCATGAAGCCGGGTGGACAGATGCAGTCCCCTTCTTTATCATGGCAGACCCCCCCGTTCAGGCACTCCTGACAGTCCTGGTCACACTGCGGGCCCCACTTCTTAGCTTGACATGCTGCCAATCAAACAAAAGCACACACCTTTACTGGAACTAAAGACTCAAACACAAGCACACCTTTACTGGAACTAAAGACTCAAACACAAGCACACCTTTATTGGAACTAAAGACTCAAACACAAGCACACCTTTACTGGAACTAAAGACTCAAACACAAGCACACCTTTACTGGAACTAAAGACTCAAACACAAGCACACCTTTACTGGAACTAAAGACTCAAACACAAGCACACCTTTACTGGAACTAAAGAATCAAACACAAGCACACCTTTACTGGAACTAAAGACACAAACACAAGCACACCTTTACTGGAACTAAAGACTCAAACACAAGCACACCTTTACTGGAACTAAAGACTCAAACACAAGCACACCTTTACTGGAACTAAAGACTCAAACACAAGCACACCTTTACTGGAACTAAAGAAACAAACACGAGCACACCTTTACTGAAACTAAAGACTCAAACACAAGCACACCTTTACTGGAATTAGAGTTACGCAGCTCAGCTGGTAAATGGTATAATTTTATAATTAAGAACACATTTTCTTTTTTCTGTTTTATTAAATTTTGTATTAGACTGTTTTTAATGTAATAGTTTTTGTGATGAACAGTGCTATAGAAATGTGCAATGTATTGTATTGTATTGTCTTGAATACAATAATATATAGTTACTTAATCCTCTTGTGCAAAACTGTTTAATAATAAATGTTTTGCACTTATATTATCTTTTCATATGTGTCGTGTGTGTTGAAATTATATTGTATTACATGAAATAAATCAGTATTTCAAAATCATCATGGTAATGCCTTTTCACCAAACTCAAGTTGGGATTTAAAGAGACTTGGTGGTTACCTCTGACTATTAGTCTCAGAAAGACGCTGAAGATGGGACTTTCAGCCAGATAGCAGGCGCTATAGACCCCTGTGTTCTCCTCCTTCACTCCCTCCATCGTCAGGACTATGGTGTCGTTAGCGATGTCTCCAGCGTGACTCATGTGGTGGTAGTTACCTGCAACGCAAAGGCAAAATCTGCCGTTCATAAAGCTTGCTTAAGACAGTCCTTATAAGAGTTTCCTGGAGTAAAAGCACAGCAAAGTGTAATAAAGAACAGTGAAAGCAAAGTATATGAAAGCATTGTAAAGCTCAGAGAGGTATGCTAAAGCATATTAAAAAACACAGCAAACCATGATCAACCATGGGGAAAAGCATGGGGAAACTGCAGGATTACTGCGGTAAGCTTTTCTGAGGGAGTCTTTAATATACTCACTGAAACTGAAGCTTAAGTCAGCAGAGACAGGAGGAGTCACATGCAGAATGGAAGAGAACAGCAGAAACCTCACAGCTCCAGTTTATAGTGGTGTTCTGAATAACAATGGCATTTGAGCATGCATGTGCTCGCTATATACAGCAATGGACAGCAGTGAAGCTCAGTGCTGCAAAGCGAGCTCTCACTGTGTTGACTCACCGTTGTACTTCCACATGATGTCTCTTTCCTGGAACTGGAGCACCTTCACAGCCAGCTGCACCGTCTCTCCCTTGTTCGCTGTGACTGAGAGGATCCTTGGCTGAAATTTGGCTGAAAACAAAAGGAAGTCCTTGTAGAATAGTGCTGTAGAAAGCAGGGCTGTCTGTTGAACTGCTCCACTAACCAGGTATTTGTAAAGCTTGGGCTGCTCTTCTTGGTACACTAACATTTCCTGTGCCTACCAGAATTCCTTTGGAAATCGACCTTAACAACAGGAAGTAATAGGGAACCAGGAAGGAGGACGTTTAGTCTTTCTTTCATCGCTGGTCCCCTGCATGCAAAAAAGGGACATGCAGGGGACCAGCGTCAATGCTGCTGATGCTGATTAGGGTATTTACTGAATGCGCTGTACAGCACGTGAAGGGACATGCAGGGGACCAGCGTCAATGCTGCTGATGCTGATAAGGGTATTTACTGAATGCGCTGTACAGCACGTGAAGGGACATGCAGGGGGCCAGCGTCAATGCTGCTGATGCTGATAAGGGTATCTTCTGAATGCACTGTACAGCACGTGAAGGGACATGCAGGAGACCAGCGTCAATGCTGCTGACGCTGATAAGGGTATCTACTGACTGCGCTGTACAGCACGTGAAGGGACATGCAGGGGGCCAGCGTCAATGCTGCTGATGCTGATAAGGGTATTTACTGAATGCACTGTACAGCACGTGAAGGGACATGCAGGGGGCCAGCGTCAATGCTGCTGATGCTGATAAGGGTATTTACTGAATGCACTGTACAGCACGTGAAGGGACATGCAGGGGACCAGCGTCAATGCTGCTGATGCTGATAAGGGTATTTACTGAATGCGCTGTACAGCACGTGAAGGGACATGCAGGGGACCAGCGTCAATGCTGCTGATGCTGATAAGGGTATTTACTGAATGCACGGTGCAGCACGTGCTGGGCGCGGTACCTTGTGGGTTGTTGTTGATGAGCACCACCTCCGTCTGCTCAGCTGACCTCTTAGCTTTGCAGTAGAAGACGCCCTGGCTGTCCAGTGGCTTGCTGAAGCCCGTGGCTCTCAGCTCCTCATCCTTCCTCCGAATGAACTGAAACTGGGGCGGATTGGGGACCATGAAGATCTCGTTGTCTTTCCTGATCTGCAGCTCCATCTTGCTGGCTTCCCGCTCCCCCGAGACGCAGGACAGGAAGAAGTTCCGTGTTGAGCTGGCATCAGAGTTAGAGATGAGGGTGATGTCTAAAGCAGCCCCTGCGTGAAAAGAGAAAAGGTTCAGCTAGGGTTACACTGGGACAGTTTGGGACAGTTCAGAGAAAGGGTTTAGCTAGGGTTACACTGGGACAGTTTGGGACAGTTCAGAGAAAGGGTTTAGCTAGGGTTACACTGGGACAGTTTGGGATAGTTCAGAGAAAGGGTTTAGCTATGGTTACACTGGGACAGTTTGGGACAGTTCAGAGAAAGGGTTTAGCTAGGGTTACACTGGGACAGTTTGGGACAGTTCAGAGAAAGGGTTTAGCTAGGGTTACACTGGGACAGTTTGGGAAAGTTCAGAGAAAGGGTTTAGCTAGAGTTACACTGGGACAGTTTGGGACAGTTCAGAGAAAGGGTTTCGCTAGGGTTACACTGGGACAGTTTGGGACAGTTCAGGCTTTTCAACTCACACCCCAATGCATGCTGGTATGTTTTACCTGTAGTAGGTACCTTTCATAGCAGAACTACACTTACCCGAATGCACTGCGATGTGAGTTGAAAAGCCTGAACTGTCCCAAACTGTGCTAGTGTGCATGGAGTCATATGGCAAGCTAAGGTTTAGCATTAGTATTTGGCAAGGCTAGTAGTGATACAGCACTGGTATGAACTCACAAATACCACGCGGATCTGAGCGGCTTGGAATTAGGCATTTTAACTGATCAATATGGGCTGTTGTTAGTTATTAGTCAGACAATAACTTAAAAACAGTTTAGCACGTGGTTGAGAAAATGTAGCTACTTAACATATAGATCATATTTTTCTGAGCATTTTTACTATTCCTGTTTCAATAAATCGCTGTTGTTAAAATAATGATTTAGGTCTGGTCATCTTGAGTCCTGTTTATTATTATTATTATTATTATTATTATTATTATTATTATTATTATTATATAATAATAATAATAATAATAATAATAATAATAATAATAATAATAATAATAATAATTACCTTTACAAAATAATTTGTATGGTAATTTTAAATATATCAAAACATGGTCTACAAGTACAATTTACTAGCCATACATAGCCCAACTTTTCCAAATTATCGCATTTAAAAAGTATTTCAAACAAGTGATAAATAGGTCAAAACATCACAAAATGAACAAAAACAAGACCCGGACCTTACCTGACAACGAGAAAAGACCGATCAATACCCACGCGTTGAGAGTCTTCATTAGCAACAGCAGATCTCAACCGCAACCCAAAGAAACCCAGAACAACACGACCTGGAGGTGTCAAACTTTCCGCGTGATGAAAAACAAAAGCCGAGTAATATTTTCCAGCGTGAAGGCTCGGTTCTCACGCGTTGTTCTACATTTAAAATCTGTCATCCAAGATCCCAAAGTTCTTTTTTTTAATTTCTTTAAAACAATACATACAAGTGGGTCGAGTGAGAATGTAATGCGTTTCCTCCAGTCAGCCAGACGTGAACTTGTATTTTTCACTCTGCTGTAAACTTTGCAGAGATTTGAGTTTTTGGGTGGGAAAGGAAGGAACCGCTTCAGAGGGGAAAGCTTTCTGCTGTGAGATAAACTGAGCCGTGAGATCGCGGGCTGGACCTTGGCTGGAGAGGGGTGGGGGTTGTTTATTGAGGTTGGAGGTTCTATCGAGGTTTCACAACACACACATGTACTGTACTCCACACCGGCATGCAAACTGACAGTGACTTTAACTCATTCAGTACCAAATACATTTGTCTTTAAGAAAATCAGAACACCAGCTGTATTTATTATGTAATTTGATACATTTAGACTTAACTTTTGCAGTTAACAGAGTAAATTATCATAACATTAAAGAGAAAATTGAATTACCACAAGTAGATGTCAGTTTAAAAATGCTCCCAAAAAATTTACAAAGTAGCCTGCCCTCAAATGAGGACCATGGCACTGAATGGGTTAAAGTTAGGATACATGCTTGTGGGATCATTAATCTTCCCCTTTAACACAAGGGATAGGAAAAGCTCTGATGTCACACCACTCATCACAGTACTGTGACAGGATGGAATGCCTTCACTTGTAAATGGGGTTGATCTTTGTCATGTATTTTGTGTTTAATAAAATGTAAATGTTCAGCAGGTTGGTTGAATGTGCGTTCTAAACCCAGGGTGTGGTTCAGTTTGTCTTGTTTAAAGTTCTTCATTTTCATGTGAGAATGTGGATAAAATGGAGTAAAATGTGGGCCTTGACTGGTGGGCCAATCAATTATTCAATGTAGTTTAGCTCATCCAGTGTGTATAAAAGACTGCCCCTGGCCTGTCTGCTCAGTGTGTATAAAAGACTGCCCCTGGCCTGACTGCTCAGTGTATAAAAGACTGCCCCTGGCCTGTCTGCTCAGAGTGTATAAAAGACTGCCCCTGGCCTGTCTGCTCAGTGTGTATAAAAGACTGCCCCTGGCCTGACTGCTCAGTGTGTATAAAAGACTGCCCCTGGCCTGTCTGCTCAGTGTGTATAAAAGACTGCCCCTGGCCTGTCTGCTCAGTGTGTATAAAAGACTGCCCCTGGCCTGTCTGCTCAGAGTGTATAAAAGACTGCCCCTGGCCTGTCTGCTCAGTGTGTATAAAAGACTGCCCCTGGCCTGTCTGCTCAGAGTGTATAAAAGACTGCCCCTGGCCTGTCTGCTCAGTGTGTATAAAAGACTGCCCCTGGCCTGTCTGCTCAGTGTGTATAAAAGACTGCCCCTGGCCTGTCTGCTCAGTGTGTATAAAAGACTGCCCCTGGCCTGTCTGCTCAGTGTGTATAAAAGACTGCCCCTGGCCTGTCTGCTCAGAGTGTATAAAAGACTGCCCCTGGCCTGTCTGCTCAGTGTGTATAAAAGACTGCCCCTGGCCTGTCTGCTCAGTGTGTATAAAAGACTGCCCCTGGCCTGTCTGCTCAGTGTGTATAAAAGACTGCCCCTGGCCTGTCTGCTCAGTGCTGTCGAGGCCGGGGTGGAGGAAGGAGCTCCAGTGGGCTGCTGCCAAATATAGCCAGGCTAACTATATATTGTTATTATTTGTTTTATTTTTACTAAATAAAAGGCCTTAATATCATCGCTATTGCAATGACTGCCTGCGCAATATCTTTCTTTAGCATAACCCTTAAAGAGTCCAGTACAATCTATCTTGTGGAGTGCAGTCAGAACTGAAACTGTGTGCTCCACATTCTAGAATTCAATGGTTAGGAGTTCTAGTCGCTCCAACAGCACATCCATGTGAGGAAGCAAGCATGGCTGTTACAATTAACATTCATTTTGAGCTACATGAGGTACAGTGTTCATTAACTAGGAGCAGGACCATGCAGTCACTTCTAGGTCATTCTGTGGAGGGCTTCCTGACAACTTCCAGTGTTTTTGACTGCTGTTGGCGTTATTTGTTTTGGTTTCCTGTTTTCAAACAGCTTTTGTTATATTTCGTTATCTAAAAAAAAAAAAAAAAAAAAGATTTGATCCTAAAATATACATTTAATATAATTACTTCTGTATGAGTTAAAACATTTTTGGTTTTATTTTACAAAAAATGTGGATAGTAATATAAGGCTGCTATAGTAATATAGGGCGGTAAAGTAATCATTATTAACCAACTAATCATTATTAAAACAACTAATAACATGAATAAAATCATCAAACAGCGCAAAAACTGTAACCTGGCCAAAACAATAGAAAATGCATTCCAACATTACAGTAACAGCACAGACCACAGCATCATCAGCCATGGCAACACAATGGAGGCATTAGCAGACAGGTCTACTGGCCCTTCTGCTGTCAGATTGTATGAGTGAGTGTATGAAGTTAAAGAACAATGCCCTTGATTGGCCCTGATACAATGTGACCTGAGCAGTGGGCAATGGTTGGTACAGCTGGTGTGTCCATCTGAAAGTTTCAGCAGTGCTGTGTGACGCACTGCCAGTATGGATTCTGTTCTGTTCCCCCATTGGTGAGATGAGATGAGGTTAAAAGCTCTAGACCCATGAATGCAAACAAGCCCAGCGTTTATTTTTTCATTGTGGTTTAGACTCTCACTTGCGCTGTGCGAGGTCGCTGGTTTGTGTCCTGCCTCTGCTTTGTTAGATAAAGCTAGTCTCTCCTTGTTTACTATAAAGCCTCCCTCACAGTATCCCAGACCTCTCACCCCTGGCTGGGCCATGAAAAGCACAAATAACTGCGGCTCAGAACGGCCTTTCCTCACGTTTCCTGTGCAAACTGTGAAGAGTCCTCCCCGCCTCAGAGGATCCGCCCTGGGCTTTGATGTCCATCTATGATAAAAAGACATGTAGAAACACACACAATTATTATTGTCCTGAAGGCAGCCCTTCTCCAGAGTCAGAGGGGAAGCACGGGGGGGTCAGGTTGAAGGAGGAGGAAGCCGGGGGGGGATGGGGGTGTTTAGGGTTGCTGTGTCAACACTTTGTCTCCGGCTGGGCGGGGGAGTCAAGACCGTTGAAGGGGGGGCATTGTCTTGAAAGGCTTTTGTAAATCCAGCATTAATATTTAGTCGTGCCACGCGAGAATAGTCTGGATGTGATCGCTTATTTGGAGATTGTACAGGTGCTTGTACAGGGTTTCAAAACACACTGAAATTCTTATTTCTGAGGAAAGGGATTTGCTCATTCTTTTAGCATTCCTGAATATGCTGATTATATCAGACAGGATCTAAGACTGTGCACTTGTATGGCAGAGAGATTGGGATAGTAGGCAAAGATTTCTAAGGAAAATAACCTGTGGTGTTTGTTATCTTCCAGTTATGTGCTAATGGAGGTCCTGCAGATCCCTCTTACTCAGAGATGATAGGCTCCTCCCAAGTCCTTCAGCCTCCAATCAAAGGGCTTTCCTTTGCTTGATCTCAGTACAGCAGTTTTACGCTTTTCACATCTCACAATGCACAGTGCACTTTTCATATCTCACAATGCACAGTGCACTTTTCATATCTCACAATGCACAGTGCACTTTTTATATCTCACAATGCACTTTTCATATCTCACCATATCTCACAATGCACAGTGCACTTTTCATATCTCACAATGCACAGTGCACTTTTTATATCTCACAATGCACTTTTCATATCTCACCATATCTCACAATGCACAGTGCACTTTTCATATCTCACAATGCACTTTTCGTATCCTGCACAATGTATTCCATCCTTTTCCAAATGTCTGTTTTCAGGTTTTTGTTCTTCATATTTTGACTGTGTATTTTTGCCTACATCTGCCCATTGCCCAGAGACTGCTATACACAGGATCACACTTTGGGGGAAATCTATGGTATTTAATATCATCCTTGTTATGTTCCTGTTAGCGGATTTTTTTTCTCTCACTTAATGGTAGTTTAACTTAGAATATAGGACATAAAGAGAAGCACAAAAAAAATACTGAGGGAAAAACTGAGAGAGAAAGTGTATTGTGAGTTTCCATTTCCAGCTATTGTCAAGGGGGCTGGCAGCTCTCCACACGCACTGCTCCCTCCTCACCAACAAGGCCAGGACTCAGAGGAGTGCGAGGGGCACCAAGGGGAGTTCTAATGGGCACATTAATGGAGAGACAGCCTGATTCGGAAATTGAGCCAGGATTTCTCCTTAATATTTTGGAGAAAAAAAAAACCTGAATGGGGTCATTTACAGTACACCACCATATAACACTTACTGTATTTCTCAAAATGTTATTTCAATCAATTAACAGAAACACCCTGTTATTGATGTAACGTTCCTGGCTGTCAGTCCTCAGCTTTTTTCACATGGCCGCAGATCCTCTTTTCTAATTGTGCACAGGCAGTACAGTACTGGAATAGCTCCCTGCTTGCTGTCACTATAACCCTCTGAACTTGTCACAGTATAAATAATGTGTTATAGCAATGCAATGCCAGTCTGGCTGGCTGGCTTTCGTTCTTTCTGACGAGCTCCGTGGATGTGTAAGGTGTGTATGGAAGTGTGTCCCACTGCCCAACAATGAAGTTATACATCAAGGTTACTGCTGAGTACAGTGAGTACATCACTGGACATTAATGAGCAAGAGTGAAGCACGACTGAAAGGAAACACACACACAACTAACTTTGCGCCAGAGTCTGAAAGCAGTAGATGCATTTAACCCTTAACCTTAAACTAGAGGGACCATATGACTCTGTGCATACTAGGACAATTTGGGACAGTTCAGGCTTTTCAACTCATATTGCAGTGCATTCTGGTAAGTGTAGTCCTGCTTTGAAGGTACCTGCGACAGGTAAAATATACCAGAATGCATCGGGTGTGAGTTGAAAAGTGGGACACAGCAGGACTACACTCTGTTTACTGATTTTCTAGTTTTCAGAAAAACAGAATGTTACAAAATCATTAATATATCTGAACATGCATTTACAAAACCAATGCATCAAATACATAAAGAAGGAAATAATAATTGACTGTGTTAATAAAAGATCATTTTGCATGGCCAAATGTACTGAACCTTTGTTCTAGTGCACTGAATTCAAATATTGTTTTCATTGAATTTTCATGAATATATACCAATAAAAATTCGATAACAGATGAAAATCAAGCTAATCTCAAGAACGTGTTTTGAAATATTAAGCGAGGCGTTCTCTATCAAGCTGGGGAGGTGTCCCTGTTTGTTAAGCTGAGGAATTCTTTATCAGCGGCAGGCACGAGGAGAGCATGGCTGTGATAAGCAGCTTCTTGTGAGAGAGGCTCTGAGAGGGGACTGGCCGGGGCAGTGGGGATGCAGGGGCGGTGAGGATGCAGGGGCGGTAAGGATGCAGGGGCGGTGAGGATGAGGGGCGGTGAGGATGCAGGGGCGGTCAGGATGCAGGGGTGATGGGGATGCAGGGGCGGTGAGGATGCAGGGGCGGTAAGGATGCAGGCGGTGAGGATGCAGGCGCGGTGAGGATGCAGGGGCGGTGAGGATGCAGGGGCGGTGAGGATGCAGGGGGCTGTGAGGAGGCAGGGCGGTGAGGATGCAGGGGCGGTCAGGATGCAGGGGTGATGGGGATGCAGGGGCAGTGAGGATGCAGGGGCGGTGAGGATGCAGGGGCGGTGAGGATGCAGGGGCTGTGAGGAGGCAGGTGAGGATGCAGGGCGGTGAGGAGGCAGGGGCGGTGAGGATGCAGGGGCGGTGAGGATGCAGGGGCGGTGAGGAGGCAGGGGCGGTGAGGATGCAGGGGCTGTGAGGAGGCAGGGGCGGTGAGGATGCAGGGGCGGTCAGGATGCAGGGGTGATGGGGATGCAGGGGCAGTGAGGATGCAGGGGCGGTGAGGATGCAGGGGCGGTGAGGATGCAGGGGCTGTGAGGAGGCAGGGGCGGTGAGGATGCAGGGGCTGTGAGGATGCAGGGCGGTGAGGATGCAGGGGCTGTGAGGAGGCAGGGGCGGTGAGGATGCAGGGGTGATGGGGATGCAGGGGCGGTGAGGATGCAGGGGCTGTGAGGAGGCAGGGGCGGTGAGGATGCAGGGGCGGTGAGGATGCAGGGGCGGTGAGGATGCAGGGGCTGTGAGGAGGCAGGGGCGGTGAGGATGCAGGGGTGATGGGGATGCAGGGGCGGTGAGGATGCAGGGGCTGTGAGGAGGCAGGGGCGGTGAGGATGCAGGGGTGATGGGGATGCAGGGGCGGTGAGGATGCAGGGGCGGTGAGGATGCAGGGGCGGTGAGGATGCAGGGGCGGTCAGGATGCAGGGGTGATGGGGATGCAGGGGCAGTGAGGATGCAGGGGCTGTGAGGGAGGCAGGGGCGGTGAGGATGCAGGGGTGATGGGGATGCAGGGGCGGTGAGGATGCAGGGGCGGTGAGGATGAGGGGGGTGAGGATGCAGGGGCGGTCAGGATGCAGGGGTGATGGGGATGCAGGGGCAGTGAGGATGCAGGGGCGGTAAGGATGCAGGGGCGGTCAGGATTCAGGGGGGATGGGGATGCAGGGGCAGTGAGGATGCAGGGGCGATAAGGATGCAGGGGCGGTGAGGATGCAGGGCGGTGAGGATGCAGGGGCGGTGAGGATGCAGGGGCGGTGAGGATGCAGGGGCGGTGAGGATGCAGGGGTGATGGGGATGCAGGGGCGGTGAGGATGCAGGGGCGGTGAGGATGCAGGGGC
>CM060260.1:35023849-35151349 GCA_030684275.1 Acipenser oxyrinchus oxyrinchus
AGGTCATATCTCTCTTCCTGTTGGGCCGAATGTGGGGTTGTTTATTCAGTTAGTTTAGGCCACTCATTTGCAAAACAAACCTGCTTTTCAGCCTGGCAAGTAGCTGATAAAATACCAAGGACAGGCTCGTGGTTTTTACATTTGTTTTGTTTCAGATAGTATGGAAAAGATGGCAGGCGGTGTCTGTCCATGCAGAATATTATTTTATGATTTTGAAAATAATGAACAAACTGGGATGTAAACAAGTTTGATTAGGACCTGTTGTTCCGCTCAGTTATATCAGTGAATGAATGGATGAGGCGGTTGAGTCACGCATGACCTCAAGGCCACCCAGTGGTTTGTACAGCAGGCAGCAGAATCACCGCTGCAGGGAATAGAAGATACAGCTCAATACTGTCCCTCAGCTGTGCTGCAGAAAGGCTTTTGTGCATCTCTTACTTTTTAAATAATGTTAGAAATCTACTTTATAAATTACTATTGCACACAATGTGGAAGGGATAGGGATACCTCCACTAGACTTACAAAACACTGGAAAGTCAAATCCACCATAAGATGGATAGTTGTTGTTTTTATTGACTGGCAGCCTCTTTTCACACACTTTGAGGATGAGAGAACTGGACCCAATCTACGAGCAAAGAGTAGGAGGGGGTTGACTAAGACGTGTGATGTGACTCCCATGTACTGTACATTAAAAATACACAACTATTGACCTGAATGTGGAATGGCACCGTAGGTATCTCCTATACCCTCCTATCCCGTTTATATACATGAAACAGCATATGACTATGATATGATAGTCGCTGCAGGAATCCTTCTTCGTTCCTGTGCAGTGCTTCTCTGTGGTTAGAATGATGTCTGGAGTTAAATCAGATTTACTGCCCTTTGCTGCATTCTTCAGGGTTGTTTTAGTTTATCACCCCCTCTCTCCCAGGCTGGGATTAGATTGGGAGGGAAGCAGAGACTGTTAGCTTTGCTTCCTCACTGATGTAGTTACTCATTAACCCAACAGGTATGCCTCTGGTTTAGAAATACTCTACCTTTAACCTGGCCTCCATTTTAATATAAAATACAGCAACAAAACAGCAGCTTTAAGAGACAGAGACAACACTGATTTAGTTTAACTAAATCACCCAAGGACCAGGGAAGTAAAACAAGGTAAACTACTTTCATATCTCCTCCTAGTAGCTCCGATTGGACTGTGTTTAAGAATTGGTTAGCGTGCTAAAGGAAATATGTCCATACTGTAGCCCCAGATGGTCACCATGATACAGTATGTAGCCTTTAATCCCCTTTGATTTTGTCTTTTTAAACCCGCATTGTAAATTCTGATTTCATTAGTAGAACAGGGCAAGCATTCAGTTACAGTGGAAAGAGTGAAAAGTGTAGACATATTTAAAGAGAATGGCAAAGCCTACTTTGTGATAATCTGATAACTTAAGTGTATATAGAGGGCTTTAACTATACACAGTACAGTACTAATATACTGCATCATTTTAAATAATACTATACAAATAAAATAAATCGGTTTTCTCTTAAAATACACATTTTATGTGAAACGTATCTGGCATTCAGTGCTTTTACTGAGAGTTCAAAGTGATTGTTTAACTTTGGTTTGCTTTTGTCAAGGGAGTCTGTACTGTATGTTTGGTGACTCCCCTTGTGTTTCTGACGCACTCTTTGCTATGTCAGGCTTGTCATGCAAAGAGTGCGTCAGAAACACACTCTCAATGGGAATCCAATATCAAAAGATGGATCTCAAAATTTCTTCCAATTGAACTCAGATAAGACTGAAGTTTTGCTGTTAGGTTCTCACCTTCAAAAAAGGTTTGGGCGACCTGACTTCTAATATAAAACCTGACGCGAGAAAGCCGGGGGTTCTATTAGATTCTGATTTGAGTTTTGAGGCTCATATTCGAAACATTTTTAAAGTGTTTTTTTATCATCTATGAAACATTGGTAAAATGAGACCTAGTGACTCCAGAGAACCAGGTCTCTCCTGATCCAGCCCCTCATGCGCCTCCAGTAAGCAGACTCACCCAGTCCTTATTGTACAGGATGTTTCAACATCCCTCAAAAAGGGAGCGAAGGTTACATGGGAGTTCTACACATAGCTGTTGTTTTTTTTTTATTATTATTTGGAGTAACGTAGTTTGCATGTTTAATGACTGACTCAGAGGAAAGAGGAAGTTATACTGACATTTGTTTTCGAGTGACCAGAAATGTCAACATGAGTCTTCCAGTAAAGTTGGAGTGACACGTGTAAAATGATGGTTATTACAGTAGGGAATAGACAGGAAAGGCATCTGTTACAGGGTGATAATGGTGCCCGTGAGCTATCTGATTACCATAATGCCTGAAGAAAACTGTGTTTCTGAAGAACAATTAGAGACTTCTTCATTGGGTTAAACCAAGGCTATAAGCCATCAATCACTGGATAAAGTGACCCTTTGGAAATGCTTTTCTGCAGTGTCAGACAAACTCTTCAGCCCTCCGTCCACGTTGACAGGGCTCATTTCAAGGCAGTGTTCTACAACAGAGCCCAACCCTTTGTTTAACTATAAGCAATGTTGAGCTCTGCACCAGTGCTTCCATAGTTACTTTTCTTAGTTACTTTAATCCCTCACAGGGTGTGAGTTGCAGGAGGTGCCAGACCGTGGTGCTGTGGGTTATGTACTAAAAGCTTACTAACATACAACGCGCAGAACTGTGGTGGCTCATTGAGGATGTGGGGAAACAAATTCAAGATCCTCTGATAATTATCTTGTGATGTCGACAAGTTCTCGTCCTCAAAGAACCACCGCACGAAACCTATTCTCAGTGTTCATCTTATTATACACTACATCTGTTCAATGTGTGAATTTTATTTTCGAATTGGGCCCATAGACATCTTAAAGGACCCCTGGAAGCGTGTGTGTTGTAATGAATCTCCTCCTACCAGCTGATGAGTTAGTAACATTGGCATCAGCATGAGACATGACCTCTCCACTACGAGCTGGCTCTTCACTTGAATAGTAAAACATTCCTCCTTGAATCGTGTGGTGTGTGGTTCCAGTCCAGCCCTCGCCTCTCCATTCAATTCAATGGGCTGATTCATTGCAGTGTGTTTTGTTTCCACAGGTATCAGGGAAGCATGCGAACCACAGGCTGTATCCTGAGTTCTGTGTTGTGCTGCTGGGGGACCATCCTTGCCGTGACACAGACTCCAAACCCCTGCTATGTCACCAATGAGGTAGGGGAATGGGAAGGAGGACTCTATAGGGATTCCCCAATAAGAGCTACAGAAACACAGACTACAGCAATGCACCGAGATAAGAGCTACAGAAACACAGACTACAGCAATGCACCGAGATAAGAGCTACAGAAACACAGACTACAGCAATGCACTGAGATAAGAGCTACAGAAACACAGACTACAGCAATGCACTGAGATAAGAGCTACAGAAACACAGACTACAGCAATGCACTGAGATAAGAGCTACAGAAACACAGACTACAGCAATGCACCGAGATAAGAGCTACAGAAACACAGACTACAGCAATGCACCGAGATAAGAGCTACAGAAACACAGACTACAGCAATGCACCGAGATAAGAGCTACAGAAACACAGACTACAGCAACGCACCGAGATAAGAGCTAGAGAAACACAGACTACAGCAATGCACCGAGATAAGAGCTACAGAAACACAGACTACAGCAATGCACTGAGATAAGAGCTACAGAAACACAGACTACAGCAATGCACCGAGATAAGAGCTACAGAAACACAGACTACAGCAATGCACTGAGATAAGAGCTACAGAAACACAGACTACAGCAATGCACCGAGATAAGAGCTACAGAAACACAGACTACAGCAATGCACCGAGATAAGAGCTACAGAAACACAGACTACAGCAATGCACCGAGATAAGAGCTACAGAAACACAGACTACAGCAACACACCGAGATAAGAGTTACAGAAACACAGACTACAGCAATGCGCTGAGAACACAGGAGCAGTAACACAAAGTATGCTAGTAGGTTGGCTGCCTAGTGCAGCAGCAAGTTTGCTTGTGTTTACTAGCATGTAAAACTGAAATAACTTTCCTCAGATAAATAACGGCTTCGTTTTGCTCCTTTTTTGAATCTCAGAAGCCAGCTATTGGTAAAGTCGGACGGCAGCACTAGCCCCTCACCACTGTATATATGTATGCTGCAGATATATGTACTTATACTGGAATATACATATATTATTAAATTGACTCTTGAATACAGGAGCTTATTAAAGCAAAAATATAAAGAGTACCCAGTGTGCTGCCTGCATTGTTTGTTTGCATGGGTAGAACAGAACTCCACTCCAGGCACATCCTGTCTGCGTTTACTCTGTGTTTGTTTGTGGAGAGCCTCTTCCTGTTTCAGCTGGGATCATTGTCCAGCATAGCGCTTTGCAATTGGACTGGGAGCTTTGTGTAAAGATATAGAAATACAATGTGTGTCTGTGTGTTACTTGAGATTAACCATATCCAGGACCTTTAGCTCAGCTTAAAATCCTCATATTGTACACTAACACTGAAAAAGTTTCAAAAAGGCAGCTTGGGACAAGTTGGAAACCAGTTCTGGTTCTGTCAGCTTCTGTCTGCTGTTTAGGCAACTATCTGGTACATCTGTACTGCTTATTCCGTGCATCATTGGCAGCCAATGTGTTTAATGCATGGAACCGGTATTTCTGGGTGTGAAGTCTGACTTCACCTTGTGTATTTCTGCCATCTGCTGGTCAAGGTTTAAAACTGCAGTCATAACAGTTATATACCCAGTTGCAAATTATTCATTAAATGTATCTCTTTTAAAAGCAGACGATCAACTGCAGTGAGAAGAATCTCAAGCTAATCCCTTCGATAGTTATCAAGAACACAGTGACCACCATGGATCTATCTCACAATCAGCTGGACTTCTCCAGCCCTGAAAACCAAAGGAGTCTACATGGCCTTGGGTCTTTGATTTCCCTGAACCTGTCCAGCAACTACCTCCCCCTGCTGAACAGCTCGACCTTCAGCAACCTCCAAAAACTGCAGAGCCTGGATCTCAGCAACTGCAGCCTGAAAGAGATAATGACTGGGGCTTTCCAGGGCCTGTCTAACCTACAGACACTCATTCTCAGCAGGAACCAGCTCAGGGGCTCCCTCCCTCTGGCTCTCCTGGAGCTGAAGCTCCTAACATTGCTGGATCTGCAGAACAACAGCTTGGTCTCTGTCGACCCGCCATTCCTGGACTGGCTTGGGAAGGTGAAGGACGTGAAACTTCAAGGCAATGAGTGGAGGTGTCACTGCCCAAACAGCATCATCCAGCAGTGGGTCAACCAATCCGGAGGTGGGCATTTGTTGTTTGTTTTTAGTCTTTTATTGTGCATGCCACACCAGTGCTAATTAAGCAATCCAAAAGCCCACCATGCTGAGACGAGGCTGGTGCGTGCCGCTGTTCTACGTTATCAAAGGAAGCATTTAAACCTGTGACTGAATCTTCCAAATGGAAAGACAAGGTGCAGTGGTGTGTCCTCTCAAGCTGTCCTCTCTTTCTCCACAGTGTACAGAGAGACTGTCATGCGAGGTGCAGTGATGTGTCCTCTCAAGCTGTCCTCTCTTTCTCCGCAGTGTATAGAGAGACTGTCGCGGCGAGGTGCAGTGGTGTGTCCTGTCAAGCTGTCCTCTTTCTCCGCAGTGTCTTGGTTGAAGTGCTCCTTCCTGATAACTCCACAAGCTTGAACATCGAGGCCTATCCGCAAGGAGAGTCTTTTATGTCTCTCAGTGCTGAGAACCGAAATACTATCCACTTCAGAGGATCAAACAGTTCCAGTAAGTCTGTTTCCATTCCCAGCATTCAGAGCACACCAAAGTAACCTCAGACTGTACCGAGGCCTTCACTTACCAACATACACTTTAAACAGAATACATTTTTGACTGGTTGACGTCACAGTTAATACGATTTCTGCAGCTTTCATCCCACGCACTGAAAGAGTTACTGATTATTCTAAAGGGCTTGGGTGAACAGAGCAATATGAGGAGCGAGAGTCCCAGCAGTGCTGCTGTAATCGTTTGATCTCGTTGGTCTCGTCGTTGATCTCACACCGTTCAGGGTTTTCTTCTGGAGTGGTCTCTTTAGGATTGTAATAAGACACTTCGTGATGTGCATTACTGCAGCACAGCGAGTGATACTTTCACAATACATCACTACTTCATTGATATTACAGCCAGGCCCGTTTTAAAATCTACTTCCTTTTTTTACATAAAATCCAGGAACATTTCTCTGTTTTCCCATAGATGTGCTACCAGGGGGCACCAGCAGCATGCCCAGCTGGAAGTACCTGGTGGCAGTGCTGGTGACGGCTATCGGCCTCTCCGTCCTGATCGCGCTGGCCGTGAAGTGCAAGCTCTTCAGCCGCTACCTGGCCAGCTACCGGCACACGCGGCTGTCCGACACCGATGCCTCCAGCCGGTACAGCCAGTACGACGCAGAGAGCATGTCCGGGCGGGGCGGGGCCCATGAGCCTGAGCTCGCCCCCGGAGACCTGGAGGATGACGATGGCTTCATTGAAGATAATTACATCCAGGCCAGCGAGAAGCAGCGAGCCGAGCGAGAGGCAGGGGAGGAGGAGGAGGGGGAGGAGGAGGAGGAAGATGACTTCCAGTTTTCCATTGCATAAAGAGGGGAGGGACGGTTACTGGGCAGCTTCCAAACAGGATTTGTTTTAAGGGTGACTTAAAGCTGTCCATAGGGACTGAGTCTGACTTCCACTCTAGATTACTGAACAATCTTATGAAGAAATTAATACAATTTGCTTTTTGTGTTTTAAACCAACAACAATATATTAAAACAAAGAAAACGTATGCAAACATAAACTGGTGTTCGTAACACTTCACATGAAGTGTCTCTAATGACTGTGTATTTACATAGTAGTTACTTAGTAAATGCATGTGTACTTACATATAATTACAATGTTATTATGCATGGTTACAATGTACTTAATGTGCATTTTTTTTTGCATGATATAACCCTAATCCTATCCCTAAACCCTAATTCTAAACCGACCCCTAACCCCACTAACCTTAACTCAAAGCTAACCCTAAACCCAAACCCTTTTCTATTATTATTATTATTATTATTATTATTTATTTCTTAGCAGACGCCCTTATCCAGGGCGACTTACAATCGTAAGCAAATACATTTCTGATACAATTGTTTACATATATATATACCATGCAAAAAGATTTACCTGTTAAGTCCACTGTAACTCTGCATAATAACATTGTAACTGTGTGTAAGTACACATGTATTTACTAAGTAACTACGATGTCAATACACAGGAATTAGAGACATATAAAGTGATACTGGCGGTCCTTTACCAGATTTCTTATGTTAAAGTGTTTCTTCACAAACACTCCATTGTGAATATTCCATTTGATCACAAGGTGAGGAGCCTGATTGGTCAGCTCAATGGTATATGCTCTGATTACACCCATCACTCCACTGCCCAATACAAGCACAACTTGGAAACATCTTGCGTTCATCCTGAAACTGATTATTGAACATTAGGAACTGTGGAACTGCAGGGTGACATGGGCATTGACAGAGTGTGCTTTAACACAGTGTATCTACTGGGTTGTTGTGTTGAAATCAAATATAACAACGCGGCACGAAGCTGAGATTTCCATTTAAAGCATTCCCTGAAAAATGGGGCTTTGACAACCCGATTCTCCATCAAGTTTATTTGATGTAATTTATGAATCACAGGAACAAGTTATTTTGTGTGCTTATGTTAATTGCTCTAGTGCAATAAGTAGCACAACAAAACAAACCGTTTCATATGGTTCAGAAATATTTGTGCAGTCGAAAAGTAGTCCTGCCTAATTTGTAAATATTCTGATTCAATTAAACAAAATGTTATAGAATTCCTGTTCTAAAAGTTTACCTTAGTAAAAGCACAGCAGTGTGTAATAACGCACAGCGAAAGCATGGTAAAGCAGAGGCGAGCATTGCAGAGAATAGCGAGGTATGGTAAAGTATATTAAAAAACATGGCAAACCAGGGTAAACTATGGTAACTGCACAGTACACCATGGCAAAGCATGGGAAAACTACACAAACACAGTGCTAAATACAGCAGTAAACTTTTATAAGGGTTATGTTATGTTATTAAGAATGATTAATTTGTTACATTTACATTTTTACTAAAATATGCTACCAATCAGGCTCCATAAGTACCGTGTAAAGATGTAAATTTACATGCAATTAAAACCACTGAAACAATTATTTTTAGGGCTTTAATTATTAAATGTACAGTAAATCAATGGGAGCACAGAGCCGTTTGATAAAGGCATACTAACATGACACCACTAGGGGTCGCTCTTAAACCTTTTCACAATTCAGATGTAACTGAAGTATATTCTTTTGTTTACAAATAAACAACTTGTGAACAATAATTTGTGTTGTGATTTCTTCTATTTTTTTGTACCTTATAATAAACTTTCTGCCATATAAATATTGTACAATGTCTTGATCACTGTATTATTATTATTATTATTATTATTATTATTATTATTATTATTATTATTATTATTTATTACAAATCTTAAGTACATGATTGGACTTGAGTGAGATGTTCTCAACACCAGCGTGCATGTGGAACATAGCGGTTCGTGATTGTACAAAACAGAACATCACGAACCCATTACTCCATCACTGGTATGGAGTTCTGCACAGGACCGGGTCGGTGGTGCTGATCAGTCTGATTTACCTTTAAGACTGAAACAAGCAAACAAACAGCTGCTTGGGATTGTGTGGATCGCTATTCTCCACAGAGTTAAAGCAGCGATCATCACAAACCCAAGCAGCTGTTTCTTCACTCTGAACGGTGAATCAGCCCGATCGACCCCCTGCTTTCTGTGAAGAGCTCCGTGTGAATACTCAGTTTGTGCAGCACTATACCAACGTTATGTATTTATTTCACTTGATCACCCCCAGTGTATCACATCACACACACACACACACACACACACATACATACACCGGCAAACCAGCGTGGTGCCACAGTGTATCACTGTATCAGATACCACTGCTGCTATTGCTGTAATGCTGGTGGCGTGTGATGGTTCTGTCTTAGTCATTTCAGAGTGACACTGCGAACTGCCCCCTCTCCATCGGCTTCACAATAGTTTAAGAGTAAACAGCTCTAAATACAATTGTAATTTTTATTTATTTGTTTGTTTTAGATCAAAGCAAACACAAAGCACTGTGAAAGCAGGTTTACAGAAAAATGAAACAAAAAATCAATATGCGTGGAAATAACCAGAGTGACTGAAAAGACAATCAATCCTAATGCAGGGGCGGCCACAGCTGGCTCTTCCGCGTCTGGTCTGTGTTCCAGCCGTGTTCTAAATGGTTTAATTGAAACCAATTAAATAAACCTCCATCCAGACACCGGTGTAGTTCATTACATCCATTTACCTGTTAAACCTGGAGTGGAATCGGCCTACAGGACCGGGATTGGACGCCCCTGTCCTAATGGAACGTGTCTATTACGACCATTTGGACCCACGGGTGAGCGCACTCCACCACGCCCAGTGTTTCCGGTCACTTCAATAACTCAGTTCCAATCGGTTTTCAGGTGTGTCTGTGTCCCTGTAGCCTACAGCGTAGCTGACCACGCCATTTTGTTGCACAATTATATTACCCCCCTGCCCCGCACACGCTCCCCAAGTTTTTCCAAGTTTCTTTTTATGTTATTTTAGATACTGCGCATTTTTAGTGGACCACGCAATTTAAAAAACAAAAAGTTAATTGTAATCAATTATTATTATTATTATTATTATTATTATTATTATTATTATTATTATTATTATGTATCTTGTTTCACGTAGGACCTGCGCTATTTTATTATTTGTGTTTATTAGTCAACAGCAGCTCGCTAAACACACACAGAGAAAATATGTGCCTAAACAGCCCGCGGGTACATAACGCTCAACAGAAGCTCACGGTCCCTCCTTTATGTTAATACGGGCTGTTTGACAAGTTTGTGACGCTAGGAGACCCGGAAGAACGAGTCTGCATTTAATTGAAACTAAAACTGAAAAATAAAATAAAAAATCGGTGGAAAAGAGAGAAAAGTCTTGAGGTCATCGGGTTTGTATTATTCTAGCAGATCATTCATCCGCATCCAGCATGTCGGCGTCGGCGGTTTTTGTGCTGGATATCAAGGGGAAGGTAAGCTGTGCAGAAACTTTGTGGCGTTTGTCTCGGGGTTGGCATGCATACCTGACACCACACCGCCATCGGGACTGCGGACAAGGTCCGTCAAGAAGCGTCCAAAGCAACAGGTGACACCTGGACGAGTAAAAATGGGCCACGAAAATCAGCTCGCGTGTCTGCAAGGCGTTTGTGTTTATAGACTAAAAGAAAAAAGAGGCGCGTGCAAATCTGCTAGATTATTCGGTAATAAATCCATTTGCTGACAACGTCACCAAGGTTAAAGGCAGACAAACACCTGTAATTGGTTGTTAGAGTTCTTATTTTGAGTTTTATATAGATATCAACTTCGGTCAAAAGTACACTTGGAGTTAATCATTAACACATTATTATTATTATTATTATTATTATTATTATTATTATTATTATTATCAACATGCATTGCTAAAGTAAAACTAGATCTTGTGTATTTCTTTTTTGTTTCCGTCTGGTCACAGAGAGATACTTCCTTTTTTCCATTGTAGGGATCACATTGTTTCAATAAAACAAGAACTACATTTGAATGAACAATAAACAAAGTCAATATTTTACAAGTGGGCTTAACCTGCTTCGCGTTCATCTTGTTCCTTCACCCAGTAGCACTTCAGTGACTGCTCAAGGTGTTAATAATGACATGCAACCACAGGTACCTGCTTTTTGTTGAGTTTGCTTTGTTATGTAGCAGGTTGGTATTGTTTTGCTCGGTGCAGTTGGAGGTGTAGTGCAGCTATGGTTGATAAGGCATTTCTTTACCCTTGTCAGCGTCAGTACAGCGTCAGTGATACAGCATCTACTCTACTGACACTACAGCACAGCACCTGGGAAAGACAACACAATACTGGATAAGGTTTCCTTGGATAGGATTCTCATGGGAGGAAGTGTAGCCTAGTAACGAGCAGGTAGCCTAGTAACGAGCAGGTAGCCAAGTAACTAATCAAGCTCCAACACCTACACACATTGTAAGCAGTCCTACACACATAACCAAAGATATTCAGTTCTAACAAAAATGTAATGGAATGTATTGACATGAAGAAATACAAATGCCGAGAGCTTCCTTAAATTCCCTTGATCCTTGGGTTCTAGTTTTTTGTTAATATTTTAAACAATTTAGGCCTCCTAGTTAGAGTAAAGCATCTCTGCCTCCATGCAATATGACACCTGGCTTGGAGAGACGTTTTTGTTCGGAATGTTTTCTTGTTTTACACTTTATGTAACTCCATCGCCTGCCTTTGAATTCATGGTGCTCTGAATGACTGAATTGAAGGTTCTGATACTTTTGGACAATGTTACTGAAGTAGCCGTTAGCCATTGTAAAGTATAGCAGCTGTATGACTGTGCCATGAACTTTGATTTAATTCAGGCCCCAGTGTTATAATGCAGCGCAGATTTCCTCCAGCAGAAAGGATGTCTGCAGCCGGTTTAGCAGCTTTCATGTGAAATGCCCTGAAGGTGTTTTCTAATCCCTGGTACAGTATCCTAATGCCTGCTGTAATTGTGAGCACAATGAATGAATGCATGGCTGTATCTCTTCATGGAAAGCCCCAGGCAGCCCTCATATTGTATTGTGTCTTCAGACACATGAATGGAGGTCCCGCTTATCAGGTCACCTGCCTACCCAGGTAACGAACCTGAGCAGTCAGGAAGAAGTAATACTACGGAACCTCATGCATATGCACCGGGCGGCGTTGTGTGATACACTGCTGTTACAGATTGTGCCCCCTGCTGGTGGGATGAGGTGAGGTTAAAAGCTCTAAAACCACAAACACACTTGCGGTATGCAGGGTCGCCAGCTCACGCCCAGCATCCACCCCTGATGCATATAGTTTATGCATCAGTTTATAAATAGGCTCGTATACTGTACATTACAAACTGAAAAGCATTTCTTAATGTTGTTAGTAAGCTTGGTGCTGTTACTGTTGATATATGATTAGGGCTTGTAGTTTTCGGGTTTTATTTTTGATCACGTGATGTCCCTTTAAACATATTTTGAGCCGATTCGCTTTCTTAATCAACTAATTACCAAAGGAAGTTGTTTCTTTTTACCCTCATATCTTGATTGAGTTAAAAACTACGTGCATTGATCTCACCTGATTCTATCTGAACTTGAATTTCGTTCTGTTTCCAATCTTCGAATTCAGTTTATTAATTTCCACTGCGTTAGTTTCTAGCAGTGCGTGGCTAATTTAAACAACCTGGTATTCAGTTAAGGCTTAACAACTATTAATTAAGGTTTAAAGGGAGGGAGAGAGATGGAAACTAAAAAACGAAAACTAGAAGCCCTAGAGATGATGTATCTGTGTCTGTCTGTCTGTCTGTCTGACTATCCCGAGTGATTGATGGTCAGTGGCATGCATTGAACCCTCTGTCTGTCTGTCCCAGGTGCTGATCTCTCGGAATTACAAGGGGGATATTGATATGAATGAAATCGATCACTTCATGCCCATTCTGATGCAGAAGGAGGAGGAAGTTGATGTGTCTCCATTTGTGGCCCACGGGGCAGTGCACTTCCTGTGGATCAAACACAGTAACCTGTACTGTATCCTTTCACAGAGAGGCTCCCGCACAGGCACTTACATGGTCATTTCTTACTGTTCATCTAAAAAAAAAAAAAGTTTTATATATACACTCAAATGCTTTCGTGTCATTTTAATCAGACTGAGCAAAAATGTTTACAATAAACAAGTTGACTTTATCTGGAATTCACCTAACCCTAACCCTAGGCCTATACCTAACTCTAACCCCAACTCTAACCCTGACCTGAACCCTAATAGGCAAACCCAAACTCTAATCCTAACCGTTACCACAACCCCAACCTTAACCTGAACCCTAAGAGGCAAACCCCAACTCTAACCCTAACCCTAACCCTGACCTGAACCCTAATAGGCAAACCCCAACTCTAACCCTAACCCCAACTCTAACCCCATCCCCAACTCTAACCCTAACCCTGACCTGAACCCTAATAGGCAAACCCCAACTCTAACCCTAACCCTCACCTGAACCCTAATAGGCAAACCCCAACTCTAACCCCAACCCCAACTCTAACCCCAACTCTAACCCTAACTCTAACCCTAACCGTCACCACAACCCCAACCTTAACCTGAACCCTAATAGGCAAACGCCAACTCTAACCCTAACCCTAACCCTAACCCTGACCTGAACCCTAATAGGCAAACCCCAACTCTAACCCTAACCGTTACCACAACCCCAACCTTAACCTGAACCCTAATAGGCAAACCCCAACTCTAACTCTAACCCTAACCCTGACCTGAACCCTAATAGGCAAACCCCAACTCTAACTCTAACCCTAACCCTGACCTGAACCCTAATAGGCAAACCCCAACTCTAACACCAACCCCAACCCCAACTCTAACCCCATCCCCAACTCTAACCCCAACCCCAACTCTAACCCCAACTCTAACCCCATCCCCAACTCTAACCCCAACCCCAACTCTAACCCCAACCCTAACCTGAACCCTAATAGGCAAACCCCAACTCTAACACCAACCCCAACCCCAACTCTAACCCCTACCTAAACAAACCCTAACACTAATGTGTAGAACCCCAATCCTAAGCCTGATACAACAAGCATACTTTATATTTACAACATGTAAATGCTGCACAGCAGCTACCTGCAGTAAATCTTCTAATATTGTGAATTCTCATCAGCATTGTGTGGTCGATTCTTTCCTTACTGTTGATACACAGTGGTAGCAATGACTAAGAACAATGCCAACGCTGCCTTGGTCTTCGCCTTTCTCTATAAAATAGTGGAGGTAAGTGTCTAATGAAGCATCCTGTCAACACCTCACAAACCGTTTGAGATACTGACCGTCACATATCACAATGGACACCATTGCCAGCTTGACCTCTGACCTGCTATAACTACCATATTGCAGACAGGTGACTTTGTGTTTCTCTTGCATGTAGACACAATGGGGCGTGTTTTCAAAAGGTTTACTTAAAAGTAATTAACTCCTAAAACCTTTCCTCTTGTTAGCAGCATTAGCACTGGTGTCACTGTCCATGTGTCGAATAACTGCCCACTTCTTGTCCTGTTTGTTCTGTCCAATGGCCTAGCTGTAATCAGACCATCTGACCCACAGTGCAGGACTATACAACACGTGAATAAATACAGGGAAGCCCCAGTGTCCATGTTTTGAGCTGCAGCATTAACTTGAAAAATCACTTAATCTCACAAAGTCAAAGCAAAGGATCAAAGATTTCCATCCCAATGAAAGGTGGAGCAGTGATAGCCTGCTCACACTTCTGTGTGCTCTATTGAACTGAAGCCTTGATTATCAGTCTATTGATCTGAAGCCTTGATTATCACTCTATTGAGCAAGTAGTTTGTTTCTCATTTGGTAACATTTACAGGGAATTTTCTCCTTATAAAAACCAGGAGCATATTAAAGAATGGAGGTAGCACTTTGAAGATACGCCCCAGTATTTCCCATTGAGGGAACAGTCCTGGGTGGGGGGAGGGGCAGTTTTGTAGGCATGTGATTATATTCTGCTTTTGTGCTGCTTTCACAAGCAGTTTTGCGTGGGGGCAGTTTTGTAGGCATGTGATTTATATTCTTCTGCTTTTGTGCTGCTTTCGCAAGCAGGTTTGCGTGGGAGGTGGGGGTGTGGGGGACAGATATGTAGGGATTTGATTATATTGTGTTCCATTCTGTTCCTTGGTTTTGAATCTCTACCTAACAACCAAAACAAGTTGAAACCGGGTTACAGCCTGACTGAGAAACTGTTAAGAGGCTGTGGGGTATCATTTCAAAGTGTTACAATACCTCTGGTCTTCATCGGAGGTATAGAGGTATAGCACCTGTATGATTGATATTCGTTTTTTTACCCTTTCCTTTGCTATCCTTCTGAATGACTCCAAGTTGTGTTGTGTCTGCTCCACCTGCACCATCAGCAACCCCAGTCCCGTCGGTTCAGCAGTTATGTATTTAATGATGCATGTGAAATCTGTTTCTAGGTTTTTAAAGAGTATTTCAAAGAGCTGGAAGAGGAGAGTATCCGGGATAACTTCGTAACCGTATACGAGCTCATGGATGAGGTGATGGATTTTGGATTTCCTCAAACAACAGACAGCCAGATCCTGCAGGAGTAAGTGTGCCTCCCATTATCAGGAAACCTGGTGCAGGACTGTAACATGCTTCATTACATATACTGTAGCATGTAGTGTAGGGCTCCCTGGTACAGACTTACCTTGGAGGTTTTGCACACAAATGTTAACACTTTACAATATATTTCCCATGCTTTTACTATGCAAGAAGAATCGGGACCCAACAGGATACTCATCAGTCACTAGAAATACTTAATGATGAACAGACTGGTGATGCTGTTTCAGTTTGTACAGATAGCACGGTAGAAGGAGCCTGGCAGACTGGTGATGCTGTTTCAGTTTGTACAGCTAGTTTTCCTTTTTTTACAGTAGAGAATGTTGTTGTTTTTTTTATGCAGCTGGTTTCATCTCCAGGGTATTTTACGGCGTGCACTCATACATTTTTTTTTGTTAATAAATCTGAGTAAAGTTAAGAACCCATCCCTCTGTGCTGGCACTCCACTGCAGAGCCCTATGAGTGCCTCCCTGTTCTCAATTGCGATTCAAATGAGCAGCACCCGCGTGGGGCTGCAGGTGGTGCTTTGAAGCGCTGAGGGTTATTCAGTTGCTAATGCGCTTGTGTTCCTCTCATGTTCCGCACGCGCGCACGCTGCTGCTCGTTTAACAGCACGGGATAATTAAACAAAAAAGCAGACGATTGGGATGATTTTATTACTGAAGCTAGGTCACCTGGCCAGGGCTGGGAATGGGATACCAGAATTACATTAAGAACAATTAGGTTTCAAGAGCTTTCTTCGTGCATCAAAGGGCTTCAAAGGGCAAATAAATTTCCGAAGACAGTGCGTGATGATTGCCGGTGGGCGAAAGTGGCTGATTACTCTCTGTTTATCCACCCATCTTACTCTAGTGAGCAATTTGCAGCTTTTTTTTTTTTTTTTTTGTAAAAGCAAAATTTAGAAAGCTACAAAGGTTAATTTGAAGGACTCTTAATTCAAACTTCATCTCAGAGTACACAGCTAAACAGACATGCATACAGAACAGTAGGGCGATGTATATATCTTCTTTCAATTGCAGCAGCAGTTTTTTGTTTTTTTGATGGTATCCAATGCTTACTTTAGAGCACTCATTAAGTCCCCTGACCCGTTTTTAAAAAGCTCTGAGATGGCTTGCAATTTTGAGAGAAGCTCATGTAACAGAAGCTAATACAGTGAGACATTTATTTCCAAAGCAAACCATATCAGACAGGTGCTGTTGTGTACACACCACTTACTGTAAGCAGCTGGGACACAGTTTGTGCCCCATGCTGGACTCTCATTACACTTATCACTGTGAGAACCTCTGGAGTGGGCTCCTGCAAGGCAAGGTTCTGTACAGTAAGGCCATCATGCTTGCTGGGCAAACGTAGCTTTGGAGACTGACTGCAACCTGCAGACTCAAACCACCTTCCCAGAATGTGTGGGTCCCTTCAGGCATTGGTCAGGACTCTACTCAAATCATTCTAGCTTATTCTTTCCAAGCATGTTTGTTAGCACTTCTTGCAGTCCACAGTCTGCACACAGCTCTCATGGTAGATCACTGTCCCTCTGCAGGTACATCACACAACGGGGGCACAAGCTGGAGGTGGGCGCCCCCCGGCCCCCAGCAACTGTAACCAACGCCGTCTCCTGGAGATCAGAGGGGATCAAATACCGGAAGAACGAAGTGTTTATGGACGTTATTGAGTCGGTCAATTTACTGGTAAGAGGAACACACAGAGTAGATGCAGCAGGAGCGTGGGTTGAGATAGGCACAGGCATTAAACTGACTCTTCAAGTCCTCTTCGGAGGGTAGTTTGTGCTGAATTCATCCGATGAGTGCAGCACTGAATGATTTCCCAGGCTCTTCATCATTCATCAGCTTAGGAAATGAGACAGAACTTCCTAGAAGTACAGGAGCTCCTTCCAAAAACACCGAGAAACTCCTGTAAACACATGCATGTATTGTACTGTGTGGCTTAGGCACTGTGATATGTACTGTTTATATTACTAGTAGTATGATCTGAGGACTGCCATTATTTATTTATATATATATATATATATATATATATATATATATATATATAATGTGTGTATATGTATATGTATATATGTACAGTACTGTGCAAAAGTTTTAGGCAGGTGTGAAAAAATGCTGTAAAGTAAGAATGCTTTCAAAAATAGACATGTTAATAGATTATATTTATCAATTAACTAAATGCAAAGTGAGTGAACAGAAGAAAAATCTAAATCAAATCCATATTCGGTGTGACAACCCTTTGCCTTCAAAACAGCATCAATTCTTCTAGGTACACTTGCACAACGTCAGGGATTTTGTAGGCATATTGTCAGGAGTATGATTAAACAATTATACAAAACAGGTGCTAATGATCATCAATTCAATATGTAGGTTGAAACACAATCATTAACTGAAACAGAAACAGCTGTGTAGGAGGAATAAAACTGGGTGAGGAACAGCCAAACTCAGCTAACAAGGTGAGGTTGCTGAACAGTTTACTGTCAAAAGTCATACACCATGGCAAGACTGAGCACAGCAACAAGACACAAGGTAGTTATACTGCATCAGCAAGGTCTCTCCCAGGCAGAAATTTCAAGGCAGACAGGGGTTTCCAGATGTGCTGTCCAAGCTCTTTTGAAGAAGCACAAAGAAACGGGCAACGTTGAGGACCGTGAGCGCAGTGGTCGGCCAAGGAAACTTACTGCAGCAGATGAAAGACACATCATGCTTACTTCCCTTCACAATCGGAAGATGTCCAGCAGTGACATCAGCTCAGAACTGGCAGAAAACAGTGAGACCCTGGTACACCCATCTACTGTCCGGAGAAGTCTGGTCAGAAGTGGCCTTCATGGAAGACTTGCGGCCAAAAAGCCATACCTCCGGCGTGGAAACAAGGCCAAGCGACTCAACTATGCACGAAAACACAGGAACTGGGGTGCAGAAAAATGGCAGCAGGTGCTCTGGACTGATGAGTCAAAATTTGAAATATTTGGCTGTAGCAGAAGGCAGTTTGTTCGCCGAAGGGCTGGAGAGCGTACACGAATGAGTGTCTGCAGGCAACAGTGAAGCATGGTGGAGGTTCCTTGCAAGTTTGGGGCTGCATTTCTGCAAATGGAGTTGGGGATTTGGTCAGAATTAATGGTCTCCTCAATGCTGAGAAGTACAGGCAGATACTTATCCATCATGCAATACCATCAGGGAGGCATCTGATTGGCCCCAAATTTATTCTTCAGCATGACAACGACCCCAAACATACAGCGAAAGTCATTAAGAACTATCTTCAGCGTAAAGAAGAACAAGGAGTCCTGGAAGTGATGGTATGGCCCCACAGAGCCCTGATCTCAACATCATCGAGTCTGTCTGGGATTACATGAAGAGAGAGAAGCAACTGAGGCTGCCTAAATCCACAGAAGAACTGTGGTTAGTTCTCCAAGATGTTTGGGCCAACCTACCTGCCGAGTTCCTTCAAAAACTGTGTGCAAGTGTACCTAGAAGAATTGATGCTTGATGCTGTTTTGAAGGCAAAGGGTGGTCACACCAAATATGGATTTGATTTAGATTTTTCTTCTGTTCACTCACTTTGCATTTAGTTAATTGATAAATAAAATCTATTAACATGTCTATTTTTGAAAGCATTCTTACTTTACACCTGCCTAAAACTTTTGCACAGTACTGTATATGTATATGTGTATGTTTAAGTAGAGCTCGTGTCCCTTGGGAGCTCTCTGTGACCCGGGGCTCTGTGTCCCTCCCTCTCAGGTGAGTGCGAGTGGCAGCGTGCTGCGCAGTGAGATCGTGGGCAGTGTCAAGATGAAGGTGGTCCTGTCAGGAATGCCAGAGCTGCGGCTGGGACTCAATGACAAGCTCCTCTTTCAGAACACCGGCAGTGAGTCGCACACACAGCAGTACCGGGGCGCTCCCCGGGGCTTCACACGACTGCTTTACTGTTAACTGCTCTCTTCAGAAAGAGAAGGGCCATACCATAGTAAAAGAACAGCACAGTCTGATAAATCACAGTGAAAGCACCGTGAAGCATAGGGAAGCATTGTCAATCCCAGAGAGGCATGGGAAAGCATATTAAAAAAAAAAAAAACTATTATTATACTATTACTCTGATATATTGTTATATTAGGGACAGGGAGGGCAGGGCACACAGGGTGCAGAACTGTGAGGGCTGCTACCACTCTATACCCAAGCATGGGCTGGCTCTTAAAGGGCTGCTGAACAGGAATAAAGATCACCACCTTAATAACACCTCCGGGCATTCTCTTACCCTGGTGCTGTATCCCTGTACATACACCGCTGTCGGTACTGGTGTCGTTTGAATGGTTCTGTGCAGAAGGAGAGTCACAGGTCTCCCTGCTGGGATGAAGGGATCCCACGCAGGGTCTCTGATCTCCAAAAGCAGAGTGTCCAGCTCAGGCAGCTCTTGGGAACATCAAGCCCTGGAGCTGCTTTGAATCTGGTTGGGAAATGTCACAGAGAAGGTGTTTCTTTTGAAGCAGGAGAAAGTGTATGCACAGAGTGTTTTAACCTATCAAGTGATAGTGGCTGCTGATAGTATGGGGTCAGAGGGTTAAAGCACAGAAGCTCTGGTTTTGTCTTCACACAGGGGATAAGGGTAAGGCTGTGGAGCTGGAGGTATAGTATGGGTTCAGAGGGTTAATGCACAGAAGCTCTGGTTTTGTTTTCACACAGGGGATAAGGGTAAGGCTGTGGAGCTGGAGGATGTGAAGTTCCACCAGTGTGTGCGGCTGTCCCGCTTTGAGAACGACCGCACCATCTCCTTCATCCCCCCCGACGGAGACTGTGAGCTGATGTCCTATCGACTCAACACGCATGTGAGTGCAGGCCAGAGCTGCTGGGCGGGGGCAGTGCCAGCACCTACTGAACACAAACTCACTGCCGTGCTTTTTGATTATATTACAGATTGTACGCCAGCACAACCTTTACAGCCAATCAGATCGCTCTGTTACTGTGGGATATGTCACGATGCACTACAGCGTTTGATTTTTTGTTGTGTATGAAATCACTACGGCAACTGTGCAGACCACCGCAGAAGAAATCCAAGTAGAAAACAAAAAAACATATGTTTCTGTAAAGCCGTATGCTAGCAATGATTTGTTTTTAAGTGCAGTAAACTGGGCAGGTCTCATGATTTATTCAGATTCGGAACCTTCACCTCCTCGTGTACTACACCTAAATACAAGTATATCTAAGAACAAAACCAATTACCTGCGTGCAACGACTTGCCTGTTACCAACAGTATGAAGAAGATAAAGAAAATGATCCCTCCTGATTTCAGGTGAAACCTCTGATCTGGATTGAATCTGTCATTGAGAAATATTCCCACAGCCGAGTGGAGATCATGGTCAAGGTAAATATTCCCACAGCCGAGTGGAGGTCATGGTCAAGGTAAATATTCCCACAGCCGAGTGGAGAGCATGGTCAAGGTAAATATTTCCACAGCCGAGTGGAGAGCATGGTCAAGGTAAATATTCCCACAGCCGAGTGGAGAGCATGGTCAAGGTAAATATTCCCACAGCCGAGTGGAGAGCATGGTCAAGGTAAAGTTTGATTTGTTTGTTTGTATGAATTTGGGGCGAGTCAAGTGTTCCTTGGTGGTTCAGCAAACAATCATGGAGACCGAAGACCCCAATGTTTGTCCACATCGCTGGGCTGAGAGAAGGTAGTTTTTCAGTATGTCACAGTATATAGGTTCCATTACAGCATTATAACAATGAATATAAGTTTAGGAAGATAAAAGTCACACAGTAATACAGTACAGTGATGAGACTGCTTTAATAACATGGATGCATGATACAGTCTACCCCACTGGAGCCATCCCTGTAGAAACTCCCCCTCCCTCCCATAACCCCTTGTACTCCTCAAGGCCAGGGGTCAGTTCAAGCAGAGATCGACGGCAAACAATGTGGAGATCACGGTTCCTGTGCCGAGCGACGCCGACTCTCCGAAATTCAAGGCATGCACCGGCAGCGCCAAATGGGTGCCGGAGAAGAACGCGGTCATCTGGACCATTAAATCATTTCCTGTGAGTACCGAGCCCTCCTCTCTCCTGTCCAGCCATGCCTCGCGGACGTATGAGATACATCAGTAAGAAATAACCCCATGGGAAAGAATGGGCTGTTTCTTACATCAGCCAGGGGGGCGTGTTAATGGTTACACTCTGGTGTACCAGCTGTACAAAGAGATCCATTGAAGCGACAGGTAGTTTTAACCCTTTCATGCATGGCAACCTCATATAGGGACAGATACAAAAAAAAACTCTCTTGTAGTCTTTGTATTGGGACGTATGAAAGACATAAATGCATGATGACCTCATATGAGCCGGATGCCATTTTTCCCCATATAAAGGAATGAAAAAAAATATATATTAAAAATATATTTAGAAATGTGTCCAAAGACTAAAACCGAAAGCGAATTTAAACGAGAGGGAAATGCATTCGCAAAGATCACCATGATATTTCAGTGGTCAGGATGTGGTGCTGTGGTTCTCTTTGCTTTTTATAGGACACAGTGTGCATTTGGCTGTTGTTGTTTGCTTGCTTCTTGTCTTTTATTCTTTGGACTGAAGCCCTTATATTTTACAATAAGGACTTTAGACCTGCCTTTAAACGCCCGTCACAAAGAGCCTGTAAATGTTTTGCATTTATGGCTTGGTGTCATACAGCACCAATAGAAATGAAACTTGGTTTGTCCCTACAGGGGGGTAAGGAGTACCTGATGCGGGCACACTTTTGTCTGCCCAGTGTGGACAGTGAAGAACTGGAAAGGAAGCCGCCGATCACGGTCAAATTTGAGATTCCCTACTTCACTGTATCAGGGATTCAGGTCAGGAGGCGATCTCAGTGTAACCGGATCAGCATACAGGGATGGGAATAAGACTCCCATTGCACAGCAGTGTCACCCATTCCAGGTTTTACTACAAGCTCGATTAGCCCCAGTGTGTGTAGGCCACAAGCTCAGGGGAGTTTTATTAAACTCATAGTGAAGCTAGGATTGGATCACCCTGCTGTGCAATGGGATAGTCTTGTTTCTATCTCTGGTGTACATTGCCATCTTGATACAAAAACATCATATTAATTTGAAATGTTTGCAGCAGTACTGTAAAGTTATGGATGTACAAAATCTTTTTTGATATGTTATTTAGCCCCCCTGTTTTACAGTGGTAGTGATACACAGCAAGTAGGGTTAGTACTACTGAGGTCCACACAAATAGTGTGATCCTTTCAGAAATGTCCTAAAACCCCATAATACTGCAAGTAACAGGACGCACGAGCACAAACAGTGTTGCGATCTGCGAGATGCAAACAACCGGGACATCCAAACCGAAAGGGGTTGTTGAAAGTTTAAACCCTCTTTAGAAATCCTCTATTCATCCAAAAGGTAACATTCATAACATGACTTCTGCAGTACTGACAACCAATTCATATTGTGCGTCTCTGTTGCAGTGATATAGTATGGTCATCTAACCTGTGCTTAGCGTACGGTGCTGGCATTGTGGTGTTGCTGTAGTAATCTGCATGCTGGCATTGTGGTGTTGCTGTAGTAATCTGCATGCTGGCATTGTGGTGTTGCTGTAGTAATCTGCATGCTGGCATTGTGGTGTTGCTGTAGTAATCTGCATGCTGGCATTGTGGTGTTGCTGTAGTAATCTGCATGCTGGCATTGTGGTGTTGCTGTAGTAATCTGCATGCTGGCATTGTGGTGTTGCTGTAGTAATCTGCATGCTGGCATTGTGGTGTTGCTGTAGTAATCTGCATGCTGGCATTGTGGTGTTGCTGTAGTAATCTGCATGCTGGCATTGTGGTGTTGCTGTAGTAATCTGCATGCTGGCATTGTGGTGTTGCTGTAGTAATCTGCATGCTGGCATTGTGGTGTTGCTGTAGTAATCTGCATGCTGGCATTGTGGTGTTGCTGTAGTAATCTGCATGCTGGCATTGTGGTGTTGCTGTAGTAATCTGCATGCTGGCATTGTGGTGTTGCTGTAGTAATCTGCATGCTGGCATTGTGGTGTTGCTGTAGTAATCTGCATGCTGGCATTGTGGTGTTGCTGTAGTAATCTGCATGCTGGCATTGTGGTGTTGCTGTAGTAATCTGCATGGATGTGGAAGCATAAGGTTAGAAACTGGGATCTGTTAGTGTCCCGGGGAGGCATATTGAAATATCGCGACACCGTCTCATAACAGGGACAGGTGGCAAGCCTAGCTGCTAATCCTGGTTTTATTTTCTCTTCCTGCTTCCTCAGGTTCGCTACCTGAAGATCATTGAGAAGAGTGGATACCACGCCCTGCCCTGGGTCAGGTACATCACCCAGAGTGGAGGTAAGCCAGCCTGCTATTAAAAAATTACTAATGCACAGGAAAAAGGGTGGAACTGGGGCTCCAACTCTGCTCTTAGATAGAACATGATTTACCCAGCGATCTCAAAACTTTACAAGAAACAACTAAGATGTGCTTAGGAGCCCTTTATTCCATCACCCTCCGCAGTGATACAGATGCAAGGGGTTTTTATGGGTTATTACAGGGATGGCCCTACCCTGGTCCTGGCGCCACGGTCCTGCAGGTTTTCTGGGTATCTTTAAATCATCTATGGATAAAGACATGGAACTTTTTTTAGTGTCGACCAAGGATGAAAATAATTGGTTCAATGAAGTAATTGAGAACTCTGGTGGAACGAAAACCAGAAGATGCCCCCTGGTGTATGATAATGAATTTAGACAAGAGTTCTAAAACACTTTTCATTTGCAGATTACCAGCTTCGGACAAACTAAACTGTGCATTGAAGATGAATTTCACACCATCTTTACTGTGCAGACGAAGACCAAACAATGGGAAATCAAACCGGACAATACAGACAATCCTTTTATGAAAGACGGCTTATTTATTATTGAAAATGTTAAGTGGGAGACGATTTGTGTTGAAATGCAATGCAACGCATGAAACATCAATCACTGCACCATGTAAACTGTGACAATAGGGACAGGTCATATCATAGGTTGTTCTCAATTTATGAGGATGTTTAGCATATTTTAAAAAACATTAAATATAGTGTAACTATGCGTAATAACATTGTAAGGATGTTTCAGAACACATGTATTTACTAAGTAACTGCTTTGTAAATACACAGTAATTAGAAACACAATGGAAAGTGTTACAGAAATAACCTGGACAATAACTGACTGGGAACATTACTAAACATCCCAGCAGTTTAAATGTGACCAGGATTGTGCTTTGATTGTGCTTGGATCTGTACCGTCCTGGCTTGTTTTATTTCTTCTCACTTTGTATCTTTGGAGAGGGGGGTGTTTTCATTAAACTTCTTCTGATCAGACTGCTCTAGTGTATATGCCTAGTTTAGCTTCCTCTCAGGGGACCTGCTGCTGCTCTGATCCTGTGTCAGTCGTGGTTCATCGTCGTAGGTCCTGTCTAATAAGACACGGCTCACGAGGGAAGTCATACACTCTACAAAGCTAAAGATTGCTGAAGCTTTCTCTTTTAAAAAATAAAGACGAGCCAATGTCAAAATGGGAGAGATTTTTTTTCCCCTTTTATATTAATTTAGCAAAACAGACTCAACACTAGTAAGTCGCCTTGGATAAACATGTCTGCTAAATAAACAAATAATAATATGTATTTTATACATTTTATATGTATGAAGTTGGTTGGGAAAAAAAGCTTTACAAAAATAAATCAACCACTACGTGAGTGTGGATTAACGCTATATTTAGAATAGTTAATAAATAAATAGAATAAAATTGGATTTTTATGGCACGTATGGTCGCACAGTATGTTAGTAAATAGACTTATTCACAGCACTGTAACCAATAGAATTCTTGTTCTGTATTTACCTACGCCTTCCTTACACACCAAGTTATCTACAAACCACAAGCACACCCTTACAAAAGCTTTCCACTGTATGTTTGGACGGTACTTTTGCAGATTCATGATGCTTTGTGGAAATACAAACCCAGTTCAGTCTGCTCTCTGATTTGAGGTGTCATTTCGAAGGAGTTGTAGCTTTGCAGGGAGCGAGGCAGACCAGCAAGCAGATTATCTACTGAGTGTCTGGGAATGATCCACACCCAGGTGAGGAAGTGAGACACAGGGTTGCCGTAGAGACCTCCTGCTGTGTACCACTGGACTGTTTGTGGAGGGATTGTTTTTAATTTGCCATTTTCATCCTAGGTGTGTGAGAGAGAGAGGAACCTGCTCCCTATTCAGCCAAGAAAGCAAGGCTATTATTACACCCCTTGTGTTGTCCAAACACACATTCAATTCAAAGGCAAAAAAAAAAAAAAGGGAAGTTTTATGCAGTTAAAAATATGTTATTCTTGAAATTTGCCATTTGCAGTGTGAGGGCTTGTGTATTAACTGTTGATACGCAATACGCGGGTTCAGTAGGCTTCATTGGGAGCATGCTCAGTACATGGTGTGCATCGCAAGAGAGGGTAGAGAGTGCAGCTGTTTAGTCTCGCTTGCAAGTCTCCCTCACACATTTCAAACACAGTGTAACAAATACAAATGACTTCTTTTCTGTCCTGCAGTATCCTTGGCGGGCTTTCCCTCGAAAAAGGTTTCGTAAAGTTATGAACCTCCAACCTTTGATCTGTTGGAGAATGCCTTGTCAACAGCAAACATCTCTGTGCTGGAATCTTCAGTCGTGTTCCAAGACGGTACACAACGTTCTCGAACGTTCTCTTTTTTTTTTAGAATTATTTTTATTATTGAACTCTTGTTTTTAATGTCTGATATTTCTTTTTTTTGCCTGAAATTGCATGACCAAAACCTTTTTTAAAAGAACTTGAAAGCTGTGAATAGTTCTTACAGCTGGTAGTTATCATTTCACTGTATTTTTTACATTGATTTGCATCCATTCAAGTAACACTACAGGTTATACGTACTTTCCTGTCACTGTTCATCACTTCCATGTGCTTCAGAGTAGGATCTCATGTGGTTTCCTAACACCTGCAGCAAAGGAATTACACTGATAGTGTTGTGCCTACAAAAAGAAAATCAAATCTATTCTGCAGGAATCACGAGGTACTGGTGAAGATGTTGTTGTGCTAATGAGAGGCAATAGAATCCTTAGTTACTGCCTTATTACAGCTCACAGGTGCATGGAAACCGCATCCCAGCGCTGAGATCCTAAAGCCAGCCGTGTGACTGACTTCCATTCATCTGCTACAAACACAGGACATGCTGCCTGGCAGCCGATATTACACTACAAATCCCAACGGTGGTCCCTGTGCACGGTGGCCCCGATCGCTTGTCTCTCTCAGCACGTGAGAGCCTCTCACTCGCTGACAATAGGCTGCACAGAGCCCAAGACAAAGGGCAGGCTGTCTCTCCTCTGCCCTGTCAGCTACCAGTACAGCCCGCCGGGCAGCCGGGAGACAGAGGAGAGAGAGAGATGACGTTTTGCTAAGGCACAATCGCTATTGTGTCTACCCACCATGAGAGAGAACGATTATCCATTGAGGTGATCTCTCTTATATACAGTACTTCTATAGGACAGTGTTTCACGTATTTTGTTTCGCATGTGTCATCATCCCCTGCCTTGTATTCTGTAATACTTAAAAGCTTCATCACAATGGGAAAGAAAGCAGTTATGAAGAGATTTCGACAAGGTACCGTCACAAGAGAGACTGCTTAACGGGACCAGCTAGATGTCTATAGAACTCAGTAAACAAGACTGTACGGCAAAGCTCAAATCTTTACTTACACCACATCAAAAACACTTGAACACTATAAACATCACATTTGTAATGTACAAGAGGGGGCATCGCATTTTCATCACTTTGCAAAACAGAGATTCTGACCTGCTAAAATGCCAGGGATACATACAATTGAATCATGCCCTGTTCACTTTATTAGCAGCATTGCAACAATGCAAAAACAAATCCCGTCCCATGTATCGAAATCTGCATTACCATTTTTTGCATTACAATTTGAAAGATGGGAGATCATGTGCGTAGCGATTACCTTGTGTTCATTAATCAGTGCTGAACAGCAGCGCAATCAATTCAACTAAACCGCAGAGGACCACCACTCTTCAGAGCATTACAATTGGGGTTTAATATATTTGTGTCTATATAAATAAGAAAGGGCGTGTGACATCTCATTCATTTAAATGACGACTGTATTCAGCTTCTGCTAGGAATGGGAATCAGGAAATGGTGATCAACACTCTCCTAGATTTCCTGTATCATGAACATGGGACAGCCCCACTTTGAAGGAGGCCTGTGTGGTAAGCATACAGCCTTCACTCTTGGATCTTTTACCAGGACACAATGAATCAAGATCCATGAACTCTGGCTTTCTGCATTACTTCCTGGTTCTGTGGTAACATTGGACTCTACAGTATATTCACTAAGCTGTGACTCACTTGCTTTCATGAATTAACTAGTGTTACATTAAACAGTCATGTGCAAATGTATGAGAACAACTCAAGATTATATCCTTTATATAGCTACCTGCAAGAAAACCTCTGGGTGTGAGAATTTACATTTCCACTCAGTGTAATCAGTGATATAGAAACAATAGGCACTCATATGGGAAAATGTTAGACCACTTTGCTCTTTAATTAGGCATCTTGAACAACTTCTACAAAGTCTCCTGCATTTTACCATGTGTGGCTCTGTGTTCCTGTTCTCTTACTATTTTAAATGAATTGCATGTGTGGTCTAATAAAGTCATCAATTAAATTAGACCATCACTAATGTGCAACTTTCAGTTGCAATGGTTTGGTTTCACATGCACAACAAATCCAAACTTCAGAAGCAATGGGGTGTTTGTTCTCATACATCTTCACACTGCTGTATAAATGAAACTGTCACGGCCGGTTTGAGAAACTCTTTGGGAGAGGCTTGATCCACCTTCACCTTGTTCATACATTCTCATATTAAATCTGCATCACAGTTAAGAATTGAAGAGAGAAGCATCCTCGGTGTTCCTCGAATTCCAATATATTATTTATTAAAAGTGCCTCAAGAAATTACAAAAACTCTCTATTTCTAATTATTGCACTTTTCATAAACTTTTCATAATCATCGACAAAATTCATGCCTCTGTAACCAGTACAAAAAACATGATGTGCAAGACTCAGGACAGATTGCAGATTGTTGCTTGGTTTTGAACTATGTCAAATATTTTGTCACAACAACAGTGTGTGTTTGAGAGAGAGAGAGAGATTGCTGTGTTATTAATATAGACAGACGGACACGTGCACAGGTACGGTGTGTATTTGAGAGAGAGAGAGATTGCTGTGTTATTAATATAGACAGACGGACACGTGCACAGGTACGGTGTGTTGCACAGTATTCTTGTCTTATACATTTCCAAAACTGTTTATCTAATAATACGATTCAATCTCAACCATACATAAATAGTATTGTAAAGTGAAAAAATAATTTCACATCTTCATCCTAATTCACACTTCAGGATAACAGAGACCTCTTTGTAGATACCTCTGTCGCAGTTGATGTTTATATCAAGTACACAAGTCCCTTTGCAGTTATGACTTCAGCACACTCCAAACCTTCTCAAGATGGCCATCGGCAAAGCCACATATCTCACTGAGCAGAACCACGGCAGGAACACGGAAATCAGACAATGTCATCATCACTGCTAGGAACAACGGAGTCACCAAATCCTTTACTAGGACCTCTGCTGCATCAGACTTTCAGAAGAGTTAAATCAAGTTGGCCATGCTGGAGGTGGTCTCCCTCGTGTTCTCTGCCATCCTTCCAGAGACGGTGAAGATGCCGAGGCCGGCGTTCAAGAATCTCTGCCCTCCGTCCGCGGGGTTCCGAAGCCTGGTGACGACAACGTAGACAAACAGAGAGAACACGGTCACCGCCCCTGCGGCTGCCAGCACAGCCCCAGAAATGAACATCTCGTTGAGGACGAAGCCTGGCTTGGGCAGCCCGCTGGAGTCGGACAGGATGAGCAGGACCGCCCCGCAGAGCAGCAGGACCAGCCCGGTGGCCAGGATGACGAGGTGGTCGGAGACGCCACCGCTCCGGAGCATCTCGATGCGCTGCCGGCTGTGCACGCAGTTCATGTCCTGGATGGCAGAGCTCAGCAGCTGCTTGAGGAGGACAGCCAGGGCCAGGAGGCACAGCGCCATGCCCACGCCCAGCCGCCACTCACTGGACAGGCTGCTGCTGGTGGAGAGCAGCCCCACCCCGCCCAGCCCGCAGCCCAAGATCAGGAGCACCGAGGCGCAGTAGCACAGGATCGACCTCTTGGGGTCCCGGAACCACCACAGCTCCACCTGCTCCTCCAGGATGTTCCTCTGGATCCGCTGTGGGTCCGCCGGGGTCCGCGGTGGAGAGAGATCAGCCAGTTCAGACATCTTACAACGACGACACAGTCCTGGGAAAAACAAAATGTACCAATTTATAAAAGACGTGGTTCCAACACGCTTGCATATTAACGAATGGGGAGGAGGAGGATTACTCCTTGCTTGAATGTAAAAGAAGTGTGTCGAATAGTTTTGAAACATTTGAAACAGTTTCATTTTACTTTAAAAAAAATAAATAAATGGTGCAAATTGTACTTCGGTGTACAGATCGAAAATCGAAAATCGAAAATCGTTTATCTTAATGCATTTAACCCTCCCATGGACCCCAGTGTAGCAGAGACAAATAGACAGGAATGACAGGAAGCAATCTCCTGCACGCTGGAAATACCCGCTGGTCTATTCTGGAGCTGCACTCCAGTATCACGACAGTCAATTCTCCTACCTTTCCGTTAGGACGAAGAGGGGACTGTTTTTGACAAGAAACACATTGCTTCTTGTCTACCTTGCAAGTGTTTCAGCTTTTTTGTTAACCATGCGAGGAGCTCAGCATCTAGAAGGGCTGCTTTCCACTGTTGTAAGGACCTTTTAATCTTGTCAGGTATGTAGCAGCCCATATGAACTCCCTTCAGCAACCCATAAGTCTGCCTCCAGTACTAATAAAACAGCTGTACAGAGCAACCCTGCTGAGAAGGCTTGTGATTTAAAAGAGCAAAGTCTGTTATTAGAAGCATGAATTGCTGCGTCCATGAAAAATAATAGTAATACAGCGATCCTTCAGTTTAATAGCAAATCCTACAAGGTTGCTATTGGGGAAGGGGATGCAGGAACCGAATAGGCTGGTAACACTTTATGGCTGCCAAATCCATAATGAATTGTAACTGAATACCACAGGAACAACAGCTGAAGATCTGATGCACGTCCTCCGAGTTGTTCACATGTGTAAGGCATGCATTCCAGCATGAATGAACACTTCTCACAATCCCCTGAATGCATGCCTTATACTGTACATGAGATCAGCTCAGAGGAAGTGAACATCACCCGTTACAAAGGAACATGGGTAACACTTTAAAATAAGTGTCTGTAATTCCAATGCAACTAACACATGACTTCCTACTGATTTCAAATGAAATTCCTATTGAATTCAAAAGTCACACGCACGAGTTCATGACATTTCCCTTAATTCACATGAAATAATCATGAACAGACACTTACTTTAAAGGGTTACTGGAACATGGAATGAATTAACAGGGCTGAATTCAAAATGAATTAATCCAGAACTCAGAGGAAGAGCATGAGATATTCAGGTGTTATTCCTGCAGCATTGAGTCGCAATTCATTACGAATTTGCAGCCAATATTTTAGTGTTACCAATATGCCTTTTGGGAGACTAAGTAGCATCCCCAAACAAGGGGCTTCGGTACCTGCAAAGCTGGAAGGTGTCTGCTGATCTAAGGGCCATGAATGGCGAGACGTCCACAATCAAACAACGATCTTCAGAATCCCACCTTCAACAGGGGTGAGTGCACCCTGTGATTCTTCAGCACCTCGACAATATTCACAATCCGTCACGGTTTCCTTGACCGATGCCGAAGAGCAATCCTGTTGTGTTTGGTATGTCTTGATCTTGTTTAAATATTCAGATTATTTGGAGATGTGTTTCTACTGCATGCGTGCTCCTCGTCAGGAATGTCAGAATTCCCATGCATTTTCAAAATGCATCTGATTTTCCGTCTGATTCAAAGCCATTCCAAGTGTCTCGCTGCCTTGTGTACAGCAGCTCAATGTCTGTATCCCAACTATTCCAAAAATAAAAGGTCTATCAGCATTTCAGATGTCTTTGACTTGAGCCATCAATGTGTCGTTTACACACTAAACAGCGAAAGTGAAAAGGGGCACTCTTGATTGAGAATCATTCAGGCGTGCAGAAGAACGAGAAAGACTTCACCTGTGTGCCATTGGAAATAAAAATTAAAAAATGAAAACCAGCAGGCCTGATTAATTCAAACACCCACAGAATCCAGCCCATTCAGCAGGTTCATCTAGGAGTGCCTTGCTGTTAGTTTCATATCATCTTGCTAAATAATTCAGAAAGGTCTTTAGATCAAAAGGAGACCAAAAAAATAGGTGGAGATTGCCTTAAGAGGTTCCCGAGTTTCAACACTGTTTCTAAAAAAATAAATACAGTACTCACCATCCTCTGGACTGTTTATATTTAGTGGTATTTACTAAAAAGATAAAGATTATATATATATATATATATATATATATATATATATATATATATATATATATATATATATATATATATATATAACAGAACAAAAAGTTACAGCACGTTCCACGTGTTTAGAAATCAGGTTTCTTTTTCCCTGCTATATTGAACCATGAATAGGACTTGACTCCAGCCTGCTGACCTTCTGAATCCTTGATTGATTATGTTTTCTCTTTCTCCTCTTCTTTTCAGCTCTCTCTCTGGTTTTCTTTTTTTTCTTCCTTCACACAGGCAAAGCTTGCATCCCCTGGCAGGCATCCTTGCTTGGCCTGTCTCTGCCAAATGCCATGGGAGATGCCTGTGAGATTTCTTGTAGTATGAGACTGTGGAGAGGCTGTGGAATGAGAGGAGAGGAGAAGGAGGGGAGAGGGGGGTCCTGTGTGAACTTCAACGGGTTTATTCAGCACATGTCCTGCACAGAAGAGGCTGGCTCCTGACACAGATTGCTCACTCTCTTCTCCGCTCCCTCACCACTCAAAGGAGACAATGGGAGAAATCTCTGCCTCGCCTTGGCAGAATTTAACCCTTCATGAATCTCTTTGGGGCACCGACTTTCCTGAAAGACAGATGAAGAACGATATTAAAATATATGAAGGCAAGTTACTGCCTGCCAACAGCAGTCTTGTAAGTGAAGGACTGCAGTACAGAAGAGATATTGGTGCAGATGCACTGCACCCATTTCCTTGGAGAAGTAGAGGCGTGGTCACGTACTGTACATCTGCATCTACAGAAAAGATGCTCTCTCGTCTTTTTATCTAGACGTTTTCTTCTTTTCTGCTTTTGTATTTGATTCCCATATTTGTGCATTCAAACTCCTATCGTCTTTGCAGTAGCCTTCTTTAATTAAAAACTGCCCAAAATAAAAGGACACCGATAAAAGTGAACCTCTTTGGTTTTCTTTCAGTTCCTCAGGTAAAATGTACTGTGTGTGAAAGTTCTCCAGGGAAAAAGTCCACTTTACGCGATTGTGTTTACTTTTAGGATTTCCCTTTCCTGATTAAACAACAATGCTGCAAACAACTACACAGCAAATACACGACCCACAATGTTTTAAAAGTTACTTTACAATTGTTTAAATGCACTGCGAAGAAAGCTGAAAACGAAGTTTAACTGCACCGCTTATTAATTTCTGTATTATTATTTATTTAAAAAGCCTTGTTTACCCAGCATGTCTCCTGGGAAGATGTGTTCTCTCATTTCCAGCGTAGCTGTTCCCCGTTGTTCTGTGACAGAGAAACTGCAAGGTTACATGATAAGCAACTCTCATCCCTTTCCTGGTTCACACAGATTCAATCCCCTGATTAGTCCTCAGCTCTCACCGGCAGACCAAACAACCTCCCACTGAATCTGTGTCTAGTGGCCGTGACTCACACGTGCGCTGTGAGTGAAGTCAGAGCAGGAAATGTTTCATTTACAGATGTTTATCTATATCCATAGACTGTATATCTTTGGGATACAGTTCCTGCTTCAGCTGGGGAAGGAGGTGCTTTCAGAGCTTCTGCTGCCTTGCTTTACTGTGCTTAACCATTGCTGCAGGTGTTCCAGGGTCATGCAGCTGTCTGTTTCTGGTGGACCAGCCCCTCACACCCCGGGAGCAAACCTGTCACGAGGACCACCCTGGATTCTGGGGGATGAAAGCGGTCACCTATAAAGAGCTGGTCTGGTGCAACAGGTTTGCATGAAAGCAAATGGCTGAATCTGTTCACAAGTCAACTGGCCTTTAAGGACAGCTGGTTTCCAACTGCAGTTGGGTCTTTCAAAGCCAGGTTTGCTTGTTCTGTACCGACCGAAAAGAAAACATTTGTTGTTGTTATTTTAACCCTACCGGTATCACTTTCACATAACAGTGTCCCTTACCAGTAGACAGTAAAACAGTCCTTCATGTCTAAAACATATTTTTTAATATGGTGTGCATCACTGTCTAATAGCTGCTGTTACGCTGCTCTCTTGCACCTTAAAAGGTGCTGATCAGGAGAAGGCAGTGCTGTAGACTGGGAGAGGCAGAACCCGCTGTTCGTTATACTGCTCAGTCACAATCCCCCAGTCTGTGAGGTGCTGATCAGGAGAAGGCAGTGCTGTAGACTGGGAGAGGCAGAACCCGCTGTTCGTTATACTGCTCAGTCACAATCCCCCAGTCTGTGAGGTGCTGATCAGGAGAAGGCAGTGCTGTAGACTGGGAGAGGCAGAACCCGCTATTCGTTATACTGCTCAGTCACAATCCCCCAGTCTGTGAGGTGCTGATCAGGAGAAGGCAGTGCTGTAGACTGGGAGAGGCAGAACCCGCTGTTCGTTATACTGCTCAGTCACAATCCCCCAGTCTGTGAGGTGCTGATCAGGAGAAGGCAGTGCTGTAGACTGGGAGAGGCAGAACTATTTAATGTGGCTTTTAGCACATTTTCTGTTGTGATGTGATCATTCTTTTTTTTTTTTTAATACACCATTTTTTTAAATTTACCACAAATTCATAAACAATCAAACAAGAAAAAAACAATTGATAAAAGTTCCTTTCTAACATAAGTTTGAAAACAGTCAGTGTGCATATAATTCATCAGCAAATAAGATCTCTCTAGCTATCTATCTAATTAAAATATAATAATTAAATAATAATAATTTGGTCCATTCATAAATAGCGTCTATCCAAATAATAAAATAGCAGTCCCTATAAAAGCAGTATAGGCAGTTCAGAAATACCCTATAGTTGCATGTTAAGCAATCCTATTTGCTAAAAAATCTCTTGCCTTAGACCGTATAGTTTCTGGTTTCCTTTGGGAAAGCAGGCGTGAAACTCTATATAATGTCAATTGAAGACAAATACATATCGTGCTGGTTCTCTAATTTACCTTCTTATTTATATTTTTGTACAAGAAAAAAAAAAAAATTAAAGTACAGGCAGAAATGGGTTGCATTTGGTAAGGAATTGCTGATAACGAGGTCTGAGAGGAAGGGTCTATAACTTCAGTGTGTTGGACAGCAACGTTGACTGGAGGCTGGCTGGGTGAGGTGAGTTGAGGTGCTCTCTCTTTCAATTTCACTAGAACAAGACCTCAAACTCAGCGGGTGAGAGGAACTAAAATCATAATGCAGAGTGCTCAGACTCCATTCCCAGCATTAAAACAGAGAACACTTTCTCAATGTAATTCACCAGGTTTCTTTTTTTAAGCATTGGCAAGAATATGATTCGCCGCGGCAGATAAGAAGCTTCTCTAAAATCACCCTAGTCCTTTTTCACGAGCAGATTTAACTAGCCGCAAGATCAGATCCGAGGAAACGTTAATTAAAGACTTCAATCACATTCTAAGAAGCATTAAGAGATCACAGTAAATACTGAGACTGATTTGTTTTGAAGATAACCACAGTGAGACAGAAAATTGATCTAAAAAAAACTATTATTCTGTGGGGGTTTTTTAGGTAAGATTTACACTGTAAATGTTAGAAAAGATGTATCGTTTTAAAAAAAATCGTATTATATTTTTAAACACTGACGAATCTGAGCTGGTAACACAAGGATAAGTAATGTCTTATTATTATTATAATCATGGCGGTTACCTTGTCCACTGACGAGTTGAGCTGCTCTACCATCTACAAAATGCACCTCTTTTCCTGTCAGTGTGTTCTGATCAATGACTAACTAGAAAAAAAGTATCACTGGATATTCTTAGTGGGTTTCAACGCAGAGAAACAAGCAGCATTCAAAGTCTACTTGCTTTAGCAGCTTTGCGACCGAAGATTATCATTCTAATACTTACAACCACAGCGAGTATTCGGAAAGCGGCAATGCGACAGCAACTCCATCCATGACCTTGTTTTGTAGATGAAACCTGCACTTTGAACGCGGACGATGCAGGAAAAAGTGCACAGAAAGAAATAATTAACACCTTACCTGCGCCATTCAACCAGGTGTGTGTCCTGTTACGGGCTCACTCGCCCCTCCTCATCTGCGTTTTCTCGGGGGATAGTCTCTTCGCTGCTTCACAAGGTTTGTTGTGTAGTACGGTGGTCCTGTGATTGTGTGATTTTGAGTCGGTTTCCAGATCTCTTAAGAGTTTTAGAAGCGGATGTAAACGATGATAATACTGTGAAGATCGAGTTGCTCCGGCGAGGCGCGCTGTCTTGCAGGTGAGCTGGAGGGAGTTTGTCTCTGCATTCCTCTCGATGGGGGGGTGACTGTGCTCGTGTATACATGCATAGTTTAGTGCAAAGCGATCTGTTTCATTCAGTGGCGCACTATTTTTAAAGTGGGGGTGCTGAAAGCCATTGAAAAAAACTGTAACCCCTGTATATGATGGAAGCCATGCAAAGCCAGAGGGTGCTGCCGCACCCCCAGCACCCCTAGTTCCAGCGCCCCTGGTTTCATTTGCTTTGAGTGACCTTTCACCACGAATCAGACTAGACCTGTTTATGTGATCAAGTCTGTTTTTCTACCAGCTGAAGGAGGAAACTGATGTCGTTCCTTGTGTCATTGAAATTCTACATACACTGTATAAGCTATTATATAGGTGTTCCTATGTTTTTATGCAGTATTCACTTTTAATATGTTGTGGTTGCATGGCTTACTCGTTTGACAAACTAATACTATTAATAATAAACTGCAAAAACACAAAACAAAGACAATGTCTTTCTCAGACTGAACTGCTACTGTATTATGATTTCACTTCATTGGAAACTTTGTGTATTTTTCATAAACAGAAAATGTAAGAGCAGTCATTACAAACTGATTTTCACATTTAAATTCAATATAGTGTAACGGCCTGTGACCCAGTCAAAGGTTCAATTACAGCAGGTGTTCAGGGACCTCAGAGACGGACGTGGAGCGGGACCCATTGCAACATTGTTGTCAAAAATCAGGGGACAAGATGTTCGTGATTGTGAGAGGGAAGCCATGCATGCTTGGGATTGGTGGCTGGTGCACTGGGGGCGTGGCCTGGACAGGTTAGGACGGGATAGGACAGGCTGCTGAGAGGAACAGGTGCTGCCAAGACTAAAGCGAGCTGGTGCTGAGACAAGAGAGCTGAAGAACAGAGAAAGATTGGAGAGAAACAGCCAAGGAGAGCCAGAGAGAAGTGGGAGTAAAGAGACCCGAGGAAGACTCCACAGACTGCACATGGTTGGCTGTTGCACACGATCGAAACAGTGTGCTCTGAACTTTCTTTTCTTTTCTTTGAATATTTTGTCATAGTTTGAGGAGCACGACGCTGTTCAGTCAGCTGTGGTTGTACCACTGGCTTTACCTGTCCCGGCGTAATAAACCACTGCATTGAAGAACCTGAAATACTTGTGTGAGCCTGCCTTCATTTCCATGCAACGCTACAGAATTATACAACTCCTGCAGCTCAGATTGCACAAAGTACAACTGAACTGCCTCAGATTACTGACTTCTTCAAATAGTCGAGCCAGTGTAATTGCATGTTATGAACGGAAACGATTTATCTTGGGAAATTCACAATTAGTTTTTCAGTGGGTTCGATACCATTTGCTCCAATGCAAAGTGATTGTAACTAATGAGCAATTTACTGACTGAATACCTTTTTAAATCATCTGTAAACACAATTTCTATACTGACACTGTCATTACAAACAACCCAGGTCCAGCCAACGTTACTTCCATTTAGCAAACTTCAATAACACCCAGAGCATAGGCAGCAACCCCCTCTCCGCCCTTCGTTCCTCGGGAGTTTCAGCTTCTCCATGCCAATTTCCTGTTAAATGTTTTACACCCTATCAATATTCTAGTTCAAAGATCAATAAACCGTGTGTAAATAGAACTATAATGTTTCCTCATGTTTGTAAACAAGTCAATAACCCATGCCCTGGCATTCGCATGATTATAACAGTGAACCCTGCTGAAATCAACAGCACTGCTGGCCTGTGGCCCACTCAACTTTCATATTTTAGTTTGCATTTCGCCCTGGGTAAGGGCGTCTGCTAAGAAATAGGTAATAATTTCCTGCTGTTTACCGGCATACAGTACATGGTGTGGCGAGTGTGCACTACTGGCCCCCTCTAGTGGTGAAACTAAAGCATTGCAGAAGGAGAGAATCATCCCTACTAATTAAACTTAATTCGCAAATGTCATTGTCATACTTACAGCAGATTTAAAATCTAATGAAAAACATACTAGGGCCTCTATTAAATCAAAATGATTGGTTTTAATTCAGGTCTCGGTTGATGTTGCTTATTGATGTAACTTCAACATGTTCTTGTTTTATCTGTCTGTTGTTGATTCCAATTGCTTATAAGTTTTGACCAAATGACTACAAAACTGCATACAGTAATTTATCCAACTGCCTGAAAGCTGTAGTGATTTGGTCAAATGCCTGGTTTAACAGCATGACTGTAACATACAGCATGACTGTAACATACACACTCTTCAGATCTACAGCATTATCACGATTACCTTGATTAACATGGGCAAAAAAACTAAACAAATCTCTTGTAAATCATAAAAAAAGACGACGACAACAAATCCAAAGAATATATTTTTCAGCAGTGCTTGTGAGTACAGGGTGTGTGTTTATCTGTATGCTGTGGTGTTGAGCTCAGCAGCTCAGGCTGTGAGTGCAGGGAGTTTAGCAGTGCTTGTGAGTACAGGGTGTGTGTTTATCTGTATGCTGTGGTGTTGAGCTCAGCAGCTCAGGCTGTGAGTGCAGGGAGTTTGCCTCCAGACAGGGGCCGCATGGTGTAGCTCTGCTCCTGGGCGTGGGTCTGATCTCGGAGACGCTGAATCTCCAGCCGCTGCAGCTCAATGATCCTCTCCGCCTCCTCCTCGAAGTTCAGCCTGGTCACTGTGCGGCTGCGATCATCAGTAGAGATCACTGCACACAGAAAGGAAACCATTATCTATTCAGAGATACCAAGATACAGAGTGAGCAAGCAGCCTGAGTGAGGAAAAATGAGCAATACAATCCCCACCCTGAGCCCTGCTTTAAATCATTTGTTGCTTCCATAATTTGTGTCTGTAATGTGTATATATATATATATATATATATATATATATATATATATATATATACGATTTCCGACTCCGTCACCAGTGTTCTGATACAATGTTACAATTTATTTGATTATCCGTCACAGCCCGCGGTTTTTTTTCCTTGCATGCCAAATCACTCTGTTTTTATTGTGCAGTTACACAGCGCTTCCTCCAGTTTCGCATGATGAAAATGCAGCCAAAACAAAGCGAACGAGACAAGCTAGGGTAATGTAGAACAGTTCATCATTAAACAGTTTTAGATACTCTGATGTATTTTTTTTTAATATGATCTTTAGTTTCTTTTGTGCATTTTCATTTGCAAGTGAACTGTGACATTAGGGCCTTATCGAGCACTATATTCTATATTTTGAATACCGGCTTTGGTTACTGTTTTAATTCTGGAAAGTGTGCTGTTTTTTTTTTTTTTATACTTTTGCTAAATTGCATTACCTTTTACGGTTTAAGCAGTTCTGTGCATGGGTAACATTTTGATTTAATTTTGCTGTTGGGTCGTTAATGAGGAATTTTACATATTGCTACAATACGTACCGGACGAAGAGACCTTTGAGGTCTTGAAAGCTTGTGATTTTTTATCATAGTTAATCTAATTAGCAGCATCAAATCTATTAGATTTCGTGACAGTCTTACAGCGAGGACTGGCCTTAGTTTCTGAGGTCTGGCATGGTCTGAATCTCTGAATCTGAGTTTCTGAGGTCTGGCATGGTCTGAATTTTCAGTGCCGTAGCTTCAGTGTGAAACATTCCAGCGCACTATATATACCAGCTGCATTGTAAAGCATACATACTGCAGGTTTTCTTGGAATACAGCACTCCGCTGCACACTGCTCATAATACAGGAGAGCCGCTCATAATTGGGAGACGTGACTACAGCACAATGCGTACCTCTGAGTTCTGTGGAGTCCTGCTTCCCTTTCTTTCTGTTGAGTCGGTTTTCTGCCTTGAGATCGTGAAGGTGTGTTCGAGTCACCTTCAGCTCCCGCCTCAGCTCATTGATTTCTCTAATTAGTGTGACGTTTTCCTGGTTAACAGAAAATAACAAATCAATCGTTCATAGGGGATTACCACACAGAATTGTTTTGTTTGATTTGTGGGAAAGATTTGCGTTCTTAAATCCATAAACAACCACAAACATCCGTATCATCTGCAAACATGCGGTCTCCATGCCTGGCAGGTAGCCTACGGGCATTCACTTTTGGAATGCAAGGACATGTTTGGAATGCAAAGACATATTTGGAACTCTGTTCTCACCTGCATGATTCTGATGTTGTCAGCCCTGTGAATCTCTGTGTCCTTGGTCAGTTTTTTCTGCAGCGAGGCGACGGTTCTCTCCAGGTGCTCTCTCTGGCGTGCATACTCTTTCTGGATATCCGCATCCACTCCCACAATCTCCACCTGAAACACCAAGACAGCAGCGTCAGCTCCTCACAAAACCCGGACAGGTTAGAGTGTAGCATGGAGAGCCTATTCGTCATTTGTATCTTTTTTTAACTTTTTCAAGAATTCTAACTCCCAACTGCTTCTCCACCATCTACCATGTGGTGTACCAACCCTTCTATCAATCCCACAATTTCAGGAGCTATGTAATAAGAGATGCCATATGAATGTCACTAGCAAATTGCATTCAAGTGTAGTGTGATGTGAATAGGAAAGTGATGCATTTATTGTGGGCCCTTTACAGGTAATGCTTTATATGATTATTTCAGTATATTTATGGCACTTTAGAAAAACAGAATTGCACATCCTCCAGAACCCTACAGTATTTCCCTTGTTTTCTGCAGTGGCGTTTAAGAGCAAAACGAGGTGCTCTCACCACATCTGACTGCTGGACGTATCTTTCGTAGAGATCTCGGATGCAGTCCTTCAGTTTCTTGGGCTCCTGAATGAACCCCACACAGGTGTGCAGATCTGTCTTGAACCTCTTCACTAGCGCCTCCCCGTTTCGCACCTGTTGAGACAGATCAACAGAGAAAATGATTAGCAGTCCATGCATACTCCTCTGCGAATTACATTTACACTGATTATTTTCTTTCACATTCATTTTGTTTAACTCTCATTGCAATGCTTCCTGGTACCTGTAGTCCTGCATCTCGTAATGAAAAGAATCTTCTTGTGCATCTCCGTGTCTGTGCTTACCCTGGACATCTTCTTGTGCATCTCCGTGTCTGTGCTTACCCTGGACATCTTCTTGTGCATCTCCGTGTCTGTGCTTACCCTGGACATCTTCTTGTGCATCTCCGTGTCTGTGGCTTTCAGCTTCTGCTTCAGTTCGGTGACATTCAGCTCCAGCTGCGTGTTTAGTTTGAGGAAACGCTCTAATTCCGCCTCCATCTGTCAAAACAGAACATCTTATAGTATTATGATTATTATTATTAGTAGTAGTAGTAAGGAAGAGGATCATTATTATTATTAATATTAGTAGTAGTTTTCGGTATTATTTATTTATTTATTTGATTGATTCATTTATAGTAAGATTATGCTATTATTTATCCCGCTCCCCATGCAATATAAGGTTGCTGCTTGCTTCAGGCTGCACATTACACAGTATATACCACGCAGAAAGAGTCTGATGTCACGTATTAACTGGAGCACTACGCAGTGACACGTCTTTACCTCCTGAATCTGTTCTTTCATTTCTTTAATGTCATTCTCCCTGGGTTCAATCTGCTTCTTCAGTTCTTTGATTTTATAATCCAGCACAAACTTAAACTTCTCCAGCTCTTGGTTTTTCTTCTTCAGGTCATATATGCGTTTCTCCTGCAATCAGAAACAATGGAGGCGTTCATTCCACACCATTGTATAATAACCATTCACAAACCTGCAAGGGAAGAATATGGCTGGGATACATATTAATGAAAGGAGATAAATCATACATTAATTAAATTCAGCTACAACACACTAGCATTTAGTATTGGGTAGGTATTTTCCTTTTCCAGTACCATTAACACATATTTTTTATTTCGAGCTTGAGAAACTTTCCTAAAGTGTAAAGAAAAACATCCTGTTCATTTCCTGCCGATGTTTAACTAAGGAAACACCTTTGGGATGAAGCATCCTATTCCCAAAGATTTCCCCTGGAGTTGGTATTTTCATTTTCACCAGCTGTGTGATATTTAAGCTATAATCACATTAGCATCTGAGACTAAACTAACATCCTACATTTAAATAAAGTTCCACTTCAGTAACTCACGTTGCCATGGGGAATTTAAAATTGTTGCAACAGTGTTCTTTGCCAGGCTTTCGCTATGATTTTACTACACTTAATCGCTTGCAAAGCTTTTACCATCATCTACTTTTAAAAGATGCATGATCAACACGCACTGAAACACACATTATTACTGCTGTTCACTTCATTTACAATTCGTTTTTAAACACACGATGATTGTGCATTATTTAGGTAGTGTGAATAGGGCAAGTGAATTCTCTTCTTGTGATGGTGATTCTGTGTGAGTGAGTTGCTATAAAGCAATCATCAGCATTGTTCAGGTTCTTGCCATGGCCCCCACCTTGTCCTGGATCGTCTCGTCTCTCTCCTGGATCTCTTTCTTCAGCCCCACGATGTCTTTCTCCAGGGACTTGATGACTGACTGCAGTTTATTATGCTCTGCCTTCATCCTCTCGATTTCTGACATCCGTTCATCAATCTCCCTCTGCAGGCTGCTGAACTAAGGAGACCAGAAGAACAAAAACAAAGGAAAAAACACACACGTAAGCCACATTACATGAAAACACTATGATGTTTACAAACAATCTTAAATAGTTTTCTGTATTTTTCTATTTATGTTTTACAGGCTTTACCTTTTTCCTCATGAGGCCCGTCTCCCCCTTCAGTCGGAGGCTGGTCTCTTTCTCGTCTCTCAGCTGCCGCTCATATTTAATCCTGATGTCCTGGATCTCGCGGTCCCCGTCCTCCTCCATCTGCTTCTTGGACTCATCAAACTCTCGAACCTGCTGCCGTGACTCATCCTGACACTGCGGGACAGAAAAAAATGGGTTTCATCTTCGCACGTTCCTTTTTAGACCTGGCGCTGATTTATACATAGGTGTGGAATAACAGTTTTATCCATTGCTGGTTTTACAGTGAGTTTAATGAGACACACTTGAGCATGTTACCTAGACACACCGAGGCTAACCAAACTCCTATTACAACTTGGAATGGGTGAAACTGCTATGCAATAGGGGTCTTATTTCCATGCCTGTAAGTTATTATGCACAGCTGACCCTATATCTTAAAGTATACTGTCTTCTTGTGAGGACAGCATCATTTAAAAAGTTCTGTCAACCAAAACACAAGAAGATCTGTAGTCGTAATGCATGCCCACAGCCACAGCCTTATTCTATGGGTGTCTCTAACTTGACCTGTGAACTCCCTGCACAGTAACCCAGTGTTGAGTGTTCATTGAGACCTGCTTTACTGGTGGGTCTTGGCCGACCACACACACTAGTCGAATCTGGTTGTAGTTCACTGTTGTCTAAGACCCCTACCTGGTCTAGCAGGACCAGTTTATCCTGCAGCTTGGCTTCGTAATATTCGGTCAGCTCCTCCAGCGCCAGGGTCCTGCTCTCCTCCGTCTCGTGGAGCTGCTTCTCATACTCCTCCTGCATTCGCTGGGACTTCATCTGCAGCTCCTGGTACTTCTCATACTCCAGCATCAGCTTCTGGTTGTTGGCAGATTCTGCAAGAGAGCAATGTTAGGACAAAGATTAGAATCTGCAGGCCAAAAAAAACACTGTGCATAAGTTTCGCACGGTAATTTGGCACAGTCATTTTGCAGTTTCTATGCTTTGCCACACCTCTCTGAACATCTCTAATGCTTGCCTATGCCTTATCATGCTTTCACTATGCTTTATCACACTTTGCTATGCTTTAAATATGACAAACTTATATAAGGGATTCACATAGCAATCGGCCTTTCTGATGTGATGCTTTGCCTATCGTGACTGCTTAATCTAGATGAATCGTTCCAGCTCTACTGCACCACTGGTCTTAACTACTCTAGATGCACAGCGGTCATACCCAGGTCCTGCTGCTCCTTGGAGTGTCTCTCCACTACGTCAGCTATCTCCTTTTCATGATTCAGCTCCTGTTTGTCCTTCTCCGTTTTGAGAACCTTTACAAAGAAGAAAATAGGACACTATACAGTACAGTAACTGACTTTTGAGCTAGGTTTAAATATTAGTACTTGGTATAAGCCACCAGAATGTCTCAGCACATGCTACGTCTTTTAAAAAATAAAAAGCAAATGAGAGGTTAACTATTTTAAATGATACATTTCCCACGTCTGTGTGCTTGACGACTGAGTATGTTTAAGGGTCTTTTTGTTTACAGTCCCTGGTTCTCAGCTTTTTTTAAAACACAACCTGTCTGACTGCTTACCTGGTTCTTGGTTTTCAGCGACTCCATTTCCTGGATGAATTTCTCCGTCAGCTCTTTGATTTTCTTGTTGTAGTTCATGTCCTTTAGCCTGAGCTGATACTCATTCTCCATTTTCAGCTCTTCAACCCTGGTCTTCAGTTCTGTCATGACCTGGTTCTGCAGAGGATGCAGACAAAGGAAACTTTAACACGGGCAGCACCGAGCAATCGACTAGTCAACTAAAAAATTGAGAGTCGACCTCAGAAACTGGAGTCCACTAATCACACACTTCCGCTTCAAAGCAGCAGCAGCCACACAGTAATGTTTGTGTGTGTGTTTAAAGTGTATACTAATAGTGAAGTTGATACTTTAATTGTATTCAGCTGTCAGAATTAAACAAAGTAACTGTCAAGTGCGCGGTTCCAGGTGGATGGAAGCGTACATAATAATGATATTTCTAGAACATTAATAAATAGCTTTAAAACATAAAAGCTGTTTGCAAAACAGTATGTACACAAATTGAGCACCAGACATTATCAAATACATAATGTATTAATATATATTTTAAAGTAGTCAACTATTTGACTCTACTATTTGTCAAAGAAGTCGTTCTGCCCCTACATTAAAACACAGATATTCAGAGAGTGACAGACAGAAAAGCAGACCGGAAGACCGGAGGACTGACCGGCAGACAGACAGACAGACAGACAGTATAATCAACCCTGGTACCTTTTCCTCGAGGTCTGATTTGGTGATGAGAATCTCCTCCGCATAGACGACCTCCTTCTCTCGTTTCAGGCCCCGCCCTTCCTTATCGATTATCCTCCAGATATACAGGCATCCATGCTCGCACACAGTGAGCAGGAACTGGTCATCGTGTGTGATGGCCATCTGAAGAGGGAATAATAATAATAATAACAAGCTTGTTTTCACCCACTGTCTGACTGCATGGAACAGCTGTTGTCTTTATTGCCGGTTTTCTTAGTGATGTAGGGGGCGCCTCCAGTAGATTCATGGCAAAGCCAGGGGATGTGCATCCCCAAGGGGGAGGAAACTTTCCACTAATTATATGTTTTTTACATTATACACAACGGTGTGGTTGGAAACGCACCTTCGTAATAGGTGAAGCGTGGCCCTGATACTCATTCCACTCTTTCTGTATTGGCAGTGGGTATTTCATAGCTCGGATGGTTCCCATGGCTGTGCCGGTGAAAATCATTCTCCCCGAGTGAGACATCACTATAGTGGTGTATGGAACATCATCAGAGTTAACTTCACGCAGGATCTGAAACAGCAAGGAAGGAAGAAGAGGTTTCATTTGTGTGAGTCAAACACCTTTTTGTTTTAATTAACGGCACTAAGAAAGGAGAAGGATCCCCCCCCCGAAATGAGCAAATAACATTTTCTATTAACCTTGTTTATCAGTAAAAGTTAAAAGTCGCAATATTGTGTACCGCAGGCCGTTTCGCACTCTATGAAACAATGTGCATTAGGGAAATGCATGGCCCAGAGTTAAGTCATGGCAAACAACTACAGAACATCACAGAGTAAAGAATCAAAGGATAACTCAGAAAGATAACATGGCTCAAGATGAGCAGTATACCTGGGAGTCAGTAATCTCTTTCAGGGTACAGTCAGAGCCAACGGCAAAGAAAGTTTTGGCATCTGGCGAGATGGTGATGCTGGAGTAGCTGCAGGATTTCAGCACGCTCTCCGATTCCCTTTTGCTGGTGATGGTGTTCCATTCGTAGACGGCCCCGTCCATCCCACAGGACACCAGCCTGCTGTCATCAGGACTCCACACAATGGAACGCACCTGCGGACCGAGTACACCTTTCAGGCAAGAAAACAAACCCTTTGGGATCTCGGGATTCCACCAAATATTCACAAATATTTATAGAGATGCTTTTTGAAAGTCTAGTCTTGTCTTTAATGTCACACAAGTGAACAAGTTGGTTACTAGAGACTGTAGACAAGGATCTCCTGACTTGTTCATATAACTACAGTACTATTTCACGCTGCCTCTTGCTCTCTGAATGACCTCCTATTGAAATAGTAACTTTTACTTACGTTTAAGGTAGATAGACAGTTATGTCAGACACTATGAAGCACACAATCACTGATTTTAAGTTAAAGGGTGGCACTAGCTGCCAAGATCTCGCGGAGGGCTCTTACCTTCCCGTTGTGGCCTTTCAGGTTGAGGATGTTTTCAAACGTTGTTGAAGAGTAGATATGGATGATATTTCCGTTCACTGCCGCAAAGAGATGCCCCCCGTTGCTGAAAGCACACTGAGGACGAAAGCACAAACAGCTTAAATGCTAAGGATCCAAGATTGTTCTTCAAACACAAATTACTCCAACAAAGAAGACACTGAACAATTAGTATGTTTTTAAAGGAGAAATTGTTATGAATGATACACAGCTTGGTTGTCCCTACCCAACTCAATTGAATACATGGAAAACAGTTTATAGCAACAACAACAAAATAATAATAATTAAGTTAACATATATTTCATCCCTCTGCTTCTATAATTTTAGAATGCCTTTTATGAGAGAGTATTTCATTGCTTCTTCCACGTCACTCCATTGTCCTGAATCTGTAACAGAAGAACACCCAGCCCTACTGGCAGAAGAGGTTTTCAATGTAACGTTACAAACTCTTTTCTCAGCTTTGACTAATCTGCTCTTCCAAGCATTCTTCACAACTAGACCTAAATGTTAACGCTTTACTGGCAAATACAATACAATTCTAAGGCTTTTTAAACACAAATACTCCCGCTTTTACTTTACATTACTTCGATGTTCACATGTCTCCTCACACGCACACACGCACACACACTCACACACACTCACCTCCCGACAGCCCCTCACTGTGAACTCTCTGAATGTCCTGATGTCATCAATCAGCAGGTTCATGAGTCGCAGCTTGTCGGTGAACCCCACGAGTATGAAGAGACCGGACGGGTGGAGGGTGATGCTGTAAGCCTCCTCCTGGAACTCCTTATACAGCTCCAGAGAGCTGGGCAAAACAAAACAACACAGAGACATGTCCAGCAGTGTGCACATGTATTAGAACACCCCATTGCTTCTGTAGTTTTGATTCGTTATGCATATGAAATCAAACCACTGGAACTGAAGATCTTGGAAAGTTGTCAAAATAGGCAAATTAGTGATTGTCTAATTTAATTGATGACTTTATTAGGCCACAAATGCAATTAATTTAAAATAGTAAGAGAACAGGAACACACAGCCACACATGGTAAAATGCAGGAGACTTTTTAGAAGTTGTTTAACATGCCTAACTAAAGCACAAAGTGGTCTAACATTTTCATATACGAGTGTCTGTTGTTTCTATATCACTGATTACTGAGCGGAAATTGAAAATCTCACACCCTGAGGTTTTCATGCAGGTAGGCATATAAAGGATATAAATGACAAATCTTGAGGTGCTGTAATAAATCTGCACACTGCTGTATTTCTTTATTTGATCATCAAATTCATCCATATACATGTTTAGATTTTCAACGGGGTTAGGGTGATGCATTATCAATGAAGGTCTTTTGGTCTTCGCCACTGAGATATGTTTGTCTCGCTTCATTTGGGATTGTGGGTGTATATATATATACAGATCGAGGTGTCTCTGTGCCTGTACATCTGCCTGTCTGCATGCCACACTTAACAGTCATGACGGAAGATGTATGTCACTGACATACTTGCTAGTAAATTGAGTCTGCACATTACTGCACGCTCTTCCTCACCTCGTCTCATAGTTCCAGATGCGTACGGATCGGTCCAGCGAGCAGGTGGCGATCAGCGGTTTGCGGATACAGATGTCCAGGCCAGTGATAATGCCGTAGTGAAAGGAGTAGGACAGGAACTCAAACTTCGCCTGCTCCCCCTTGAACAGTGAACAGCAACACACCACAAACATTAACACTGCCGAGCCTTCACTCTCCATTCAGGGATTCACAGCCTGAAATTGCAGGATTGTGTCTCTCCAGGAGCAGGGTTGGCCCCCCCTGGCACAGTGTATACAATGTCCACACCTACCCTGCTCATCTCCACGGAGGAGAGGGTGATGCTGTACAGCTGCCCACGGTCTGTACTGCCAACCAGGGTCTCCTCGGAGGGGCTGATACAAAGAGCTGCAAACTGCTGCTGCTCCGCGTGGCTCGGCTCGTGACTGTGCAAGTCCTGGGGAATCTGGGAGAGACGCACAGCCACACTCACTACAGAAGCATCACAGCCACACAAGCTGATACAGGTTATGTAGATTGTTTAATTAGACTGATGCCAAACAATTATATTCCCGTCTGGGAACAACTGCGCACCATACCATATGTACTGAAATGTGTAAAATGTTTTACATTTCTTGTGACACAGAACATATATACATGTCTTTCCAATGTAAAATCAATGCAGTAACCTATTTATATAGGGAATCTGCAGATAATACTCACAAATATACAACCTCTTAATGGTTCACATGTGGCATATACCACCGCCGATTGTTCCAAAACAAAAACATATGTTTGTCCTGTTCGTAATTCTGAGATTTGTTTATTTTACAATTATAATTATATGTTACTTGTTATAACACATCAGGTATTGTTAACAATTCAATATATGTATATAGATTTATTCATCATTAAAAATGTTCCCATTGTAGGTGTGAAAAACCAACAACTCTGCATGCATGTAGTGAACCACGTCCACTCCTTCACTCAAAGAAAATCCAATAAACTGATGCATTACAAACAAATCTCTCAAATACACCTCCCCCAAACCCCTTTCGTACCCTGATCTCCCTGGCTTTCCTATAGACATCCTTTTCCTCTGTCTTCTCGAACAGACACACTGCACCTGGCCCAGCGGAGCACGCAAACCCTTTGGAATAGGCGACGATAGCGGAGACCCGGGCATGAGAAATGCTCCGGGCATGCTGCTCTGTGCTGGAGCACAACCTAAACAACATGAAAGCAATCCTGTTAAAAGTTCAAGGAAGTTAGGGAAACAAAAACCTCAATGCCTTGTCTCAAAAGTCAAGTGCTGTTCTAGGCTTAAAAGGAAAACTTTAGAAAATGTTCCTTAGTAGCTGTCTGACTTTTGTGGTGCTGCATTGCTCATTTAAAAACAACATTTTGTTATTTTAACATCACTAACATCACTGAGTGGTCACATTGCCAGCTGTGGGATATACAGGCCTACCCTGTCTGACATCTGCTACGCACCAAACAGCCGCTAAGGTTAATTACTAACACATGCATGCTTCTTTACCGCTCTGCTTCTTGGCTGGCAGGCTTTGGCTCTACACTCATCTCCCAGCGCAGGTCTCCCGACTCAAACACCAAGAGTTTAGCGGTCTCCGTGCCAGCGATAACCCGCTCCTCTGAAACCCAGGCATGGCACAAGATGTTCTGGCCTTCCAGCTTCTGAAAGCTGGACTGTTTAAGGCTTCCCTCAGCGTAGCGGAAGAGTTTAAACACCCCGTTACCAGTGACGCAGATCTGAGTGTTGTCCTGAGGGTTGAAGCTGACCTACATGTGAATAAACAAAGAAAGCAACGATTGTGCAGCCCTCAGCATTAGCAACACATCGGAGAATGTTTAAAAAAATACGGGAAACATTATTCATCTTATAAAGTGTCAATTAAGGACATTTGTCTCTGCTAATAGCATTGATAAGAGCATATATTTAAAACAAAACAAATCTATGTGACAAATAAGTTGATATATTTGTTTTCACCAAATGTGGTAATGTCATATTTTATGCTGTATGTTTTTCCATTTAAATTCCATGAACTGACATGATGATTATTGTGTGACACTTGAAACGAATAAAAATATTACTGTGAAAAAAAGCGAGATCATTTTAAACTGGCTCCTTATTGATCTCTGTAATTGACGGATATTTAAATAAAAAATTCCTCCTCAAACTAACTAACACAGTGTTTGTTTTCCGACCTGGCTGATGGGGTTGCTCTGGCTGCTGGTCTTCATGGTAGCCATCACCTTCTGTTTCTCCCACACCCAGTAGAAGAGGGTCCAGTCTGGTGCCCCGGACTGGGCAATCAGGTACTTGGAATCGGGGGAGAAGGCCATGCAGAGGAACTCCTGTACCGGGAGCTCTCCCCCAGTCAGCACCTTCCTCTTCTTGCTCTGCTCCTGCTGCAGGTCGTACACGGTGATGCTGCCCTTCTCCCCCCTCTCAGACACCGCCAGGTAACGCCGGTTAGGGCTGATGGCCAGGGCGAGCATTCCGTGACTTTTCTCTGACCCTGCAAAACAAAACATAAAAAAAAAAAAAAACACATTAGTGAAATTGCATTATATCTTCCTATAAATCCCTATATAAACGAGCCGTCACCACTTGCAGTAGGCACATTTTATTGGTGTGTGACTGGGTGTGTTAAGTAAGTGAGCAGCTCAGAACAGCTCAGTGAAAGAACCCACTTAAATGCCTGTCAGTCCCGCTCCCCCGGAGCAGATTCCATCACTGATCTGTGTGAGCGGAGAAAATCTCACTTTTTTTTTTTTTTTCTGTGTGTGTGTGTATTAATCAGTTACCATGTATGATCTATCTATCTATATATCTATCACTGATGTGTATCTATCTATCTATCTATCTATCTATCTATCTATCTACTGCTGATGTTTATCAATCTATCACTGATGTGTATTTATCTATGTATCTATATCAATTGCTGATGTTTATCTATCTATCTATATAGCTATCTATCTATATATCTATCACTGATGTGTATCTATCTATGTATCTATATCTATTGCTGATGTTTATCTATCTATATAGCTATCTATCACTAATGTGTATCTAGCTATGTTTCTATATCTATCGCTGATGTGTATCTATCTATCTATATAGCTATCTACCTATATATCTCACTGATGTGTGTCTATCTATGTATCTATATATCTATTGCTGATGTTTATCTATCTATATAGCTATCTATCTATATATCTATCACTGATGTGTATCTATATATCTATCGCTGATGTGTATCTATCTCAGGTGCCTTATTTTTTTCTTAAACTTATTTTTTAAACGTATCACCAATAAAAAAATGGAGTTTACAATAAAAATGTTGAATTTTCCAATATTGCAAAACATAATCTCTATGCAAAAGAATAAATACTAGATAATTCTGCCTTACATAGAAACAGTGAAAATCTCATTATCTTCACAATGGATATCAAAAGCCTCTACACAGTTATCCCCATCAGTGATGGTTTACAAGCACGTAAGCACTTCCTTGATAAATGCCACCACCTTCTACAAAGAAACAGACTCTCATTCATACCTGACATACGACTCTTCACATCCTATAGCTCAGCGTGACTCCATTCCGTACTCCCAGTTATTAAGACTGAGGCGCATTTGCAGTGATGATAGGGATGTTTTAAACAAAACAAATGAATTGTGTGCATTTTTCAGAAACTGTGGTTTTCCAGACACAACCATAAGAGGAGCTCAGTTACGTGTATCTACGATAAACTGAAAGGATGCTTTGTACAAAAGCAACACACAGAAAACTAATAATCGTATCCCCCTAGTTCTTACCTGCCATCCTGTGACCAAAAAAATGCAACATATCATACAAAGACATTTTAGTGTTCTCCAATAAGATCCCTCTACAGCTCCTATTTTCAATAACCCACCATTGATGTCTACAAAAGAGACACAAATCGAAGAGAATATTTAGTCCATAGTAGCATGCAACCTAGTTGTGTCAATCTTAAAGGCTCATTTCCATGCAACTGGTCACTCTGTGCTACTTGTAAATACGTCCACAACAACACAGTAATCAAAGGGGCAAAATCTTCATTCTCTATGCATGAGACTTTTACTTGCCCCAGTAAAGGAACAGTATACTGCATTGGTTGTGTGAAATGTAACAAACTGTACATCGGAGAAACAAAACAGCGTTTAGCAGATCGCTTTGTAACGATACTTTGGAACGAAGTGTAGGAATTAACACCTCTACATCTGCTGGCAGACATTTTAACACAAATAACCACACTGGAGAAGACATCACAATTTGTGGGATAAATCACTGCTCTGGGACAAATGCAGCCAGGAAGCAAAAAGAATGCCAATTAATTTTCAAATGAGGCACTTTGGAACCTCTTGGAATGAACATTCTATTCTGAAGTCACCATGTCATCACCCTCCGGAACTTTTCTTTTGAAAGATGACTTGTTTATTACAGCAGCTTGTTTACAGCACTGCTTTTTCCATCCAGCTGTAGAAGGACTTTCAGTCCAAAACTTCCTGATATCATTGATTTTTTATCAATTATTCACATTTTTGTGTACCTACATTACCTTATATATATATATATATATATATATATATATATATATATATATATATATATATATATATATATATATATAATATATTTACAATGTGCCCAGGATATTTAAAATATTTGCATAAAATGGTGTGCCGTTTCAAACCAGCAAGTGGTTATGAATATAAATTGTTATTTGAAGAATTACTCTACCTTGGATAAACTTCTGCCATTTCTGGTCAATGTTGTACCGTAAGCAGTTGTTCCCACACGGGAATATAATAGTTTGTTCATCAAAGTAGCAAAAAATTATTCTTAACTCCTGCTCGGATGCCAAAGATGTGATGGGACTGAGCGACAATCGCAGACATTCTTAATGAACGCCGTAGTGTGGGGACCTGTGATCAGCCTGTGAACAAAGAGAGCGGAAATAATGGGATAAGCAATCTACAAAAAACTGAGCAAACCAGGGGGAAGCAATCACAGCACAGGTACTACTTCAAGAGGATGTGCCTCCGTTAGTCTTAGTGTAAGAAAAACAAAGGGCATATAGTGAAGTATGTCAAACTCGCCTCGATAGAACGCTTGTCAAATTGTGCCGAAACATTCTAACTTCATGGAATTCTCCAGTGCCACGTCAAAGCAGTGACATCGTTGCTTGTTCTGCACCATGCTGTTTGTAAAGCTGAGGGAACACAAAGCCACTTTTTCAGGAACACTGGTTTGAAACCTGCTGCCAGGAGACCTAGTTTGAGACAACTTGGCTGTGTCAAATTCCAAGTCTCCCCTGGTGTGCCGTGCAGTGGCCTGTTCCAAGCCAAAAAGTGGCTTTGTGTTCCCTCAGCTTAAATGAAATGAAACGGGCAGCTTTAGAATGCAGTGGCATTCATCACCCTGGGCATGACCAAGTGCTGGAGATCCTATTCAGCATGCTGTGGTCCAGTGGTTAAAGAAAAGGGCTTGTAACCTGGAGGTCCCCGTTCAAATCCCACTTCAGCCACTGACTCACTGTGTGACCCTGAGCAAGTCACTTAACCTCCTTGTGCTCCGTCTTTCGGGTGAGACGTAATTGTAAGTGACTCTGCAGCTGATGCATAGTTCACACACCCTAGTCTCTGTAAGTCACCTTGGATAAAGGCGTCTGCTAAATAAACGAATAATAATAATAATAATAATAATAATAATAATAATAATAATAATGTCATCCTGGTACTGACCAGGGTAATGTCTATACTCTTGGTGGGGGATGGATGGTACATTTCGTACTTTTTTTAAATATATGTTTTAATGTTAACACAATAAGTGCACACATATAAATAGAAATAGCTAAATACATTACATTGTAAATGGTAACAGTATCGTAAAATATACAAAATATAAACAGGCTACAATAACATTAGAAAATATGTTTTCTGACGTTCAATAAAATTTCAGCATAGACTACTAGTAGCAGAATGCACTTTCTTCAAATACAATTTTACTTTAGGGATGAAGTGGTTAACTGTGTTACCAAAAATCTTAATTTGGCAACAAATCCTAGCAATATGGTACAACATTATTGACAGCTCAAGATGTTTTTTCTAAACCCCACAGCACGCCTGCATAACGTAGCGGCTATACCAAAATAAAGTTTCCAGTACTTAGCGAAATATTATTCATGGCTATGTCTCTTTTACTCACCGACTTCCACGCTCCTTACTGTTTATAATCTTTTACTCTGTGTTGCCTGCCCGTTAAACAAAACTCAATACTTTTCACTCGCTTCTTTACTTTTGTGTGTTGTCATCCAACAGGTTACCAAGGGAACCACGTCGTTCAAGCTCACGCAGGTTTATTCGTGGTACCATGGCAACTCACGACGGAAGACGTGCCTATGTTCCCGGAGCGGTTATTGGGAGTTGTAGTCCATTTTTGCTTCATGTGAATGTTTCTATGTTTATATCGAGTTAAAACCGGCTAAGTGTCATTTCGTGTTCGTATGCACACATTATAATCCACCCAGAATATCTGGAACAACTCAGATTTCTCAGAAAACGTGTCTGTAAATCATTAGTACATAACCACAATTTACATGTTTTAGGATATTTTTTACGCGTGGTAAACTGTATCCTTTTGTTTTAAAAATAAATACATAAAAAATAACAATAATTTTAAAAAAATGTTACTCCCTGAAACCCATTTTACAAGTCTGTAAAGGCTTTCTTGTGGGAACGATTAATCTGGGGTAACTAGGTCGGTCGGAAAGGAAGTGAATACGTGCTTCATCGCTGACTTCCTTTCTCGTGTGGTGTCTCCATGTGAGTTTGTGGCAGCGAAGAGCGAAATAGGGGTTCCTGAAACAAAACAAATAAAAAAACACTCACTTTAATTTCGAGGATGGAGGATTTTGAAGAGGAGTCGGGTTCGGGTTCAGAGTCAGACGGAGAGGACTCTGTCATGTCAGACGGAGAGGTATGCATGCATTAAATTGAGAGAGAAACGCCGTGTGTGTGTGTGTTTTAGCGTCTCGGCATTTCACAATAAACAAACACCTAGAATAATACACTACGTTAGCATGTCAGTCAATCGCTTCTACTTCTTTTATATGTGATCCGGTAGGGGCATCGTTCGAAATGCATTCCATTATCTGCAATTTAAACCGTACTGTGTACATGTGTATAAACACAGTACGCTTCTTGTACTGTTAGTGCTACTCGAGACGCGTTATCCGGATCTGCCTGTGTGAATGCTGCCGGTCCGTGCAGCAGTTACAGTTATTACATTGCACACACCTGTGTTTTATTGCAGCTTCAAGAAGCTTTTGCTAAAGGTCTGCTCAAACCGGGCCTGAACATCCCTTTAGAAGCCAGGAAGAAAGCGGTCAACAACGTGGTGAGTTTTGTGTGTTTATATGCACTGGCTGCAACGACAGTCTTCTTCACATCCCTGTACCCTATTCTAATGTGGTGTTTTCCTGTAAACTGTACACAATATAATCAGAAACTGATAGTTGGAGGTCTTGTTTTTCAAGGGATGACTGAGTCCCTGGCTGCTCCCTCATTCAGCTAACCCAGGGTGTGTGTTTGGTTTCCCTTCTTTGCCCCAGGAGGGTTTGAAGCAGTGCCTGGCAGACTTCATGAAGGACCTGGCCTGGGTGGAGAGGCTGGACTTGACCAGCCGGCCCCTGCCTGACATCGTGGCCAAGGCAGACGGGAAGCTGACCACGCTGGACAGCGGAGAGATCCAGGCTGAGGACGACTTCCAGAGGGAGATGTACTTGTGAGTGTTCACTTGGCCTCAGTGTTCTCTACAGGTGCTCTGCTTGGACAGACTTGAGGGAGAGAGTGCAATCTGAGAGCTTTGAGCTTGTTTAAGAGAAATAACACTGAAGCTATATACACAGCAGGACTACAGCACATATAACACTGAAGCTATATTCACAGCAGGACTACAGCACATATAACACTGAAGCTATATTCACAGCAGGACTACAGCACATATAACACTGAAGCTATATTCACAGCAGGACTACAGCACTGTGGCGGAGTGTCCCGCCCCTATGTATTATTATTTGTATTTTTGTTTGCGATGCGGGTAAAAGTGCCGCCTTTTTATATTTATATTTAAAACCCGTGAGGATGCATGACTGATCAGCTACTGATTATTTAACTAGCTGACAGTCATGCATCCTTACCAAACGATGCAGACTGTGGCGAGGGGTAATAAGATAAACAGCTAGTTAACCCCTCGGCCAGAGTATAAGAACCGACAGCTGTCTGTGCTGCGGTGTGGAGTGTTGGAGTGTACAGAGTACGGGGAGTGGAGAGAGAGAGAGAGAACGACATAAAAACAATTGCTAAAACGTGCTGGATTAGCCAGCACGCCACTTACTTGTTTGTCTGTTTATTCGTTTGGCCCTCGTGCCCTTTGGTTTCTGTTTTGTTTAAATCTTTTGTTTTGTTTGTTTATTAATAAATACGCTGAGTGCCGTTGCACTCAGCTTCAACCGCCCATCCATTGTTTTTGTTTCAGTTACTTCCTGGTCCGTGACATCAGCACTGCAAGCCAGACTGTCACAAGCACATATAACACTGAAGCTATATTCACAGCAGGACTACAGCACATATAACACTGCAGCTATATACACAGCAGGAGTGCATAGCATATAACACTGCAGCTATATACACTGCAGCTATGTACACAGCAGTACTACAGCACATATAATACTGCAGGAGTATGGACCCAAGAACATCTCTGCAGTCTCGTGTTTTCATGTTTTAAAAGATCAAATGTTTAGTTGTAACATTAGACAATCAAACTGAAGTCTCGTTTCAGCAGGTAACAGGTATTCTGTGTGTCTGTGTGTTGGATCGCTATGCCAGCTCTTGATAATGTGTCTTATTTTTTTCTTTCTAGTTACCGACAGGCCCAGGCAGCTGTTCTGGAAGCTTTGCCGCGGTTAAAGAAATTCAATATTTCTACCAAGAGACCTGAGGACTACTTTGCTGAAATGGCCAAAACCGACCATCACATGCAGAAGGCAAGGGGCATGTAATTTGCTGTTTTAATATCTGCTCTGGAGGGCAGCAGCACTTCTCTCGATACACCAGTTAGGTGTTTGTCGATCAAGCGTGACCAAATTGAAATGCTGGTAAATGTACAAGGAGGGAGCTTGCTGTACGTTACTGGCATGTCTCATAGATGTGTGGCAACACGCCTGAGTTGCATGAGTGTTTTATCTGATGGTCTAACCCCAGCCTTTAACCGTTTCTCCTACAGATCAGAACCAAGCTGTTGGCCAAGCAGGCCTCCATGGAGAAGTCGGAGAAGGCTAAGCAGCTACGAGAACTCAGGAAGTATGGCAAGAAGGTAAAGTAGTGACTAAGACTTTTACTAGAAACATTCGATCACTGAACTTAGAACTTTAGTTTATTTTATTGTTTCTAAATTTCATCCAGATTGAAAGGATGCTTTATTGACAAGACTGTAAATATAACTATCAAAAGATTATCCATTTTAACCTTCTGAACACACTTCTTCAGGAAAGATTTATAATTGGCTTCTTTTAAAATCTGTTCTGCTGTATCAGAATTTAGAATGCACCAGGTTTAGATGTCAGGATCTAGGGACTTTCCTTTTTCATTGTGGTTTTAGGGTTTCCCTGAAGTGTTGAATGTGTGCGTTTGCAGGTTCAAACTGACGTCCTGCAGAAGAGACAGAAGGACAAGAAAGCCATGATGACGGCTGTGAAGAAATACCAGAAAGGTAAGAGTCCTGGGAGAGGACTTCTGGACCAGGGTTCTATTTAGAACACTGCAGGCAGTAACGGTAAGACTTCCGCAGCAGAGCGGTTTGAGCCGTTCCGGGATTCCTTACTGATAATGGTTTTCTGCAGCAGCCTCAGTTGGCTAGTTGGTTAACTCTTCATTTTGTTTTGGCTTGTAGGAATGACTGACAAGCTGGATTTCATGGACGGGGATCAGGAAAAGGGCAAGAAAGGGGCGTCTGGAGCTGCTGGACCAAACGCAGTGAAGAAGAAGCGAGGGTGAGTGTTCCATCACTGAGCTAAGAGTGGGGTTACCTGTTTACCTGCTAAGCACATGGATATGTTCTGTGATGAAGTTTTATATGATCCAAGTTCAATTTAATCTAAATCTATCGTTGTGTAAATGTTTAGATTACTACCTCTAGTGTATCTACACTGTTGTTTCTAGTGTACAACTGAAGTGTATGATCATGCATGAGGTGCTGCTGTTTTGAGCGCTGTGTGTTTCATTACTGTCTGCAGACCCAATGCCAAGAGGCAGTACAAGGACCAGCGGTTCGGATTCGGTGGGAAGAAGCGAGGCTCCAAGTGGAACACAAAGGAGAGTCACGACGACATGTCCGGGTTCCGATCCAAAGCGGCGCACGGGAAGTCTGGCAAGAACTTCGGGAAAGGAGGGAAGCAGGGAGCCAGCGTGAGTAACACCTGCTTAACCCTACTGCCTCCAGCAACAGCTTCGTACCATGCAGCCAGGACGTTAAACCAGAGCCATTAGAAATCATGCTGAGCAAGTATGCATGGGACCTGCGTACCATGCAGGCAGAACGTTAAACCAGAGCCATAGAAATCATGCTGAGCGAGTATGCATGGGACCTGCGTACCATGCAGGCAGGACGTTAAACCAGAGCCATTAGAAATCATGCTGAGCGAGTATGCATGGGACCTGCGTACCATGCAGGCAGGACGTTAAACCAGAGCCATTAGAAATCATGCTGAGCGAGTATGCATGGGACCTGCGTACCATGCAGGCAGGACGTTAAACCAGAGCCATTAGAAATCATGCTGAGCGAGTATGCATGGGACCTGCGTACCATGCAGGCAGGACGTTAAACCAGAGCCATTAGAAATCATGCTGAGTGAGTATGCATGGGAACTGGAGTCTGTACACAACTAAAACCTGTTTTATTTCCTCTTGCAGAAGAGACCTGGCAAGAATGCACGGAAGAAGATGAAGAACAGATCTTGATGGAAGCCTTGCTCTGTTTTGTGATCAGGACTCCAGTCTCATGTTTCCACAGTGTGGATGATCTCTCTTATGTTTTGTTTGTTAGGGTTGAAAGATGTGCCTTTTGAGAGACTGATAGAACTGGAGTGTGTGGACTACCTGTGTGGTGGCTTTATGGGAACCTTGTAATCGGTGGTTCAGTATATCTGTGCAGGTTTCTACATCTACCTAGAATTTGCTGTTGGACACAGTCCAGTATCACGTCCTGACTGAGCCAGGTTGTCCCTGCTGCATTTCAGCGAGTTCTCCAAATTTGGGGGCCAGAGCCCTTTTTTAAAGAAAAAAAAAATCCAATTGTTTTTGTTTTATTTTTATTCCCCCCTAAATTAGCAAAGTCCCATTCTATTGTTCCGCAACGTGAAGCGAGTGTTCTCAAACCCATGTGTCTGCAAGCCTTGTACATAGCCTTGGTCCTGTGTCCATAGCTAAAGTAATGAGCACAGTCCTGTCCAGTGTCTTATCTAGTGATTGATTGACTGCCTCTGCCCCCGTCCTGTTTGTTTAGGACTGCCTTGTTGGTATCCCGGGAGGGAGTGTCTAGCAGCACAAGCAGTGAGCAAGCCCATGCTGAATTTGTAGGGAACAGCTTAGAGGCTTCGCTCTCTTTTTTTCTCCTGATTTCTGGTCTTACCTTCCAGTTGGTAATCAATTGAAGACATACAGACATCACAAGTAAGCGTGTATGATTCAGAGCCGACACACACCTGATTATTTGAGTAAATAATCTTGACTAGGTGAAGTGGCTGAAACGACCCGTCTGCACATTGAATCTATTTTTACTAAATGTACCAACCAAGTGTAAATAAACACGCAATGAAAGTTCACTCTTTCGGGAGTCTTATTTCAAATGAGGTTTGGGATGGAAACAGTGTCGTACCTTGCTTTGTACAATGAAACTTGATTTCTTAATCTAAGCTTTTATACACAGATGTCGGGGGTGTCAAAGATCCCCCTCTTTATATTAAAATAAAAACACATGCTACAGGCCAATACATTGCTTTGCACGAGATGATGCATCTAGCGAAAGATCGGTTCGTTCAGGCGCCAGGCAGCTTCCATGTAATTGGTGAGTTCTGTGTTCTTCCGATAGGAGTTGAGCCTTCGGTCAGTGCGGTCCGAATCAATCTGATATCAAAGAGAACATGAATTAGGCAAGTCTGGTGAGCCCATCAACCAACGGCGATGAAAACGGGATGCATTATACTACAGGCAATGCACCGAGGGGCCTGCGTAACATAAATCACAAAATAATCAAGAAGCACAATAGCGGGCTTTGCTTTTGCATGTGTCATTATTTTAATAAGCTGGTGCAGCAGTGTGTGTGTTTCCTGCTGTTTTTATCTCAATCAGGTCTCGCTCACCAGAGGGGTTGTATTCCAACCAATCTCCTGGCTCTCTGTCTGTGGGTGGGTGTACTTTTTCATTGGCTCCAGTCTGCTTCTGTGGATAACTTTTAAAAAGTTTGCTGGAAAGAAAGACAGGACAGACAGACGTGCAGTTTGAGATGTGAATATAAATTCAGATTCTATATTCTTATAATGCATGTCTTATACTTGTTACAAAGGAACATGCCATGAATACGGGTAACAGTAAATCCAAACGAATCAACGGGCTGAATTGAAAATGAATGACTTTAGAACGCAAAGGAAGTACATACGAATTTGCGGCCATCATTTTAAAGTGTTACCAGTTGCATTGTAGTAGTGTTACTTCTGTATCTGCAGTCGTGTTTTTACTTTCACAAAACAATGGTGCAAATCGCATTTGCCTTAAGACGAGGGGGAAAGTTAAGACCAGTCTAACGTGGGTCCCATGCACTCCCTTATCAATCATTCATTACACACACACACATACACAGCAACAGGAACGTGAAAAACTTACGTTCCTCTTCATCCACTGCAGTGTGTACTGACATCGGCTTCCCAGTCAAAGAATGGACTATAGATAGATAGATACAAAAAAAAAAAATCATTATTATAAATGCTGGTTTATTCCGACACCAACCTTCTGAGAAACGTATCCTGTATATTTAGGATAAATAGAATCATAATGTGCAGCCTACCCATCAATGCAGTATATACACACACACAGTACATATGCTTCTTGCTGGCTGTGATGGTGATACTCACTTTTTGTGTAGGGATTGATGCAGAACTGCGTGTATAATTTCTGATGCTTGTGCTCCTTGCTGGTAGTTTCACACAGAATGGCATTCTGATGCACCATGTTTAAAGGCTCTTTCCCCTTGGCTGCAGCCATTTTGGAGTTGAATCGTTTCACACAAACCTTCCCGAATCAGCCCACCAGTGATCAGCTGCGCAGCTTCTAGTCCGATAAGCGAAACAGACCATAGCACACGTGGATACGCATGTAAACACTGTCGCCTAGCAACCGTACACAATGTGAAAATAAGACCAAGCTAGAAACACAGCGGGGGTTTGTTTGAAACCTCCCGGTGAAGACAATATCGCAATTGAATATTCTAATTAGGGTTGTGTTATACTAAAGGCGAGTGTCTTAAACTGTTGCGGTTACCAGATTTACTACAGCAGACCAACAAAGAAACATATAAACGCGTGTGTGTAGAAACCCTTTTTAAATAAACGAATCATAGAATCCACTATCCAGCAATTCCACAAACGCCCACAGGAGGGCGGTCGAAGTATATATTGTACATAAAAACGACAGTATATGCAGCATCCTTACTGCCCTCTTGTGGAATCTGCCCCTCTTAAAGATTTGAAATAAGTAAGAGGATCGAAGCATAACGAATTCGAGACCCGACCTGCTATTGCACCTCGACGTGGGAAATTGAATCTGCCACTTGAAAGAATCGTCTCTAATGGCTACACGTGTAAACACAGAAGAGTGTTGAATGACTTCTGAAACTGTGAGTTTTTTTAAGCGAGACAGGCATATTTGGCTCGCCATGTGATCCCTGTGTAAAGGTTACTGTAGGCAAGTCTGCTAGCTGGAATGAACGCTGAGTGGTGGAATAGGACCCCTGTGTTTATACAGTGCCGGGCTTTCATCTACACAAAGAGCGTAGAGACACTTGACATCACATTGCATATGCCTAATAATCGAGCTGTTACTTGTGCACGATACCCTGCGAGGCGTGTTCTGTATGATTTATATATTGTGTGTCTGTTCAGGTCATTATCTGACATGTTTAACTGTCCTGGCTCTCTCTCTCTCTCGCTCTCGCCCTCTCTATTATTTTAAAAAGGAAAACTGCTGTGTACCAAAAGGTGCAAAATCAAAAAGAAAAAAGGTAAGAAAGATTTATTCCAGGACGTTTCGTAGAAAAGTCCTTCAGCTGTGTAGAAAGAAAAGTGAACACAGCGCAGTAAACCTGGTATTGTTGAAGGATTCTGTGGATGATGTCATGATTATGTCAGAAAAGAATGTTCATTCCAAGAGGTTCTAAAGTTCCTAGTTTGAAAGTGACCTCGCTTCCCCTGTTTGTTTCCGAGCAGCGTTTGTTCCACAGCGCTGACTGATCCCACAGACAGGACTGCGTGCCGAAGCCCATGGAGACGGCGATTTCACCTGCATACGACATCGTGAGTACTGCAGCCAGGTGCTGTCTTGACAAAGAGCTTGATTTGTTGCGCTTACAACAATGAAATGGGAGATTGCATTCGGATCTAAAATGCCTCTCTGCCAACCAAAAGCAGCTCATCTCAGTGACAGGTCTGTAGCTGTCCATCACAGATAGCTGTCAGAACAGAATCTGGGTTAAGCTTTCAGCTGCTCCCACTGGTATCTGTGTTTACACTGTGTGTAATTTTAACAAAAAATAAATTGAACATTTGTCTAATATTAAAATGAGTACTGCTGAAAAAGTGTGTTGGCCTTTAGTGGAGCTACCATAGGGGACCCATGTGCAGAAGTAGACTAGTCTAGTGTCACACTCTTGCTGCCATGTTTACTGAATCCTGTGGGGAGAAGCCAGTGTCGCTCCGTCGGGCCTGAAGACCACGGCTGAGTCCCTCCCAACGGCCTCCACCATGGCCAGGGGCCGCTGCTTTATATCAACACCCTCGCTAGAACAGAGACGCAGACACAGAAACGTCAGTACAAGGGGGATAAAGCAGGGTGTGTTCAAGCTCTGGCTGCAAAGCTTCGATCTGGCTTTCAGACACTGTGTTTAGTACCTCAGTAGCCACACTGCCAAAGTGGATTAGAGTGTTTTTATCCAGTTTCTTCCCACTGAATAGGTCTTGTTGTATCCCTCAAAGGTATTTCAAATGCAGAATGCTTGTCACGTCAGCTGTTGTAGCTCCTGCCTTTATTTGCATCCTCTGTGTGTGGATGTGAAATGTAACTTGCTTTAAAGACAGTAAGCCTGGTGCACAGTGCTTCAGCTGGGTCCCCGCTGTCTCTGAGAGTGAGGAACCTACTCTAATGTGCTTTCCAGCACGTCTCAGTGTGGGGCACCAGCCAGCGCTGGTCCTCCAAAAAAATCAAATAACCCGATATTTTGTTTAATCAAGCAAACAACTAAAACACAATACCTGTGTCAACAAGAAATGCAATGATGGTGCTCAGAGCCCACAAGGCAGACCAGATGAATTCAAGAGGCGACAATAATTCAGAGGATATAAGCCTCTTGATGCTTCCGCTTTCATGTCTTACTTTGGGGTGTTTTGCTCCCAGTGATCGAGCAACTATGATGGCTGTTTTACACAAACCGACATTCGCACTGAAAATGCAAAAGGGAGTGAATTGTGACCAGACCTGGCTTCACTGAAAGCGTAGTACAGGGAATATGATTTGCAGCATGCAGGCAGCAGAGCTTCGTTCCAGGGCTGTCCTGAAAATAGCGGAACGTCTGGTCTGACTGCAATTCCTGTTCTGCTTTTACTGAGATGAAAAGGATTCCATCAAACTGTTGTGAAGTAAAAAACAGAAACAATAAAAGCAGGTTAGCGCTGCGATGTCGTTGTGTGTTGATAAAGCAGCTCTTTACTGGCGGACAGTCAAGCAGCAGAATCCATAACAAGCGGCTTTCCTCCTGTTAAAACGTTCCACAGGGCTGACGATGGCAATGTGAATCTCTGCTCAGTCATCCACAGCCACACTGCTTGATACATCTTCAAGGCTTTCCTTTGGTAACCTCTCTAATCTCTGCTCTGTTCACAGGATTTGCACTTCGGCAGACCCTGGTGTGCCGTGCAGTGACGTGACACCAAGGTCCAAGCCACAAAGTGGCTTCATGTTCCCTCAATAATAAAGTTTCAGATACACAAGTATCCTGGTCAACAAACGCCACTGATTCCAAATATGTTTTTGTACTATTTCATGCTGGAAAGTGAAAGGGTTCATCACTGCAAAACTCATTGTGTGTACATCTGTGAAAATGGTATGGAGAAAGACATCTCATGAACAGAAGACATTGCTTGCTCCTGCCTGCTATTGATCGGAGTGGAACTGCGCTGCAAACCCAATCATGCAATAATGATGCTGCCAGTACTGTGTCGTTTGCATTAGGGTTGTTTCTTAGGAGCTCTTACTTGTTTTCTGAGTGGAATTCATAAACAGGTCACAGAACTCAGTTTTTAATGCTGTGATTCGCCATGCTTGCTGGTGTCTTTGTGCATTTGTGTAACCCAGCAGTGCATTTTTAGACCTCTTCTCTATTTTCACCCCTATTTAAATGACAGTTCGTTGACAGTTTGCACACTTCCCCAATTCACCAACGCATTGTTCAGAAAAGAAATGATAGAGTCAAGATAGCACTTGGATGACTGTGGTTCGTGGGTGTCCCAACTATATAAACAGAAAACACTGGGATAAAACAACAACGTATTTCGCTGTCTCTCTCTCTCTCTCTGTCTCCAGTCTTGCATAGCATAGCTGCAATCTGAAGGAAAGATAAGACGTGAACACTCAGCCCAGTTCATTGTCTGCACAGATGCCCACCATCTGATTTCACTTCTATTGTGCTACAATAACACTGAAGGATCACTGCAGTGTTGTGTGCGTTTAGATAAACGTGTCTGCCTGCCTCACTGCGGCACCAGCTACTGGAAATGATTCTGGGTTTACAGGACTGCCAGACTGACTGTGTGCCTCAACGGGAGACCCTGATACAAGGAGAGACGTAGAAATCACTATCTAGGAGATACATGCCAAAAATGCTGATGCCAGGCTGATCAGCAAGATTAGCATTACTTTTCATTGGACCAGAACAGAGGGTTTGTTTTGTATTACTCTACATCTTTTCAATCTGCCTGTCTTTGTTTATTTGTTTTTTTAAATGAAAGCTAATTTCATTATGTTTTCACTGCAAGGCTTGGAAGACAGACTGCAGACAAGTCCAGCGTTTCTTGTGTTAACTGATGACTGCTGGGATTCACTCTCGTGCTGGAAATAAGGCAGTTACACAAAAAGGACACTGGAGGGCAGTATAGCTGGCAGTATTACTTTGATGAAACAGGGAGCACTATCCCATTAATCTGTACATCGAATGTAATGCCCATAATTACGCCTGTCTTACTGAGATCATGGCGAGGTGGCATATTTTACATCCTGTAATTCACATTTCCAATTGCAATCATAGCCCAGCAGCAACATTACAAAGTTTGTACATTCCTGAACTCAAGCAGAGATTTGCGTTTTCTGTTCACAAAAGGCACATGGAGATGCTGAAATGAATTCTGTTTATAGTTCAGCACAGTGTCAGCAGACGTTTAGCAGTTTTGCGAGAGGAAGTGAGGTTCCGATAGACTTTATTTGTGCATTATATCGTTTGAAGCCAGTACATCCTGGTGGGGCCCTAATAGCTGTTGCACAGGAAGTGATATCAAAGTGAGTTGGCTGCATGACTAAATTGCTTCCCCTCAATGTGAAAATAAATCGGGAAATCTCCGAGATCTACAGCAAAAGGATGATTCCCTTGGCATATTGTTCTTGTGCTAAGAAAGAGAGTTTTATTTTATTTATTTTTTTTAATTTTTTTTATTGCACCTTGTAGATAAAGCGACGTGACAGAAAATACGACACAAGACCGCCAGTGTTGCCTCAAACCCATTCTCTCAGTTCTACTCGGAGCTTTCACCCATTGAAAGGAATATGAAGATGAAGCCAGCCTGTTTTTCACTGTTGCATGCTTTACTTTCCGTTGGGTCGCTGCCTGCTTTTCAGCACTGCATTCAGCCCGTTTCATCACCATCAGTTCAGCTGGGTCCCCCTGTCTGAAACGGTGATGCCGTCATGGAGAGTGGCGCTCTCATTACTGGTGTCACATTCCTTGCTGATGTGAGTCTTGTATTGAAGCGATCCTCTGAAACGCACCAGTTAGTGTCATGTCCGTAAAAGTGTCTGAGGAAAATCAGCGAGGGTGGGAACTGCAGCACATTGACTTTCTTTTACAAAACGTTGTGTTGCCCAAAACACAAGTCCCACTCACACTAATGCTGAAGTGAATCGTATAACGTGTTTGTATGATTGCTAGAAATTAGGGCAGCAGATCTAAACCCAAAAGACACTGCCAGTGATTTCTTTTCTAGTACAGTAGTCACTTTGGCAGAGAGTACCGTACTGCTTTAATTACACAGTGGTTCAATAGAATGATTCATTCCGTTTGTTTGAATAGACTGTACAGTTAAAACAAATCTATGGGGCTTCTGAGTGGTGCATCCAGTAAAGGCGCTCCGCGTGGAGTGCAGGATGTGCCCTATAGTCTGGACGTTACCGGTTCGAGTCCAGGCTATTCCTTTGCCAACCGAGGACGGGAGCTTCCAGGGGGCAGCACTCAATTGTGCCGCCCAGGGGGGCTTAGGCCAGGATGTCCTCGGTTCACCGCGCACCAGCGACCCCTGTAGTCTGGCCCTTTGCGCCTGCGGGCTTGCCTGTAAGCTGCCCAGAGCTGCGTTGTCCTCCGACGCTGTAGCTCTTGGGTGGCTGCATGGTGAGTCTGCAGTGTGAAAAAAAGCGGTCGGCTGACGGCACACGTTTCGGAGGACAGCGTGTGTTCGTCTTCGCCGCTCCCGAGACAGCGCAGGGGTGGTAGCGATGAGCTGAGCCTAAAAAGAATTGGCTATTCCAAATTGGGATAAAATGATTAAAAAAAAAAACAATTGGCGACTACTAAATTAAAAAACAAACAAATCTATAACACATTTAATAGACATGAGAAGAAGCGCTTTACTCAGATCAGTCATAAAGATCTCCAGAAACAAATCCTGCAGTTTATAGACCCGTCACGTCACTGGCACACTGCTAAAAAAGAGACAGCACAATGCAGTACAGTAATGAGTAATCAGACTTGATATAAAGACATCACCAAGAGACCATATTAAAAGTAAATCCAAGAGAATTCCACAGTGTTGCCAGACTATCGTTCCTTTGTTAACAAAGATGTTCTGCAAACTTTAGCATTAGGAAGCCAAGTACAGTATGCATACAAATAATTTTTACCTGAGATTGTGGTTATTTAGGAAAATACAACCTTGGTATTGCATTGTGTGAATTCGGTGCAAACAAAAAAAAGCCAAATTAAATTTTAAATATATATATATTGAATATACATATTTAGATATATTTTAAAATGATTTTCCTAAAATGTAATCTATAATACTATGTTTCTTTGTATTCAAGGCAGCATGGAGGTTCATTTGAAATGGCCACAGCCCAGTTCCTGAACTCATCGTTACAATGCAGGAGGTCTTGAAGCTCTGAACAGCGTGTTCAGCGGTGTGCCAGCCTGCTCATCAGAAGTGCAGTGTTGGGTTTCGAAACATGGGAACAGCAATGTGTGTAGACTAGCAGCTGGGACCCAGCCCGCCCTGTGAAACAGGAAAGGAAAAGCCAGTGTTGCTGCCAGCCAAGCATTGAATTGCCCATTAACGTACCTTGCATGTGTCTAGACACTACTGCACTCCCAGGAGCACTTTCTTTATACAAACCTTGTCAATCTCCGCTGTACAAACTCACATTGTAGCGTTTCAACCCATGACCACTTCCCTCCAGCAAGAACTGGGACCCCAACAAACCCACTTTACTCACTGTGTAGAAATGGCAGTGACAGATCCACCCGACCATCTCATTCAAACGAAAGCTTTGAAAACTGCCAGAGATGCCAACAGGAGTAAGAGGGTGGCTAGTCTTACTTGAAAGCGAGTCAATTATTAGTTTGTTCAGCTTTGGCTAGTTGTATGCGGCATTTAAACTACACCCCTGTATGTGTAAGCACTGTGCAAACAGAGCCATCGTTTGTGCCACTTTATTAACCCTGCCTGCATTCTGACTGCAGTGACTTTATACCCTGTTTATTCGTTCTTGGAAGTCCCTCAGGCTCGAGTCAGTGGAGATGTTACAAGGGCACTGAGTTTCTGACATGCCCGATGAGGTCGGCTATGCAGTGGAAGCATTTGGAACACGAAGCGCTGGTTCTGCCAGCACTGGGCTCTGCTCCCCTTCAATACGATTGGGTTGATGCAGGATTAAGTGTCCAGGTTGAAAGCAATTCATACAGAAATAGGAAGAGCTTTCTTTCTCTTTTTTTTAAATTAAAGTACATATTGAAACACTGATGGTCCTTAAATTACAAAAGGGGCCATCCAATTTTGTCCAAAAAAAAAAAAAGAATATTGCTTATTTTGCAGCGACACTGCTTATCAGACTGCACTGCAAACACCCTCGTAAGAAGCTGGCTTGTAATCATGGATAGCTTTTATGTTTAAACAGTGTTCATTTGACATGTGTTTCAGTATCCAGGAGACACAGGCATTGGCTGGCTGTCCCTCACAGTGGCACAGTGAAGCAGTGAAAGGTATATTCACAGCGTCGGTGACGTCTCCATACAGTCTCCAGGGAGAAGGATGAAGGTAAGGATTCCTAACTGTGTGGTTAAGATAGGCATCAGAAGAGGCCGCTCTCCCTTTCTCGTGACAGTGGGATCAGGTCGCTGCTTGGAATGATAGCGTCTGTGTAATTAACAGTGGGCATGAGCAAAGACAGGTGAGATACATTGATTACAATGGTAGTGACCCTCACTCTTGTCAGAGCTCCCTTTCCCGTACTGATGTACAACCCACAATGTAATCTGAGGTAACATTTCCTAAGCGCGTTTAGTTTTTGTTGTTCAAGCAGAACAGATCACAAGTGATTACATTGATGGATTACTATAATGGGTCAAATTCCCCTCACGCACTTCCCCTACCGTCCCAATACATGTTGGAGGGGCTTGTGTGTACAGATCAATACATTGCAGTCTCAACTTTGCCTTGTGTACAGAAAACTGTTCCGGCAAACGTATCAAGTTGCCAGTCTGTCCTATGTGATTGTTCGGCATGCCGTCGTGACTTTGAGCCAGAGCACACATTTCACTGCAGGGTGAAAGCGTGGATTGAACAGAGAGCTGTACTCCCAAGAGGCTTTGCAACACAGCGTGACCAATCCCAAAAACAAAACAAAGTCTTGACCTGAAATGTGATGTGTGTTTGTGATTCATTTGCATCAGGATACTGTCTAGGCTCCACTGTGACTAGCGATCTTTGGACGCCTGTCAGTTTTCTTACCAGCTGTATGTAGGTCCCACACTTGGACAAACAGAAGGTAATGTATTTCATATTAATGGCCTTGCCCTGCACTGCCTAACCCTAACCCTAACCTAACCCTAACCCTAACCCTGCACTGCCCCGTCCATTCAACGCTGACACTGACTGTGCAGGCATTCTGAGATAGAGACGGGGTGTGTTGAGCCTGGCTGTAAACTAGGTAGGCTACACAGTGGATTTGCTTCAGGGAGCTGCCCTGTTCTGTATTAGAACTACATTCTTCTTCTTTTTTTTGTTGCAGATGAAAACTTTTCAAAGAAGTGTATGCTCCGTTTGCGCTGATATTATCAAACTGTAGCAACACAGGTTAAGGTTTTCTGAAAAATACTTGAAGTGGAAAAGCACTGAAGTTATAGGAAGCGTGTTGGATGAGAGGCGTGCAGGCATGCAGACTTCCAATCAACTCTCTACTCTGTCACGCACACGCGATCTTGGCTCTGGTGAGAAACAGTGTTCATGTACAGGTACAGCAGGCAGATCAAATTGCACCAGCCCCTAAACAGAGCACTCAACGTAACACGCTTCACCAGCCCCTAAACAGAGCACTCAGTGTAACACGCTTCACCAGCCCCTAAACAGAGCACTCAGTGTAACACGCTTCACCAGCCCCTAAACAGAGCACTCAGTGTAACATGCTTCACCAGCCCCTAAACAGAGCACTCAGCGTAACACGCTTCCATGTGCATGTCACGGCTCCCTCTCCCTGCATCGTTTCAATCACATTAACTGTTTGTTCAGAGGTGATCCCTGCCGTAGAAGAGGATGGGAACAGTTTAATATTTGACAGCTTTAATTCCTTTCTGCTTATGTCACATTTGCATTGCCAGTGTCAATATTTAAAAGGCTGGTACACAAAAAGGATGATGCAAATTAAAAATGTGTGTGTGCGCGTTGTGTTCAGTGGATGCTGTGAGTTTTTCTCCTGTGTGTGCAGTGTGTCTTGTGCAATGTGTGTGTGCGCGTTGTGTTCAGTGGATGGATGCTGTGTGTTTTTCTCCTGTGTGTGCAGTGTGTCTTGTGCAATGTGTGTGTGCGCGTTGTGTTCAGTGGATGGATGCTGTGTGTTTTTCTCCTGTGTGTGCAGTGTGTATTGTGCAATGTGTGTGTGCACGTTGTGTTCAGTGGATGGATGCTGTGTGTTTTTCTCCTCTATTGTGGAATGTGTCCCCCCGTCATCCCCCACCCCCGAGAAATTGCACGTGTGGCTTACCACAACACACTCAGCTCTTAGCACTTGGGTCATTCCCCCAGCGGGTTCACAGGATGAATTTGTAAATTTAACAGATTATAGTCACCTGGATCCAATGAAGGTTAGGTCAAAGTCTTTATGGCTCCGGTAAAAAAAAAAAACACAGGGCTACTTTCCAAAAAAAGGGGCTATTGATTCCCAAGAGTGGTGTACCCCGAACTGTCTCAGAATACAATAATAATTATACAGACACTTGTTTAAAATGATTGTGTTTTTTTAACTGGGCAGTTGCTTCACCGCGGTGCTGCCTTTCAGCTAGTCCTTCAGGGCCCATCGAAGCCCTCTCTTAAAGCAATGTCCCCCTTAGACTCTGTCAAGCCAGAAAGAACACCCTTGAAACTCAAGCCAGGCCTGTTTGTCTTCTCCCAGCCTTTTGCTTTCCATCCTCGCCTATTTGTTTTTTTCTGTGCCGTTTCTCTTCTGTAGTGGTGGGCTATACTCAGGTGAGGAAACTGGAGACCTCTCCTAATTATTTGGTTAAGAGCAGGGATCGCCTTTGATCTGTGAACCCACCTTGAAGTCTTAAGTGAAACCAAAATGGAATTTGAAAAAATATATACTCATAAACACACTTTTTTTTGCTTTTCAGACTTTTTGATATTCTGCCACTTAAAAAGTCACTTAAAACGGGATTATTATGGTCTGTGGTTTCTTGTGTCTACCAGCGCGCCCTCATAACTGAAAAAGGAACCTGCAAAAAGGTGTGTCGGGATAGTGAATGACTTGCTAAAACATAATTCTCTTCAATCACAAAATGCGTTTGGATAATGGGTAAGTCCCCTGTTGCCTCTTGTGGAACAGTTCATATTGAATTTCACAGCACTACTCTGCTGTCCTGCCCTTCTCTGTGACCTGTGGACGCTTCACTGGCTGTCAGACACTTGCCTTTCTTTAAAGACTTGACACGGACTCAAGCTACGACTAGCTCTGGCATGCTATTATAGACCTTTTCAAATCAGTATTTGTTTAGCCCTTTAATGGCAAACAGCTAACGACTCTAGGCCTCGTATACTGTTTATGAGCTACTTTGAATGTCACTGCCTGGTGATTTCCCCTCCTGAATGGTTATCTCAGTACATGTGTACCTGCTTTTCCCATGGGCAGACTGTTCATTTCCCCTAGTTTGCCCTACCTCTCTGGGCCTTACCATGCTTTATTCCACTTTGCTGTGCTTTTACAGGCTTTTCGAAGGGTTAGCCCACTTTAATGCCTAACAGCTCTGTGTATGGCAGTAGTTCAGCCGCTTTGTTTAAACTGAGCCGGTCCTGTGTTCCACTCTGTCAGTGAATTAAGGGCCGTGATTAAGGATGTCAGAAACAGCGCTCAATGGAAACTGGAAAAGCAATTTGCTACACGATGATTAATAAATAATAGTCTTTGGAGGGCAATGTCACTCCTGTTAATGACCGGGGTTTGCTTTAGGATTAGGTTACAGTGTAAAATCTTCCACAAACACAGAAATGAGAAAGACACTCAGACCACTGTTTGGAGCTTCTTTTTAATTTATTTTTAATAGCGACGGTGCAAATTCTTTCCACATGTTCAGTCCAATGAGGTGAGGTGCGGAGGTGCTTGGATTTCCAAAGGGAAATATTTGAACAGGATTACTCACTATCTGCAGAGTCGCTGTCACACATGCAGGGATACTGAACTGTCTCGATCTCTATGGAAATCTAAAGACGAAAATAAACACCAGTAATAGAATTATTTTGTATCCAGATTCCATGTGTTATCATCATTGGCTGCGCCAGTCAGAGATCCTGATTGGAGGCCATTCCACTATATTTTACTGCTCACAATTCATTTAGAAAACACCCAGCAATGCTTTATTAAACGTTTTGCCAACTGATTATTTATAACAAATCCTTAAACTGAAACGTTAACATTTTATTTTGCCACAGGTGCCACACGGAAAAGCAACAGCTGACACAAGTTTTACAGGGGGCACAGAGGGGCGAAGTTTAAATTGTTAACCAAATATATCTTTAACTGGAGATGATTAAAATAAGCGCACAGGCTGGCTTCTCTTGAATACTTTAGGTGACGGTACTGATCAGCCAGACTATGCAGGCTTCGTGCACACGAGAGGAGAAGACACTTTACTACCACAGACACAGGGTCAGCTGCACAGACACATCATACACTGGAATCGTATGCCAAGCACAACACATGATACTCAGAGTGCGGCAGTGAAAGGAGGTTTGCTCTCCCCAAATCCCTTCTCAAAGCTTGGCGGTTGTTTGCATGCGATTCAGTTTCTCATTGTACCCCACTGCTGCTCAGGTAGCGATGCCAACTGGAATCTGATGAAATCAACAAGTAAAGTGGGTGTGAATTGCATGAGCGGCTTCAATAAATGTGTTTCATTGCGGTGGCGATTCTATCGAGAGAGCATCATAACATGTATTCAAATTGTATTGCTTGAAATTTTATATGGTAAACAGTGTCTATCAAAGTAGTGCAGTTCCGTCGTTATAGACTTGTGCACTCACCCGCACTCTTTCTCGTCTACCCTCGTGGTTAAGTTTCTGTTCATTTAATATTTCTTCCTGCTTCACACAGTCCTGCACCAATCAGCGAGCTGTATAGGTCTGATTGATTGAAACGATCCTTACAGGAAGTATAGCCCACCTCCGGACAGGTGTGTGCTTTCACTAACTAGTTAGCAAAACAATTGCATTCCTTTAGCGACAGTTCATGCAATTCAAACTCACCTTACATGCTCAGTAAAATCAATGCATTTGTGGTTTAATTTGTGATTCATTAGCACGGCCCCATTAGCCCACAATGAAAGGTACATAGTATCTAAATATAGATCTCATGGGAACTCATGTTTCTGGTGCAATAAAATCATAAAAAACATTTTCGGTATTTTTTTGTGTTAATTATTATTATTAGTCAACGAAGTTGAAAAAGTCAGTCATATTTTCTTTCAGTCAGACACCATTTTAAATTCACCTGACTTCAGGGTGTCGTGTTGCCTTGTATGTTGCGGTGGTCACGCGAGAGACAAGCTGGCAACACACAGCCAACAACGTAATGCAAACCAAGAAGTAAACATGCTGCGAAGGAAGGCTGCTGCTGCTGTCAGCAATGTTAGATGAGGAAGAGGAGGAGGAGGAGGAGGAGGACACTAGAAAAAAAGAAAGCCGTGGGTTATGAGACGTTGTTGTATCACTTGTTTTTAAACCTGCACAAAAAACAAATCTTTCTAAAATGTGAACATTACAAAAACGCAACCATTGCAACCTGTTCATTTTTTATCGTGAGCAAAAAATAAAACATGCGTCCACGTCGCCATTGTATTATCATGTGACACTATTATCAAATATGATTGGCTGGTATTGAAAATGTTGCCCTCGTGTCTGAAATATAGAACCTCTTCCTAAAGTGGGAGCTACGTTGCCGGAGGGTTGACCAGGGTGGTCACATGAGGTGACAAGCCGGCAACAGCTCTCGTCCCCTTGTTGCCGTCCACTAAAGTGTCTCGTGTGACCAGGCCTTCAGAGTTACTACGACAGCTTTAGAAAAACAAGGGGCTGTGGTCCGCTAGAGGATATAGCGTGCCAGCGATAACCCATTACAACACAAAACCCATTAGTTACAGTTTGGTTATTAATTAGATGAATGGTTACAATTGGGATAGACTGTCGGGGGTTTCGGAGCATGCACGACTGAAACAGTAAAACATTCCATTCCTTTACACTTCTCGTTTATCACCAGGACTGCACCTTGAGAAGAGGGACTGATATCATGTTTTTAATTTTCTAAAAGAAGAGGTTCATCTCCAGCCAAGACAAATAGGCGTTCACTTATTTTAAGTGCACCTTGAATAAACTTGAGGTCTCTGCCAAAGCCCTTTTCTTAAGCTGAAATGTTAAATAAAAAAAAAAAAACAAATGTAAAAAGCAAAAGAAGCTCTAAAATGTGCTCTTGAGTTACACGGGTAAACAGTGGCTAAGCCACTTTGACAACTCAATTGAGCAGCCAGTTCCAAACACATCCATCTTTCATCTGTAGCCTATATACTGCTCTGAAAGCACCCTACCATTATAGAATTACAGTGCAGTTCAGAGATGGCAGCGTTCGACAAGAGACTAATGCACTACTTGGCACATAATAAACCTGTCAAATATATATAGAGAGAGAGAGAGACGCACACACACACAGTTCTGAGGTGGAGTTCCAATCCTAAACGGATGCATTGTCTTCCAGGTTCAGTCTATGGGGAGTGTGTGTTTGTGTGTGTGTGTGTGTGTGTGTGAAAAGCTGAATATGTTTCCCGGATAAGTGCTTGGGATGAGAATAAGCGCTCACGGGTAAGCATGTCAGAACCTGAGATCTGAAGCAGCCAGTGATCTCTGTAGACTGTGTTCTGCAGAAGGGTCCCCATTTCAGAGCGAAAACAAATAAAGATGTTTCATTTTTTAAGATTGATATTAAAATGTAAAGCTTCTGGTGTTTAATGTGTTGAGAATTTGAACACATACAATCAGTTATCCTTTCATTACTCGCTGAATGTTTGCATCGAAGCTGATCAAACAGGATTGTGAAACATGGAAAGAGTGACAAATGAAACCTGCAAATCAGAACCCTGCTGTTAATGAATGCACCTGTCATCACAATAATGGATCTAATTACTCTCCCTGGCTGTCCTGGCCTGTTTCATTGTACTGGTGTGGAAACATTAACACTCAGACACTCAGGGATTAGCAGCACGGATCATCACACCCACCAATCCAGTAAAACAAAGAACTGCACCAACACATGTTAGAACCGCATTCCAAATGTCAGGTCATGCCCCCTAAAACCCATGAGAAAGAGAGAAGGAAAGAAAAGACAATTTAAAAAGGGTTATGAAGACAATAGGGACGTGCTTGTCGTCTTATTTCTCTTTTTTAAAGGAGGGCTGTCCAGTGCTTTAAAATACGCTTTCTTGCCTCTTGTTAGGTTTATTAATATTCATATTTGTCGCACTTGTGTTGAAAATATTTTGTGATTCATTGTTTTTTTTTTTACATGAATCCAAGATATGCAGATGTTGGAAATGCAGCGATATAGATTCGGGGGGGGGGGGGACGGGACACACAATTCCAGTCCTGGTCTTTGTTCCAGCCTTGTTCTAAATTGTTTAATTGAATTAATTAAACCTCCACCCAGACCCTAAAGTAGTTCATTATCTCATTTTAGCTGTTAAGCGGAATGGAATGACACTCCAGGGCGTTGATTGGACAGCCCTGGTGAAGCCACGCATCTGCCACCTGGTACCTTTGGTGTAGGTCACGTGGTCCGTAAGTGATTAGATACCAGGAAGTATCATTCCATTTATAGAATTGTCTCATATCTGCCCGTTTCAAACGGAGTGAAAAGCAAACTAGCCCCACTGATAAGGTTTCTTCAGTGCTGACTCGTTTAGTAGGTTCTATAACTTAGTTGTAACCCATTAACACCCCTGCATGTCTCTCACAAGACGAGGAGTCTAGTTTGTACCTTACACTTTGCTCGTATAGGAATAGGAAATCCGTGTGAAAAAGGTGAGGCAGCAGATTTAAATATAAGCGTTCAAAGGAAGCGCCGCAGTTTTGGATTTCAAACGCTTGGCTGCAGGCCTGCAGATGCAACCTAATAAATTACTGGCACTAGAAAAAAAAAAAGTAAAAAAACACACGAACTGTTTATAATCTGAGCATGAAGTTCTGTACCACGCTTGAGTCTAGTAGCATTGAACAGTAGAAGACATTTCTGCAACACATTTCAAAATCCCGAACTGCACTTCGCATTTTAAACCGGAATGTGACTTGCACGGGGTTTAATTGAGGCGATTAGGGTGATTAATTGCGCTGTTTGAAGTCAAAACGGGAGACTCGGAGGGTACTGTTACAGGCTAAATATTTTTAGAAAATCAGGCAGACATAACAACTGCCATTACTATCACCGTGGTGCAGCGAAAGCACTTGCAGGCTGCACGCCACACGATACGAGGGAGCTGAAGTGTTTAGGAAAATAAACTCAACGCGCTCTTAAAGGGAAAGGATAATATTGACTCGAGGGGCCTAGCTGAGACTGAACCACAGCGAAGCTGTGTTTTCACATTGCCTCTCTTTTGTTGTCGGTGGAGAGCGTGGGAAATATACACCGGAGGAGCGGAGAGCAATTCAAAGTCGATCGTACATATGTGCACGCATTGTGAGGCGTCCGCAACACTGTCTTCAGAAAAGAATAAAAAATAAAGAGAGCCTATGCTTGAGCAAAACGCTTTGAAGGGGCCCCGCTGTGTAATTTGGAAAGTGTAGATGGTCTTCGCATGCACAGTAATATTGACATAGTCTTTGTTGCAGGCCAGTTATTAATGGAAAGTCTGAAGTCATGTAATATTTGTGCAACAATAATTCGCAGGGTTTCTGTTACCAATAAACTGAGCCAGATGAATGGGTTACACAATAAGACATACATGTGTTCATCTGCAGTGTTAAACAGGCGCTGCAAAGTAATATCAGGCGAAATAAGAAGGCTATTGTATTGACAAGGCAGTGTTGCTTAGTGTGCTTGCCAGCTGGAAATACAGCAGCAGGGCAGCAGCTAGCACAGCCCAGACTGGCACTCCATGTGCAGCCTATGTGTATGTGTGTATAATGTACATGTATACCCACACCATGGTTTTCCAGAGTGCTGACGGACAAGACAGGCACAGTACTGTCCTTGGCCAGAAACCTGCTGTTGAGGGGAAAGTGAAGAGAACATGTCATAGCCATTATATATACATACATATAGACTGTGTGTGTATCAAGGGACACAGCCTGCTCTGCAGAGGTCTGATTCTTGCTCGGGCTTCATTACACTGTCAGTTACTACGTGGAATAGCAGGCTGTGTGGTCCAGTGGTTAAAGAAATGGGTTGTAACCAGGAGGTCCCCGGTTCAAATCCCACCTCAGCCACTGACTCATTGTGTGACCCTGAGCAAGTCACTTAACCTCCTTGTGCTCCGTCTTTCGGGTGAGATGTAGTTGTAAGTGACTCTGCAGCTGATGCATAGTTCACACACCCTAGTCTCTGTAAGTCGCCTTGGATAAAGGCATCTGCTAAATAAAAAAAATAATAATAGAACAGGGAAGCCTAGTACATTCACAATGTTTAACAGCATCACCATAAATGAACCATTCAGTCATTACTGAACTGGGAAATAACAGAACTGCTGTGTTTGAATCAGATGAAATAACAGGACTGTGTGTTTGAATCAGTTTTAGTAACGAGACTGCTGTATTTGAATCAGATGAAATGACAGGACTGTGTTTGAATCACTTGAAATAACAGGACTGCTGTGTTTGAATCAGTTGAAATAACAGGACTGTGTGTTTGAATCAGTTGAAATAACAGGACTGCTGTGTTTGAATCAGATGAAATAACAGGACTGCTGTGTTTGAATCAGTTGAAATAACGGGACTGCTGTGTTTGAATCAGTTTTAATAACAGGACTGCTGTGTTTGAATCAGTTGAAATAATGGGACTGCTGTGTTTGAATCAGTTTTAATAACAGGACTGCTGTGTTTGAATCAGTTTTAATAACCGGACTGCTGTGTTTGAATCAGTTGAAATAACAGGACTGCTGTGTTTGAATCAGTTTTAATAACAGGACTGCTGTGTTTGAATCAGTTTTAATAACAGGACTGCTGTGTTTGAATCAGTTGAAATAATGGGACTGCTGTGTTTGAATCAGATTTAGTAACAGGACTGCTGTGTTTGAATCAGTTTTAATAACAGGACTGCTGTGTTTGAATCAGTTTTAATAACAGGACTGCTGTGTTTGAATCAGTTTTAATAACAGGACTGCTGTGTTTGAATCAGTTGTCAGTAATTGAGGCTGTAGTTTTAAATGGGTTTATTGTTGATATTTTAATTGGACCAATACTCAACTATGTGAACTGTCTCCTCTCAAAAAATGTTATATATGAGGAAGATGAAAATGAATTAATAAAGCTCATTTAATAACAGTGTGATAATTCGGAGCCTCACAAACAGGATATGAAACATTACAGTTGGGGGGATTCACTGAAAAAGGCTAGTTTGGAGAATCCACAGTGTGCATGCTGGATCTAGCACACGAAAGCAGTTTGAATAGAAACTGAATTGCAGAACGTAGGTTAAACCTTGGTACAAGCACATTGGCCCTCTGTGAAGGTCAAGTTCCAGCAACAATATCACAATAGATCCATTCATTCTTGGGTGAGGTGCCCGTGCTCTAGTACCAGTTACAGAAGGGTTGAAAATAACACTGATTAGTACAGGACATTACATTGCTCGCTCTCCCAAATCCTAAGGACATATTTCATTCCAGCGTGATTTATTGTACTGTCTTATTATGCATGCGTTCATTTCCTGTAATGTAACTGTGTCCAGCAGGCCTGCAGAATTAAAAAACAAGAACAAAAAAATCAAACATCTTTAATGCCAACCTATCACCATGAGTAATGTGCAATCGTTTAAAACATTAACACCGCATTTATTTAATTCGCTTTTTAAAAAATGAATCTGGGAATAAACAAAACAAAAACAAATAGTTGAACGATTTCAAGGAGGAGTGGCACAGCCTGGCACAGCGTGGCGCAGGAGAAACCCGAGCTGAATAACAGCCCTTTTCATGTCGCTGTGGATTGTTAGGCTTATTAAAATGATTTTGTACACCACCCATACATTTTCCCCAGAAGGGAAGACAGGGGCTGTCACGCCAGTTACTGTAATTGAGTCAGTATAAATAACATTTAAAAGAGCTGTTTCTCTTGGCAGCTGGACTTGTTCTGAGTCCTAAAGCAGCTGTGGGTGGCTGAAGATGTTGGGACTGGCAGGCTGTCTCTCGCTGTATCGCGCTGTCTCACGCTGCCAGCAACGCAAGGTGGCTCATTTGTTTGGGCACTGCAGTTGTTATCCCCTTGCACTGCGTACCGGCAGCATTCTCACATTGAAATGTATTTTTATATGTCTAAAAAACTTTTTTTTTTTTTTTTTAAACGAGGGAAGCTCCTGAGCAATAAATCATGCTTAAAAAGGTGCCAAAGCATTTGCCTGTGACGTTTATAGCAGAGGACCACATAACATGCTAGTATTGGGTTTCTGTGACGGGAGAATTGTTGTCGTTTTGTTGGTTTAGGTTACTGGTGAAGAGGATTGAGGCCAGTGTTTGCAGGTGCCATCCGAACGACTCCTTCCAGGGAAAAGCTATTTCCATCCAGTGACGGGCCAAGCACCAGCTTCTTCAAATACTGCTTCTACGAAAAGCACGTGTGTGAGTGAGTGTGGGTGTCATTGTACAGCATGCAAAACCAAACTTCTGTGTCAGATCAGTGGAAAAAGAAAACTGAAGTTTGTCATTCTCAACATAGGATTGTATGTGCACTCCAATCTCTGATGGGTTTCTTAGTTCAAGCTGCAAATTATAGAATTATTGTATTGATTCAAAATGTAATTTTAGGTCAGATTCATCATTGTCCAAAATGTTGTCGAGGAAAGGCTGGAAACTGAAGAATCATAGCAACATGTAATAAAGCATAATAAAAGCATATTAATAAACATGGCAAGTGCTTATAACCAAGGAAAAAGCAAGGGAAACCTGCAGAAATACTGCACTAAACCTTTGTAAGGTGTAGCACAACCCATTGCAAGAAATACAAAGCTCTGCAAAGGGATTGTTCAATGTATTTAATTCAGTGGAAGATCTAGATCGTAGGATTAAGTCTCTGTGTGAGGGTGCAGGATAAACCTAATTAAATATGAACTGAAGGCTGCTCACTGCTGTGTCAGCTCGCTGGCCATTTATTAAATAATGGCCCACATAACTCAAAGGAAATATTTAAAAGAACAGGCAAAGTAAGACGAGAACTAAAGGATGTGGACATTCATCTACATACCTTAATGAGAATATCTGTAATTTGACCAAAAAAAAAAAAAAAACTGGCCCGCATTTATTAAGTCTTACACTGTAAAAACAACAAAAAAACAAAACAGTTTTTACGGTAACTTTACCTTAATATTGATTTAATAAAACTGCATTTGTAGATTAATTCTAGTGTATATTTCCGTATTATTAAAGGAGCGTCGTTTTGTTTAAGCATTTTACACTAATATTGACCGGAATTAATAAAAAAAATAGTGCTGAGTGGGGTTTTATCGTTTTTTTTTTGTTTGTTTGTTTTTTTTTTTTTTCATTTTTACCGCTTAAAAGATGAATAAGATTTTCTGCACGGGCTCAAATTCGTGTGTATGTCTCCGTGTTAGAAAATTGAAACACTACCTTTTTTGTGTGTTTGTTTTTTTACACAAGTAATGGATTACGTTTCTGCTCGTATTTCTGTTAGGACTTGTGGATTAAAGACTTCATGTGGTCTGAATATTTGGAAGTTATGTAGATAGGATTACAAAAGCCCCGATAAACATGTGGTTGTGGTGTTCTGCGGTGTCTTCAACCTGAGCGAGTCTGATAAACAGCTATCTGCATTCCAGGATAGTCCCAGACAAAGCACGGGGCTGCCTGGTATCAGCGGTGTTGACGCCACACGGTCGAGAGCTGTGAAAGGTATCGCGCTGCCCTATCTTGTGGGAATAAAAGGGACAGTATACGATACAGATCAAAAGAGGGGTTCAAAAAAAGACACAGAGGCTCCAGAAAAGTGTGATATGATAAAATATATGATAAGCCCAAATGCTACTATAGCAACTGGGGAGGAGTGCAGGATTATTTATGTATTTATTTATTTTATTTATTTCAATTTCAGTCCAGGATAGACCCTCGAAATGGAACATGACATTTTATAAGGCTGTCCTGTGCTTTTACTATGAGGAATATTTTTTAATGGTTCGTTTACTATGTGTTTTTTTATGCTTTACCAGACCTCTCTGTGCTTTACAATGCTTCCCTATGCTTTACCTCACCTCTCTGTGCTTTACAATGCTTCCCTATGCTTTACCATACCTCTCTGTGCTTTACAATGCTTCCCTGTGCTTTACCAGACTTCTCTGTCCTTTACAGCGCTTGGCTATGCTTTACCAGACCTCTCTGTGCTTTACAGCGCTTGGCTATGCTTTACTACGCTTTCACTGTGTTTTATTACTTCGTGCTTTCATTTTTTAGATGTATTTATATGAGGCTCCATTTCCATGCCTCACAAAACCACCAACAAGATTCACGTTGACAAAACCAAACTTCAAAACCTCCATCAGTCAATTAATAGGAAACGGAGTGATATTACTATAGTGCAGCTCATTTAAACATCATGTCAGCACACTCAGTGATAAAGACGGGACCCTTTCACTAAACTCCAGAGAGCGTCGCACTGCTCAGCCTCTTTCATAAAGACTGTTTGTTATATGTGCAGGAGTTCCAATGCCTCATTCCAGAACACACGCAGAAGCCCATCGAGTGAATCTACAAGGGTCTGAAATGAAACCCGACTATCACTCGCGCTGGACCTGGAAATGAAGAAGCAGGACTGAAAGACTGTAGAAGTGGCCAATATATTTGTATAAAGTTACACAAATATTGTAGCATTGTATGCAAAATTTTAAGAAATACAAAAAACATGTACATATTATAAATATCTTAACATGTCAAGATGTTAAACAAATAATTGCACAATGACAATAACCTGCAATGCAGTGTGCTCTTAAAGTTTACCACAGTACTCTCCCATGGTTATCTGTGCATTTACCTCAGATGAGCCTGGCTGCCATGTCTATTAAGGAGGCTGTGCGGTCCAGTGGTTAAAGAAAGGGGATTGTAACCAGGAGGTCCCTGGTTCAAATCCCAGCTCAGCCACTGACTCATTGTGTGACCCTGAGCAAGTCACTTCACCTCCTTGTGCTCCGTCTTTCGGGTGAGACGTAGTTGTAAGTGACTCTGCAGCTGATGCATAGTTCACACACCCTAGTCTCCGTAAGTCGCCTTGGATGAAGGTGTCTGCTAAATAATAATAATAATATATTTTACCACACCTCGCTATTCTTTACAAGGCGTGCCTAGGCTCTACCCAGCTTCCACTGTGTTAATTACACTGCTGTGCTTTTACTAACTAACAAAATAAATAATACTACCTTGCTAATTTTGCAATGTGTGTTTTTACAGAACTAGCGAGACACAGCCTAGCTGCATGTAGGAGATCGACACTTGGTAGATGGTTTGTAAAAATGACCCTTGTGCTTCTATTTATTAACATGTTAATTTACAGTGCTTCTCCTCCGGTGCTGTGCTGCTGGTTACAACAGGCAGTGCGTTGAGCATTTGCATTTCAATTGCTGACAAGCGCTTGTAATGATAGTTTCTGAAATGTGGGTTTAAACATACACTCTGCATTACTGACAGTAAAACAACAATGCGTTAACAAACGCGAAAAAAAAAAAAAAAAACTTCAGATAAATCAAATAAACCCTGTTTCAAGTCTCGCGTGTTAGCTGGTCATCGTCTGTATTGGGTTATTTGCTGGCTTTCTCGTTCTGTGTAATGGTTACCAGAAAGGTCCATTTGATTGCACAGGACCCTGGCTGGGATTCTACTAGATCAACAGCTTTAGTTTTGGACAATAACAGCCCACATGTATTAATATCCTATAATATTGTATACGATTTGCATTATTACAGTACTAATACACGATTTAATATATATATATATATATATATATATATATATATATATATATATATATATATATATATATATATATATATATATATATATATATATGTTGCAAACCAGTTCATTCTTTCCCGTTTTGATAATGGTGCGCGTGGTATGCTGTATCAGTCTCTCAACAGCGACTCTACTGAGAACGGCAAAGTCTTCTTGACCATTGCGCTGCGGGTCTGCGAAACGTTAGTCCAGTTATCCTTTGCAATGGACTGTTGCTGATGTCTGCAGCCCGGTTCCTTCAGTTCTAGCCGGAGGGCATCGTGATTTGCAAACCCCCAGCCTTTGGAAGCGCCGAGGTCTTCCGGATGAGGAAGTCCATCAGGCTCTAGAGAGGAACGCTGCATAGAAATGCAGAGCGGTGGTGCACCCGGGGGCTCGCGGGTTCCTCGGCTCTGGCAGCTATGACGCACGCCACATTCCAGAACCGTCGAATCTTCCAACCCAGTTTGCTGGTGCTGGTGGCAATGCGCGTTCTCCCGGCAGAGTTCTAAACGTTCCAAAACCATTCTCGCAGCGTCTAGGCGTCTCCTTTGCAAGAAATCGCATTGCACCTGTTGGTAGCTGCACTCCACTGAAGTCGATTGTGTCGTCATCATCACCTCTCCGGCTTGGCAGCAGTGAAACCCGCATTCCAGCAACACGGGGCTGGTGTTCACGAAGGGCAGGTAAACGGTTTGGCTGTACTGTGTCGGCTCTCCCAGCGCGCTGCACAGGGATCCCGGTGCGGCGGGCGGCGTGGGGCTGAGCATCTTCAGCGTGGCCAGGTCCTCCAGCTCCTTCTGTCTGAATTCTCTTTCCAGCATGACGCTTTCCAGCTGCTTGTCTGCGAACGCGCGTCTCTTCCGCATTCTCTCGCTGAGGTTCGGGAAGTGCGTTCCGTTCGACCAGGGAGATTCTACCATAGGAGCCTTGTACCCTGAAACATATCCGTAAAAAGAAGTTAACCTGTATGGTTTTAGAATTGAATTGGATGCATTACGTAGCTGCTAAGCACGTAACAATGATACTTCAGTTCAGTAAAGCTCTGAAACAATTCTGCTCCTTCACAGTCAGCAAGGGTCACGTTCTCCACCGTGATAAGGTACTTCTGTCATGCAGTCATTTCTACATCTATTTTAATTTCCTTTGGATTTTAAATTAAACTGATTTGATATTGTATTTGAATGGAATAGTTTGAATGGAATAGTATTAGACACCTAAATAATCTCGTTTAAAAAAAAAATTACAAGACAATTCAAAAATGAAATGCTCAAAAAATAAATAAATCAAAGCACTAATACATTCAAATGTATATTTATATATTAGCTGAAAAATATTCACGCGTGACAAACTTGGAATGTAAAAAAAGCACAATTTTATTATTATTATTTATTAAGTAAAACATTTAAACACTAAACTGTTACAAGCGTATTCTTTTGGATCAAGTTAACTTTTTTGTTATATATATATATATATATATATATATATATATATATATATATATATATATATATATATATATATATATATAATACATACGTGTTTAAAACTAGATGAAAACAACTGTGTTTATACAAACGAAAGTTTCAAAAGTGCAGAAACGGACTCAACTTCAGTGTTAAAAAAACTAGCAAAAGAAAAACACTACGGGTTGTCTAAAAAAAACCGCACCATTCTTTTCTCTTAAAGGCATACTGGTTTATACCACTCGTTTCACAGATCCTAATAGCACTAATCTTGGACTACCTTAACCAAGGTAAAAAACGTGGTACAAACTTAGTGTCAGAAGCGGGCCCTACGTGTGTCCGAGCGCTTCATAAAGACGCTGAAGACTGACCTTCCAGTATACGCTTGGCCAGCAAACTGGGAGGCCTGGGATAGCGCTGGTACGGTGTCCTTCTGGACGGGGATGGGGCGGCCTTTCCATTGTCATCTTTCCTGACCTGCGTGAAGACAGAAATAGGAATCTTACAATACGAAATGAAGTGAAAGAAGAACAGAACGGAACCACGTGTCAGTGTTCCTTAATAAGAGCAATATTCCAGGCTTCCAAACATCGCGCACCGTGTTTACTGCTGCAAGGGGAAAAACCTACAGGATGATATTGGTTCATTTCATTTGATCAGCTCACCTCTGAAGCTTGTTGTCTCCTGAGCGCCACCTGCGCTGCCATGACCCGCTGCCTATCCACCACCAGCAGACAGTTGACACACTGGCAGTCCCGCCAGCGGCAGAAGCGCTTGTGTCCCTTGAGGCAGGACACCACGCCGTGGTTCCGGCAGCGCGCACACTTGGGGCTGCGCATTAGCCGGCGCTGCTGTTCCTGACTGGGATCCACTCCCTTCTCTCCCCCGCAGCCACCCCCCCCCTCGACGTTCTTGGAGAGGGACCCGTCCAGGCTCTCCACATCGATCTCCTCATCCTCCTCCTCTTCACCGGCATCTTTGAACAGATCACCACACTCCAAATCGAGGCGCATTTCCAGGCCCTTGGACATCTAGGGCGCTTATGTTCCCCAACACACGTTCCGACTTTCCAAATGTTACTAATAATAATACTAACAATGTGAAGTGTATTGCACTGTCGCACGAACACTTTCAGACAGACACACTGCACTATATCTGGGATCGCTTGCTGTATGGGCTCATGCACTTTTAAATTCAACGCAGACCCTCTTGTATTAATCACTGCACTCTTAAATTCTCAGCTTTTTGAAAGTGCTGTTTCTGCCTGTAAGCTGGGTACCGTTCGTTTTCTTGCAATGCCCCCGATATATCCGTGGCAGGAACGTGTCTTATTTAAAGTTCAAAGGCTTTGCAAAATGCTCCGGTGTGGCCGGCGGCTCCCAGCGGGTCAGTGCGCATCAAGTTCTCGCTACTCTGCAGGGCGCTTGGCAACTTGCTCCTGATGAAACTAATCCGAGCCCGTGTTCACACGACAGCATGCACTGCCCTTGCGTCTTTTAATGTGATCTCTGCTTTCAATCGCTGCATTTAATGAACTCCCCAAGTAATCCGTGACGTCGCGCGCGCCGGCTTTCATTTTAAACCCGCCCATTCCGGTTACTAATACTTGCAGAACATCAATTAGGTCATTTGGGATCTGGCCGGAGTAAAATACTTGCAATTCAATGGACCGGAGGAAAGGTGGCTTCAGAATGGGATTCTGTTTGTTCATTCCTCGCACATTTTGGATCAGGTACTGTACTGTTTCTATGTTTCCAGCTCTTTTGTGTTCTCGGTCTTGACGTCAGCGCTCTGATTTCTTAGCAGTGCACTTGTTTCAGTAAATCGTGGATCTATTCGACTCAGCGTGTTCTAATCTGTGTTGTGCGGAACTGTACCAGCTAATTCAACGGGAGCTCAACAAAGAAGTAGCCACGACAAACACATTCTCTTTTTATTTCCATTGCTGGTACTTGCACAAATCACGTGCTTTGCCCTGAGCCGTATAGCGGTGTTACATAATTGAGAATGTAAGTTATGAAACAGTTCATTCTTGTGCAACGCGCAATGTTATAGGACTATGGTATATAATACATTATATATATATATATATATTACACAGTATATATCACTTCGTCAAAGTTGAACCCAATTGACAAAGCAATTAAATCGATGTAAACAGATTCATAAATCACCTTTTTTTTCTATAAAAATTGATTAGTGACGATTACCCTCTAAAACCTTATATATTTTTAATTGCACTTAATAATTACGCGGTTCCCTGTTCCTTAATAGATAACTATGCAGTGCTCAATTAGCGAGTGCACAATTAAGCTGCAATCTGGACAATTTCCAGTGTTGTTTCCGTGACAAACAAAGTGGACAGTAGCCCATATTTTTTTTTAACATTACTGAACTTGAAATGAGAAATCTGTACTGTTGCATCTGCATTAAAAACTGGTTAACAGCGCCGTCTGGCGGCTTGTGTGCAGTACTGTACTCAAAGTGGCAGTATGCACTGTCTGGCTGTTAACGTTGTGTTTAGTGTTGCTATATAAGCTATGTTGATTTACAATATAATACAAAACTGCAATCACACATTTCAATATGCTAATCCTATTAAAAAATATTATTTAGTGCCCAGGCTGGATTTGCAATTTCAGATAAACAAGCCAAAGGTGCTTGCTGCTGTCTCTTTAAGCAGAAATTGCCAATGATCTCATGCCAGCCTTCCCTAAATCACCACAATAAATCAAAATTGGACCTGAATATTTTTACATCTACTCAAGTACAATATTCCTCTCTTCCCATTCCATCAGGGCTAATGCAAAGTGACACTTAGATTAAAATCTTTAGCATTCAAAGAAAGATATACCAAGACAGTCACATAATATATATTTATTATTACAAAAAGACAAATGCAATACAGAAACATGCAACGGCATACAGGAACAAAAGTAGTGTGGCAATGTGAATGCATGGAGCCAGGCTTTCTTTCTGCAGTGTGGCAATGTGAATGCATGGAGCCAGGCTTTCTGCAGTGTGGCAATGTGAATGCATGGAGCCAGGCTTTCTGCAGTGTGGCAATGTGAATGCATGGAGCCAGGCTTTCTGCAGTGTGGCAATGTGAATGCATGGAGCCAGGCTTTCTGCAGTGTGGCAATGTGAATGCATGGAGCCAGGCTTTCTGTCTGCAGTGTGGCAATGTGAATGCATGGAGCCAGGCTTTCTTTCTGCAGTGTGGCAATGTGAATGCATGGAGCCAGGCTTTCTGTCTGCAGTGTGGCAATGTGAATGCATGGAGCCAGGCTTTCTGTCTGCAGTGTGGCAATGTGAATGCATGGAGCCAGGCTTTCTTTCTGCAGTGTGGCAATGTGAATGCATGGAGCCAGGCTTTCTGTCTGCAGTGCGGCAATGTGAATGCATGGAGCCAGGCTTTCTGTCTGCAGTGTGGCAATGTGAATGCATGGAGCCAGGCTTTCTGTCTGCAGTGTGGCAATGTGAATGCATGGAGCCAGGCTTTCTGCAGTGTGGCAATGTGAATGCATGGAGCCAGGCTTTCTGCAGTGTGGCAATGTGAATGCATGGAGCCAGGCTTTCTGTCTGCAGTGTGGCAATGTGAATGCATGGAGCCAGGCTTTCTGTCTGCAGTGTGGCAATGTGAATGCATGGAGCCAGGCTTTCTGTCTGCAGTGTGGCAATGTGAATACATGTAGCCAGGCTTTCTGCAGTGTGGCAATGTGAATGCATGGAGCCAGGCTTTCTGTCTGCAGTGTGGCAATGTGAATGCATGGAGCCAGGCTTTCTTTCTGCAGTGTGGCAATGTGAATGCATGGAGCCAGGCTTTCTGTCTGCAGTGTGGCAATGTGAATGCATGGAGCCAGGCTTTCTGTCTGCAGTGTGGCAATGTGAATGCATGGAGCCAGGCTTTCTGTCTGCAGTGCGGCAATGTGAATGCATGGAGCCAGGCTTTCTGTCTGCAGTGTGGCAATGTGAATGCATGGAGCCAGGCTTTCTGTCTGCAGTGTGGCAATGTGAATGCATGGAGCCAGGCTTTCTGTCTGCAGTGCGGCAATGTGAATGCATGGAGCCAGGCTTTCTGTCTGCAGTGTGGCAATGTGAATGCATGGAGCCAGGCTTTCTGTCTGCAGTGTGGCAATGTGAATGCATGGAGCCAGGCTTTCTGTCTGCAGTGTGGCAATGTGAATGCATGGAGCCAGGCTTTCTGTCTGCAGTGTGGCAATGTGAATGCATGGAGCCAGGCTTTCTGTCTGCAGTGTGGCAATGTGAATGCATGGAGCCTGTGAATGCAGTGTGGAGTGACTGGGGCAGAAGCATGGCAGCACTGAATAAACCGATACAAAAATTCCACAAACGAAAAACCTGGAAAAGGTCTAGTTGCATAAAACCCCTTAAGTATTAAGTTTAAGAATAACGCTTAAGGATACATTTCCCCTCAGCTAGGGTGCTGACTCTTAAACATGTGAAGCTGCTTTCTGCAACACCCTTAAACTCAAGGGACACTGAAAGGGAAAACTAAAGGGAAATGTTACTGAAGGTGTTTTATGCAACTGGCCACTATAGCTGTCTAACGAGCAAGAAGCACAGCATGAACATGTAAATATTCCTTTTCCCAAATGTCCTTTAACTTGGCTTTCCCTGGAGTTTACAGTAAGCCTGACGGATAACCCTGATCGCGTCTGGAAAGCGTGCATAATCTGTCCGGGGTTGTTCTGGGGTAACTGGCCCTGTAACAGAGTGCAAGACCGGATCTTACTGCAAGTCGTTAGTCCACCAAACCCCAATGGAAGCCTAACACAGCTTTATAAATAATACATGTTCATAGACGGACAGTTAAACGATTCTATAGTTATATTGTTTGTAAACTTAAATATGACTTCCAACAAGATATGCTTCAGAAATGAGAATCAAGCGTATTGTGTAACCAATTCCAACTATGAATGTGATCAATATCCAATAATCAGTGAGATTTTGCCAGTGTGTATGAAAGGTTAGTGAATGATCCGATTGTTAATCGCTGTTTTCCTGAGGAGACGCCTCATTCCCCACGGAAATGACATCAGAGTCCTGGCTCCCGCAGAGACCTGAAACACACAGGCGATGCCTGGAATGAGAACAGCTTTCAAGTTCAACCCTGGAATCAGTCTCAAAGGGACACACTTGTATATGATGCAAACTTTCCACTGTCCCAAAATGATACCATCTTATTATTGTGCAAGTCAGCTAATGGCCATCACTATAGAGACAATAATTACCTTCAAAACAGTTTATCACTGTTCAATGTAGTAAAAACACAACCAAATATATGCACGGAAAAGCACTGTAACTGCAACAAGTGCAAATTACAGTATTACAGTAGTAACAGGGGATGTGGTAAAACTCACTTTTGCATAGCACACAGTGCCACCAGTGACCAGAATCTGTAACTGCAGTCTTTTTTGTTTGTGGTTGTTAATTCAGCACACATTCTCGGGGAGAATTTAAAACGGGGAAACTTAGGCGACAAGAAATACTGATTCAAACCCAAAATGTACACTGGTAAATCCAAACAAAGCAGGAAGCTGAAAACCCAACTTAACCTTACAGTGCCACCCGGTGACCAAATGCTGTAACTGCAACCTGGATCTGCAAAGGGAAAGTCTGATTCTACATTTTCTGCACATCCCGCAACCGTACGTGCTTTAACGTGTATAAGATAACCTAATCTTCCTATGGACGCCCTGTACCTGAAGCCTCTTCCTCCTCTCTCAGGGAGGCGCTGTCTAGATGAAGACTGTAAGAAGCGTCCTGAACGAGGCACGGCCGCACTGATGGAGGAGTGTAGTAGCTGGCTCTGCCACTGCCCTGTAAAAATACAAAGTAATACAATACCTAGTGAAAGTCACGTCCCCACTGGAACCTATCGGCAGCCCCTACACTTGGACTTGCGCCGAGTGTGTAGACATGGTTGTGTCAATGATAATCTAAACGGTCCAAACAGTAAAACCACAACAGGTTATACAGAAACACATTGCGTATGCGTTAATACTGGGGCTTCGTCTGTTTGTTTGTTTTATATTTAATGACTTGCAATTTGTCTATGAGTGTTCGGTGGCTGCCTCTAATGAAGCTCAGAGTGTGCTTTCTCCTGCACTCTCTGTATGACAGACTCCTGACACAGCAAAGAGTGTGTGAGAATGCAATACACTCTGCTTGATTCCAGGTAGCTGCCGAGCACTTAGAAACACACATATTACCTGTATACCTCTGCGCGGCCGCTATTGAACGGCAACATTAGAAAAAGCAAATATTTCTTTAGGCTAAGCAGGTGTTCCATGACTGGGGCTCACAGGGTCTGTATATTAAAAAAACAACAAAAAAAACCTTGAAACCTAGCAACAATCCTTTAACCTGCCCACCAAGGAGTCTGTTACTTGCTTGGCAGGTAGGGAGCAAGCTGCTTCCAACTATAGCAGTGTGCTGGGAGCTGGGCTGAGTGCTGGAAATGCAGCTCCACTGCCTTTCAGACACTGCATTCAATTTCAGTCGTTTCTTTTAGACGCTGCATTCAATTTCAGTCGTTTCTTTCAGACGCTGCATTCAATTTAGTCATTTCTTCCAAATCTGTTGGCTTCTCCCTCTCCCTAAAGTGTATTTTGAAAAAGGTTTTCCAAATATTAGCATATTCTTGTTAATCCTGTCAGATTCTGTGCATGTTCATGATTCTAGGAGCTACAGACAGTACTGTCTGCATGTTCAGCACCCTCTCTAAACACACACAGACAATACTGACAATTAGGGAAGCAGTTCACAAGTTACAAGCCTACAAGTCAAAATACATTCATTTTGCAAATGTGAATCTGTCGTCTGACTCACTTGTGCAGGATCCAGGGGGTACTGCATGCTGTGTCCTGGGAAGTGAGGGAAACCCACTGGCAGCGGAGGCTCGTGGAAGCAGGGCTGGCAGGCGTCCACGTTCAGGAAGATAGCGTGGCAGGGACACCTGGAATACAGCTTCACAGGCATGGGTCTGTGCACAGCAGAGAGCAGCTCCCTGTCAGGGACATCTGTAACGCAATGTTATTACACAGGTCTGTAAAACGCACAGCAATGTGTGGGGTTACCATATGACTCCGTGTACACAGGGACAGCTCAGGCTGCTCAGCTAACACTGCAATGCATGCTGGTATGTTTTACCTGTCTCAGGCAGCTTTCACAGCAAGACTACACTTACCAGAATGCACTGCAGGACTACACTTACCAGAATGCACTGCAGGACTACACTTACCAGAATGCACTGCAGGACTACACTTACCAGAATGCAATGGGGTAAACGCATGGTAAACCAAGGTCAACTATGGTAAACGCATGGCAAACCAGGGTCAGTTATGGTAGACGCATGGTAAAACTGCAAACAAAACTTACAAAAATATTTTATAAGGGGTGTTTGTCATTTTAATAAGAACAAAAACAAATGAGCCTTTAAACACTTTCAAATCGTGCCCACAAATTGCCCATTAAAAATACGTGACTTATGTAATGTTATTGTACCTGCATGCTGTTGTGACTAGGAAATGAATGAAGATCTTTACTTGGTCCTGGAACAGGCTTAGGAGCGAAGGGTTAGAGTAAAACAACACGTATAACTCCTCTATATACTGTAGGCTAGTGCTAATAAAACCAGCATCTTACAATGCATGTCACTGTAATTACAATGGACCTGATGTATCGCGCCCTATTGCATGCAACATGAACCCGACACTAGCAAGCAACACTTTGTAATACACTCGCTGTATTTAAAGTAAAGGGCTTTGAATGGCAGACAAGACAGGACAATACCGCTGCACATGTTATACAGGTAATAATAATAATAATAATAATAATAATAATAATAATAATAATAATAATAATAATATAAAAAAAACCTCGCAACAGCAAATAAAACGCATAGTTTTAAAATATACACTTACAACGCCGAGCCATGCGAAAGGCATTTCCTTGCATTCCTCCCGCAGCCCACCCGCCGCAGCTCCAAGCGACTCCTCCCGCCGGGCCAGTCAGCGCCGTATGGAAGCTCATCCCCGGCTTCCCTCGGCAGATCTGTGCATCGGAGTCCTCGCTTCGTACACGCCGCTGCTCGCCCTGCTGTGCGCTGTCTCGGGCTCTGCTGTCTGCACCGGGGCTGAGCCCCCGAACTCCGTGTGCATTCTCCCGGCGTCGAACTGCCTGCTGCTCCCGGCGTTGACAGCCGCTCTGTTTACACCACCTTCTCCCCTCCAAGGAGAATCCTGCGCGGCGGACGCTTCTGCCAGCCGCGGTTCGTACTTATTCTTCAGGCGTGCGGAGGTTGCACCGGCCGGTTCTGCTTTGCAACAGTCTTCATCGATGTTGCGGCTCTTGTCCTGCTTTCTGCGTCCCGCTAGCCTGGGCCCCTGGGCCGGAGGAGCGGGCTCGCATTCAGCCGCATTATCCGTTTCTTCTTTCTGCTCTTTTTTCATCCGTCTCTGCACTGCCATGATTTGAGTTCTCTCGGCGATGAGCGCGCATTTCCAGCACGGGCAGTGCAGGTACGCGCATTTCCCGGAGTGTCCTTTGAGTTGCACGGTAAAGCCGTGGTTCCTGCAGCGTGCGCACTTCGGTGTCCGCAGACATTTCTCCGCGATGTCTGTGTGTGACCGGTGGGGCATTTCGTGTGTGAACGCGGGCTCGCTCGCACAGAGTATCTTCCACAACTCGCATGCAAGCGAGTTCAACGTATTTTATAGCCAACAACCGTGTTCATGTAGTGTGGGAAACAAAGCCATGCTGCTTTCGCACGCAAACCAGGCGGCCCAACGTTCCAAAAGAATGTTACAAAATTCCGATCGTTCTAAACTGTGTTTATTACGTCAGTTTTTTTTCTTGATGTGTTCCAAAACCATTCTACTGTTTATAGAAACAATACGATGTCATATCAATGATAAAAAAAATGATACCGTATTTTGTTTGATACGATTTTTTTGTCTGATATCTTTATTTTAAAGGTAACACTAACCGACACGGCTGATCTGCTGTAGACACAGTTAAATGGAATGGAAAATGCAATATTCATGTAATATGACAGCGGACTGCCGCACTCCATGGCACAGTTAAAGGGACACGTGTGTCCCACAAATACAAATGATGCAAGCCGCCTTATTGCAAGGAGGTGCACGGACTTCGTATCAGATCACACTAAAGTCTGCTATTTTTATCATTCGTTTTAGCATTTAGTGAATCTCTTTTTACAATAAAAGTTTTACTGTAAACACTAGACTTTACTCACAAGTGAAATTCAATTGTAACAGTTTGTTAACATTATAAACACGTAAATAGATAGAAAGGTTAAAAATTAAACGCGTTCAATGTGTAACTTTTAACAGACTTGAAACTGTCTGGTGAACTTCTAAGTGGTTATTGAGGACACACGTGGTAATGGGGAGCTGTCTTCGTCTATATCGCCATCTGCTGGTCAAAAAGCGGCAATGCAAGTGGGAGGAATTTGATGGATGCAATATTGTACTTTTTAAAATGATGAGCAGTTTAACACAACAATGCATTCACCAGTGTTAAAAAAAATAATAATGAATGCAAAATCTGCAGTGGATAAGAACACTGATTGTGCAGTTCATCCTTATTTAAACATGTCGTGGATACAGACAATCCAATCTGTGAGTCTGTCTTCTATTGTGAAGTATATATCTCTGCAGAAGTCATTCTCTGAATCTCTGGTGCAGTCACTGCTGTGCTGTTAACACTCCTGCGCTACACACGTCTTGTGTAACTCAGCTTTCGTTTTATCATCACGTGTTGGACACAATAATAGAAACACCTGCCAAAACACTGTCAACAGGAGTAGGGCCGTTTCATAAGTGAATCTGCTAAAGATTGTCATCATTACCATAAATATTTTAAATCATTTACTGACGTGTGTAAAATTGCACTAAGTAGCAAGTGTGTAGCGGCTGAAAAAATTAGTGTCGTGAGCAACCAATTAAAATGATGACACCAGTAGCTCGTTAAAACAGCATCCACACCCTTCATACAGCATCCACACCCTTCATACAGCATCCACACCCTTCATACAGCATCCACACCCTTCATACAGCATCCACACCCTTCATACAGCATCCACACCCTTCATACAGCATCCACACCCTTCATACAGCATCCACACCCTTCATACAGCATCCACACCCTTCATACAGTATCCACACCCTTCATACAGCATCCACACCCTTCGTACAGCATCCACACCCTTCGTACAGCATCCACACCCTTCGTACAGCATCCACACCCTTCATACAGCATCCACACCCTTCATACAGCATCCACACCCTTCATACAGCATCCACACCCTTCATACAGCATCCACACCCTTCATACAGCATCCACACCCTTCATACAGCATCCACACCCTTCATACAGCATCCACACCCTTCATACAGCATCCACACCCTTCATACAGCATCCACACCCTTCATACAGCATCCACACCCTTCATACAGCATCCACACCCTTCATACAGCATCCACACCCTTCATACAGCATCCACACCCTTCATACAGCATCCACACCCTTCATACAGCATCCACACCCTTCATACAGCATCCACACCCTTCATACAGCATCCACACCCTTCATACAGCATCCACACCCTTCATACAGTATCCACACCCTTCATACAGCATCCACACCCTTCATACAGCATCCACACCCTTCATACAGCATCCACACCCTTCATACAGCATCCACACCCTTCATACAGTATCCACACCCTTCATACAGCATCCACTCCCTTCATACAGCATCCACACCCTTCATACAGTATCCACACCCTTCATACAGTATACACAGCACTGTCAATTTAGCAACAGTGGTTAAACTTTGTGATGAGCTGCTTGATCACCTGAAAAACCCAAGTGCTAGAATCTCTCCGTTCCATTACAACTGACAGCTGCGGTTATATTCCACTAACAGTATAATCTAATGTGCCTCCTGACACTGAGTTAGCTAAAAGAGACAGTAATGTCAAGGTGGAATCACTGAGAAAGAACATGAACATGTTGCCAAGCAAATCAACAGCACTTAATAATGCATAACAAGAGTGTCAGCATGGACTAGCTGGAATACTAAAGAGTGTCAGCATGGACTAGCTGGAATACTAAAGAGTGTCAGCGTGGACTAGCTGGAATACTAAAGAGTGTCAGCGTGGACTAGCTGGAATACTAAAGAGTGTCAGCATGGACTAGCTGGAATACTAAAGAGTGTCAGCGTGGACTAGCTGGAATACTAAAGAGTGTCAGCGTGGACTAGCTGGAATACTAAAGAGTGTCAGCGTGGACTAGCTGGAATACTAAAGTGTGTCAGCGTGGACTAGCTGGAATACTAAAGAGTGTCAGCGTGGACTAGCTGGAATACTAAAGAGTGTCAGCGTGGACTAGCTGGAATACTAAAGAGTGTCAGCGTGGACTAGCTGGAATACTAAAGAGTGTCAGCGTGGACTAGCTGGAATACTAAAGAGTGTCAGCGTGGACTAGCTGGAATACGACCTACTGTTCCAGATATTGATTGCACCTGTGTAGCGACGAGACTAAAGTCTATAAATAATAATCCATGCCTGTGTTTTTTTTATTAACTGTCTACAGCTGACTATAAATAATAATCCATGCCTGTTTTTTTATTAACTGTCTACAGCTGACTATATATAATAATCCATGCCTGTTTTTTTATTAACTGTCTATAGCTGACTATAAATAATTGCTTACTTCCACAACTATAACCCCCACCACCTCTCTGTAAATCTGAAAAATGTCATTCGCCCTAGTGCATGTCAGTGGCTGCAGATTGTACTGTAAACCTGGGATGCTTGGATCCCTCAAAAACAAGAAGCGACTAAAGATGGGGAATGCCAGACGCTGGTATTGTCAGATGTCCGGTCTGTGCTGCAGACTTGCTGAAGAACCATTCCGATTTCAGCGGTCACCTCCACTGGGAATGCACTGCACTCTGTACTGTACGTATTTGAAATCCCTCTGAGTGGGGTTTGGTGTTTCACTTTCACAATCTGTTGCCTGTTGCGTCGTATCTCACCTTGTGGGATCCTCATCACGTACAATCTTGGAGCGTGTTGTCTGATCACTTTAGCAGATATTCTTTGGCCAGAAATCCAGACATTTTCTCCAGGATCAGACTCGGTGTCTATGATCATGTGCTTGTTTACTCTTCTCTCGGCTGTACCTTTCAAACTGCTCCAGCTTTTCCTTGTTGGGAATGTTGAGACGAAGGAGCGTTGGCAAAATTGGAAGAGTTGTTCTGAGCTTTCGGCCCATCGGAAGTTCACCTGGGCTGTATCCATTTGCTAGCGGAGTGGAGCAGTAAGCTAACAATGCTTGTAGGGATCATGCGTTTTCAAGAGCAGCTGTTTGATCGTCTGTACTGCGCTTTCCGCCTCTCCGTTCACCTGTAGGTGTCGTGGGCTACTGGTAATGTGTTGAAATCCATATGCTTTTGCAAAGTTGCTGAAGGTAGAACAGATGTATTGCGGTCCATTGCCTGACACTGTCTGGAATTCCATGCCATGTGAACACTGCTCTGAGGTGTTCCACAATGGCTGCTGAAGATGTAGATGACAGTTTGTCAAATTCCACATAACAGGAGTAGTAGTCAACTGTAAGGAGGTATTTAAGTCCCTTCAGTTCAAAAAGATCTGTGGCAACTTTTTGCCATGGATAATCAGGAAACTCTGAGACTCGTAGAGGTTCAACTGGAGTCCTTCTGAGTTTTCTGCATATATCACACCGGTAAACTAAAGTGCATAATTGGGTGCTGAGGCCAGGCCACCACACTGTTTGGCCGTCTGTCTGCACTTCACAATGCCTTGATGCCCGTGATGGAGTCTGTCGAGAATTGCTGATTGAAGAGAAGGAGGTCTCACCAGCCTGGTCCCTTTTCATAAGAAAGCCATCTAGGACAGTGAGTGTGTGTCTCTCAAGCCAAAAAGGTCTCGGGTCATCTGTCCCTTTTATATTTGGTGGCCATCCCTGCTCACAGAATCTTATGACTTGTTTGGAGATGGGGTCTTCAAGCAGCTCACGGATCTGATCCAGTCTGCTTTGTGAAGCAGGAAGATTAGCACTGATGTGTGCAAGATAAATGTTGGTGTCTTCCTTGAGAGCTGAGTCAATATCGGTAACATTATTTTGGCACGGCATTCTGGATAGTGTATCTGGAGTTGTGAATTCTTTGCCTGGTATGTGTGTGATGTCATACGAATATTTCATGAGACGCAGCCAGAATCTCTGTAGCCTTGGTGGTAGGTCATCCAAGCTTTTGGCACTTAGCAAACTCACAAGCGGCTTGTGATCTGTCTCAAGCAGGAAATGTGCTCCTACGAGGTAGCAACTAAATCGCTCTCATGCCCAAACAAGCGCTCGGGTTTCTTTCTCTATTTGAGCATAGCGTTGTACTGTGGGCATCAGTGCTCTTGAGGCATACTGTACCGGTTTCCATTGTAGTTTTGCATGAGGACGCCCCCCAGACCAAAGGATGACCCATCAGCTGCAACCTTGATATCCTTGTTAGGATCAAAACATGCTTTATATATATATATAAAAGAAAAATAATGTTAATACAATCGTATAAACACAACATGCCCTAATGTATACATTTGTATCATAACACAGACGTCCGTGGAGTCAAATCAAAGAATTGACTGACGATTCAAACAAAAACATCACATTAAATATTATGAATATATTAGCATTTCCACCCCATTTCTTATACTCTCTTGCAATCAATATGGATCCACCCTGCTAGCACACACCTTCAACACACCTCCTGGTAAGGGGGAAACACATTTAAGCATTTTACATTTTAAGCATTTTAATCTGTTAGAAACTGTTTCAAACTAGTCCTTTGTTTGTGGTGTTCTGATTTCACACTGTGTCTCCACTCCTCCACACATCTTGATTAGACTCCTGCTAACTTTGGCGCTCTGCCCAGACACCAAGATATGAGAGACTGCAAATGTCTTGCTTAGCTAGTTACATGTGCTTTAAGCTGTATTAAAACATGAAAATAAAACTTTAACATAGAAGTAAAGAAACTTATAATCAAATACATAATTAATACTTTATGCAGAATGTCATCTCCTACACTAAAGTGGGTGTTGATGCAAGCTTAGCTTTCAGCAATGAGAATGCATTTTGCTGTACAGTATCACAGACTTCTCTGAGAGAGAAGCTCACGAAGGGGTTTTGTTTTCTCTGCCAAATCAGGAACGAATTTCCCTAGGTAGCTGTGCACGTCTGAAACATTTGTAGGTTTCTGCATGTTCTGAATGGCTGACAGCCTGTCTGGGTCTGGCTGTATTCCTTGTGAGATCCACATGATCTTGCTGGCTTGCACTTCTCTTGCTGTACAGTGTGAAGCTTCAAGGTATTTTGCTCCCCTTGTCTGAGCTCCACCTCTAATGTTTGAATTTGTCTATGCCTGTGTTGTACGTTGAGCTTCACTCAATCCAAACCCATACAGTATCTCATCTGATTTGTCCCCTGTGCTGTAAATCAGTGTGTTTACTTCATGTGCTTCAGATGCTTGTGCAAGGCTGCTTGCCACCCTGAATCTTTTCAAAACGTCTAAGCCATTTAACAAATTCTTCTGGTCTTGCAAAATCAAAACCATCAGGTGATGTTATCTGATCTATAGACAGAGGTGTATGAGGCTCATTTTCCCCCATTTATGAAAAAAAAGAATAGTATTTTTATTTTATTTTTTGCTTGCTGTCTTGCTGCTTTTTTTCTGGTGTTTTTAAAGTTCAGTTGAACTGAAAGTTGTTTTTATGCAATGTATCGATCTGCAGGTGCACCTAGCATGGCTCCTTTTGTTGCCTAGCAACATAGGGCACCACCTCTTTAGCAGCTCATGCACTCCAGTGAGCAATTTAGGATTTTCTGTTTAGCACATTAGCTTACATTTTAACTGCTTTATATTATCTTTAAATCATTTTCTACTCCACTTTTTTTTCTGTCCAGGAAGATCTGCTGAAACTCCAGTTTCCTTTTTTCTTCAATGAAGACAGGTTCTGACCATTTCTGACACCATGTTGTGTAGTTTAACCTGTGAGGTCACTCACTGGGGGTGTGGCTACGGCTGTACTACATCCTACCACTACAATAACGTCATTAAACACAATGGAAAGATGGAGTAGAGACCGATCAGACATACGAGTTTTTCATTTCTGAAAGTGTAGCGTACATGAGTTACGACTCCACATCATGTGACAAAGAGGACTACTCACCAGGGCGCTGTTCCCGGGCTCATGTGATGTCATCGAGTGGCACCTTCTGGTTTATGAAGACGTGAAGTGCTTCTGTTGCTTGAGGTGTCTTTTAAACTTGGGTTTAAAAAGCTGTCTTCAAGAGGCTGGTTTCACAGACCCCAGTTAGCACTAATCTTGGACTGTCTTAAATAACGTGAGGTTGTCCGTGATGAACGCTAATTGGGCTCTGTGAAACCTTAGGTAAGGTACTACAATTAAACAAAAGCATAAGATCCTGCTTTATACAATACTGCTACTACCACTGCTACTAATAATTCAAATTCTACGGCTGAAATGAAATGGGTGTCTGCCGCGGCTCAGATGAACTGATATACTCTGCTGTCAAGCACCTTTCCTAAATTGTAACGCCTTTAGGAACACTCAATATAGCTTATCTCTGCAATATACAGCTATTTGACTTTATGAAGTAAGATTAGTTCATTCTACAGGGTGATGCAAAACTATTGTCCAGAGCTGTAGTGGTTAAACAAACAGAATGTCTCGGCCACCTGCCAGTGACTTCAAAGCTGACACAAAGATGGATAACATGGATCTGCTTTTAAAAAACATCCTCCAAACTCGGGGACTTCAACATCTCTTCTCTATCTGTTATGCTGATGTGGAATTAATCTCTGAAGTCAGAGGCTGTCGAGACAGGCTTTCATAGGATTTGAAAGCAAAAAGACGCTGGAGGGGGTCTGAGACACTAACATTGAATCCGACAGGACTAGTGAATCTGCACGCTTCTGAAAAATCCAAATTACTAACAGGCAGGTATCCCTGTGGACCTGAAAGCAGAATTATTATTTATTTAGATTTTGTTTTTTTGTTTTTTCACCCAGTTCATCCCCTGCCTTTGAACAGCGGCTCTGGATCAGCCAGGGGCTCTTCATCACAAGCACACAGCCCCTGCAAACCAAGCAGAGCTAACCCTTTGATGGGCCCCTATTAACACACAGCATGCATCCCAACCCAGTGGGGAAGCAGTGTGATGGACTCGCACGCTGGGTTAGTGTGTTAAAGGGTGAGCAGGAAGAGACGCAGTGAAAGAGAATGATTCCAGTTTACACCACCCTGTCCAATCATACATTTTATACAGCTACTGACATCATTGCATGTCTGTGCTTGGCATATCTTCAACACATGGGGGGAAAGAAATCTAGCAACATCGAATGAGATATCACAGAACCCAATCTTTCTGCAGTATCTGTACCCTGGGAGACTTACCCAACACACCCTGGCTAAATACTGTCCTTCCCCTTTTCTAACTTACCCTGGGTTTTGGGAGCATTGCCAAATATTGCCTTGAGGCTTTTACAGTTCCAGAGGTTTGCAATAAGCTATACTGTACCCTTTAGACTTATACTCTAAAAGTTTGCAGGGAATTCACAAAAAATACAATATAGGGAGCAGATCATAGAATGAAAAGGTAAAGCAAACATTAAGAGAACTATACAGAATGTAAATACAGTCAAATCTCCAAGTCACAGCGAAGTACACACATATCTTCATGAATGGATCTGGCAGCTTTTATATCTGGGTTTAGTCGAAATGGTGAAATCACAGTTCGCACTCTGTTCAAACCTCGCCTGCTACCGCTGAATACAAATCCAGTTGTACTGCACTGCACACACACACTGCAGTACACACACACACACACACACTGCACTGCAAAGGCCACTTCAGGCAGGTTCTTGAGTTCACAAAGTATATTCAGTCTTTTTCAAATCCAAGCACTTTGAAGGACCTGGAAGGGTGTTTGATCCCTAATCTCAGATATCTGATTTGGAAATATCAGTACTTCTGTTCAAATAAACTACAAAAACAGCCCAGTGTTATCTGTACAAATGTTTTCTTTTTCAATGAAGCTACTGTGTCTGCCAAAGCTTAACCCATTACTTGACAACAGGACTTCTGTACTGTATGTTATTCACTTTTGTTTAGTATTATATAGAAGCTATAACACTCTCAGCACGAGCCCCTGCGGGATTCACTCTCAGCACGAGCCCCTGCGGGATTCACTCTCAGCACGAGCCCCTGCGGGATTCACTCTCAGCACGAGCCCCTGCGGGATTCACTCTCAGCACGAGCCCCTGCGGGATTCACTCTCAGCACGAGCCCCTGCGGGATTCACTCTCAGCACGAGCCCCTGCGGGATTCACTCTCAGCACGAGCCCCTGCGGGATTCACTCTCAGCACGAGCCCCTGCGGGATTCACTCGCAGCACGAGCCCCTGCGGGATTCACTCTCAGCACGAGCCCCTGCGGGATTCACTCTCGGCACGAGCCCCTGCGGGATTCACTCGGCACGAGCCCCTGCGGGATTCACTCTCGCACGAGCCCCTGCGGGATTCACTCTCGCACGAGCCCCTGCGGGATTCACTCTCGCACGAGCCCCTGCGGGATTCACTCTCGGCACGAGCCCCTGCGGGATTCACTCTCGCACGAGCCCCTGCGGGATTCACTCTCGGCACGAGCCCCTGCGGGATTCACTCCGGCACGAGCCCCTGCGGGATTCACTCCGGCACGAGCCCCTGCGGGATTCACTCTCGGCACGAGCCCCTGCGGGATTCACTCTCGGCACGAGCCCCTGCGGGATTCACTCTCGGCACGAGCCCCTGCGGGATTCACTCTCGGCACGAGCCCCTGCGGGATTCACTCTCGGCACGAGCCCCTGCGGGATTCACTCTCGGCACGAGCCCCTGCGGGATTCACTCTCGGCACGAGCCCCTGCGGGATTCACTCTCGGCACGAGCCCCTGCGGGATTCACTCGCGGCACGAGCCCCTGCGGGATTCACTCTCGGCACGAGCCCCTGCGGGATTCACTCTCGGCACGAGCCCCTGCGGGATTCACTCTCGGCACGAGCCCCTGCGGGATTCACTCTCGCACGAGCCCCTGCGGGATTCACTCTCAGCACGAGCCCCTGCGGGATTCACTCTCAGCACGAGCCCCTGCGGGATTCACTCTCAGCACGAGCCCCTGCGGGATTCACTCTCAGCACGAGCCCCTGCGGGATTCACTCTCAGCACGAGCCCCTGCGGGATTCACTCTCAGCACGAGCCCCTGCGGGATTCACTCTCAGCACGAGCCCCTGCGGGATTCACTCTCAGCACGAGCCCCTGCGGGATTCACTCTCTAGATTCCATGCTTTTAGGTTCTCTGTAATAGTGTCAATACAAGTGAAACCAAGGCAGCTTGATCTAATACTCCAGCCTGAAATATGACTGAAAAGTTACACAAGAGAGCCATTAAGAAGCAATCGTTCTGAGATAGAAGCAGAGTGGAACTGGTAATAAATGTACATCAAACATATCAAATCTTTATATAAGAGAGTCATGTACTTTCAATCATTTATCATAGTCTGGCAATTAACTGTACAGGGCTGGAATCATAGTTTTCTTTAAAAGAAGCCATATTTAATTCCCAGTCTTTGAACACTTGTGTAATTTAAACTGTTTGAGTGACCTTTAAAAAAGATAACAAAAAATGTGTAGTACGGCAGATTATTATAAACACATTGCAGATTATTATACACACATTGCAGATTATTATAAACACATTGCAGAGTATTATACACACATTGTAGATTATTATACACACATTGTAGATTATTGTAAACACATTGCAGATTATTGTAAACACACTGTAGATTATTACACACATTGCAGATTATTATAAACACATTGCAGATTATTATAAACACATTGCAGATTATTGTAAACACATTGTAGATTATTGTAAACACATTGCAGATTATTGTAAACACATTGCAGATTATTGTAAACACATTGTAGATTATTGTAAACACATTGTAGATTATTATACACATTGTAGATTATACACACATTGCAGATTATTATAAACACATTGCAGAGTATTATACACACATTGTAGATTATTGTAAACACATTGTAGATTATTATACACACATTGTAGATTATTGTAAACACATTGTAGATTATTATAAACACATTGTAGATTATTATAAACACATTGTAGATTATTATAAACACATTGTAGATTATTATAAACACATTGTAGTAGCAGAGACATGTTTTATTAGTCTTTCAAAGAGGGGTGTGTTCATCGGAAGTACAGCATGACTGAAATGTGTCCCCTCTACACATGAAGCAGCATTCGAGTAGGGTGTTGCAGTGTATTCTAAATCCATTACTGCATTCTTACTGCTGTAGCTCTGTAGCACAGACCGAAGATTAGCACTAATCATTTAAGAGGACTGCTAATCAGGGTGCTGATTAGAATTTCAAATCTTTTTATATCATTTATATACGTGTTAAATAACAAAGCTTTTAGTCCACAAATCCTCGAATAGGTTCATTTGCTACCAGGAACCACGCCTAGTCCATATTAGCATATTTCCATTTCCTAATATAAATGCATTCATGGAATCGTGTTTCTTTGTGAAGCCGAGCATGGCATTGGTGTTAAAGACATGACTGCAAAAGGTATGGTGTGGTATTAAAAAGCACACATGGAAACTGCATGACAAAGCATCGGAATCCAGCTAAGAGGAGCGCACTATCAGGTACGACACAAAGACACAGAACAAAATCGCGCAACTGAAGCAGGCATTCGATTTCTCTGAAATGAACTGAGATTCTCATATATGCATTAGTTCTTGCATTGTGCCAGCGTGGTGGTATTAATGAATGATTACTTTGGGGCATTCATTGTAGCAGACTAGTACAAATTCCAGCCTTGCAGAACAGCACACCCCAGAGATACATTAAGATTCAATTCAATTCAATTCAATTCAATGGTGCTTTATTGGCATGACTTACAATAGCAGGTATTGCCAAAGCAATTTATACAATACATACATGTATATATACAATGCATCATATATATATATATATATATATATATATATATATATATATATATATATATATATATAATACAAAATAAAAAAATATAGTGGCTACAAGTAATACATTTCCTCTCCTCCCAAGTTGTGCTCCGCATGCAGAGTATCACTGCGTGCCCCTGCGTGCTATGTATTGGGCAGCCAGGGGGGCTGTATGTCCCTCCCCCAGGAGTACAGACATTTTTTCTGGTTATGCCATGTTTGGAAAAAGTGGCTGGGCATTTACTATTTTATTCAAGAATACTTCCCTTGTTTTTGTGAGTATTTCTCACAGTGTTGGAGAAAGTGCATCTCTGTCTCGACCTCTCCTGTCTCACAGTGACCACAGAGCCTGTTCTCCCTGGACAGCCAGGTCTGCCTGTGTCTGCTTTTTTCAATGGCCAGGCTGTGGTCACTGAGACTGTACTTGGTTAGGATCTGTCTCTGCTTTGTATCTCTGACAGTGGAGAGATACTCTGCTAGGGTATAGTTTCTTTTTAGGGCCCGATAACAATCAAATTTATTTGGGGATTTTGTTTCTATGTCCCAATGTTTCAGCGATAAGACCTATTCCCTTCCTGTGCGTATTGCTTCTCTGTTATAAGACGGGCCCTCATTTACAGTACTGTAATGTGCCAGTTCGAATGCCTGCAGTTTCCAGGGATGTTCGTATGACTCATTCTACCTGCATCAGCATCGCTTCAATATTGCCTTTAGTAAGTAGTATACGCTCAGTCCCCTGTACACATAATAATTGATTTTCAGTACAGTGTTCATTTCATCTGAAACGCGATTCGACAGCAGGACAGAAATGAAGAGTCATTCTGTCACCTATCCGCACCGAGCATATCTGTGCAACAAACTCGTAGCAAGCACTAAGCAGGTGGGGGTGATTGAATTCAATCTTGCTGCACTTTGTAATTATTTTTTTCCATGTACTTAATAACATGAATGAAAATCACTAAATAATTAGTACGAATTACATGGCATTACTGGAGATTACTTTTAATTTACTCCCATTAATGTACACGTTGTGATATCCAGTAAGGGTATCGCTTAAATCACAGAGTGAAAACTGACTCAAACCAAGTTATTTGATTAGTTATTATTTTAAATGACTATTAATTACTGTCAACTATTTTTAATTATTGCACCACTGGTGTTTTAACTATAGTTTACACGATTATTATATTCAGTTTAAATAGTTTTATATACAGGTAGCATATATATATGGCAGCAGTGTGGAGTAGTGGTTAGGGCTCTAGACTCTTGACCGGAGGATCCTGGGTTCGATCCCAGGTGGGGGACACTGCTGCTGTACCCTTGAGCAAGGTAAGTACACCTCATTATCAAAGTCATTGCAGGCAGGATGGGATGTAGGTTTTATGGTGGTTTTTAAAGGCCCACGATTCACTCACATGGTCTGGAGGCGAGTCTTAAGTGGTACAATCATGCACAGATTACCTTTATTTAATAATCCAAATAAGATAAGAGTTTGTGTATCTATATCATATACTGTACAAGCAGGGCTTCCCAACAATACAGTGTATTCAAAGATATATGACAGGTTTTTGTTTTTGACTTGCAATGTGTAACATATTAATATACTTTATAGTTCTGTAGAACTGTAAATAAACGTTTAATATTTAATGGTTTTAGACTGAATCTCTCTCTCTCTCTCTCTCTCTCTCTCTCTCTCTCTCTCTCTCTCTCTCTCTCTCTATATATATATACTGTATATATACTGTATATACTATTAACACATTGATATATACACAGTATGTATGTATATGCATGGAAGCACTCATTTATGTATGCATCCCATTATAAATAACATCAATTATAACACAATAATATAAATAACATATGCATGCAGGGAACACCCCCAAGTGAAAACCCCAGTCACATGAACACACACGTGTCATGATGGCCTGCAGCTGATTCAGGGACTAATCTGTTTGAAATGGAACAGTAAATTCAATAACAATAAAGGTGGCCATAGTAAATCAATGTCTTCTAGCATCCCCTTACTGTGGGAGGACATCAGTACAGCTTGAAGACAGCCTGTCTAAATGAATGTACTTTATTACAAAGCTGTAGGACTGGATTGCATGCACAAATCACATAAGCAGATGCCCCACTGCTACAGTGTAAAGGGCAACTGAACTTTGTGTACAGACGTGCTGTTTGTGCTGATTGATGTGCAATTTGACTGAAAGAAAGTGGTTTTAGAAATGACCCCATACTGTGCATACTGTATCCTGTCTATGTCCCCCTTTACCACTAATGGTGCACATGCACAGGCTTCTTAAATGCATGCAATACAGCCCGTATCTGTGACTTTGCATATTGCAGAGGTGAACAGCTATGACAGGCTGCACATTACCATTGAAATGTAATGCAGAACACCAAGCTAGAGGAGACAGCTGGATAACATTGAGATAACAGGATGACAGGTTGCCCCAGAATGGCAGTCCTAATCACCTGTCTGTCGACTTCAATAGTTGCATAGGTTTCAGTAGCGAAATGAAAAACCGAGGATCACAATTTCAGTTTTCTAGTTCTAAAACTAGCAAAACTACTGTAGCTGCACCTAAATTAGTTATATTTGTTTGCGCTTGCAAAATCACCTCCTGAGAATTCACATTGCAGTTACCGTGTCGAATATAAAAAAAAAAATTGTGAATAATGGAATCGCCTGTACAGTGAGGACTAGACAGAGGGCAGCAGTGTGGTATAGTGGTTAGGGCTCTGGACTCAGTGTGGAGTAGTGGTTAGGACTCTGGACTCTTGACTGGAGGGTCGTGGATTCAATCCCAGGTGGGGGACACTGCTGCTGTACCCTTGAGCAAGGTACTTTACCTAGATTGCTCCAGTAAAAACCCAACTGTATAAATGGGTAATTGTATGTAAAAATAATGTGATATCTTATAACAATTGTAAGTCGCCCTGGATAAGGGTGTCTGCTAAAAAAGTAAATAATAATAAAAAGTAAATAATAGAATAATATATAGCGCCTTTCATAGTGGACCACCATCACAAAGCGCTTAACAGAGGTAGGCTGTGAACTGTGCATTATATGCAGAGTCACTTACAATCTCATCGGCAGAAGGAGGTTAAGGGACTTGCTCAGGGTCACACAGTGAGTCAGTCAGTGGCTGAGCTGGAATTTGAACCGATGACCTTCTGGTTACAAGCCACTGGACCACACTGCCTTCTATAGTGAATTGAATGCATATTAACTGAATGAACACTTCCGTGTTAGGCCATTACCATACAAATTGAAAAACATTTCTCTTGTTTATTTATTTATAGTCATGTGTGGAAAATGAAAGGCAACAGCACCACAAAGCGTGACGCCTTTTCCGTGTAATATCGCTGGACGGCTCCAAAGGCGACGAGTGCCAAGGTATTTCAATTGCAGAATTCATCATACACTGACTAATAGCCCCACTAGCATATATCATTAAAGGCTCCACCAGTTTACACAGGTAACCATGGCAATTCATATATCTGTGAAGAACACAACACATTGAAATAACCGACAGGCAAAGCCACATCTCTCTGCTATACGGTAAAGGGAAATAACAATGCGTGAAAATTCCATTAAAAACGTATTTGTATTAAATTCAAATCCTTCAAAACGATGTCATTCAAGACTAAAATAGACAAGCTGACAATCGATACATTCCGCCGAGCAGGGATCGAATCTATTGATCAGAGCGGCAGAGCAGGGTCAGCAAAATAGCATTTCAGAATCACAGGAACCGACAATCAAAGGCGTGATCTGTGTTGAGAGCCCCCCGGACACCAGTGAACCCCGACTCTCGGCTTCTATGAACAAACTATTGGGATTGCTCGCGTAATAACACTTCCTGAATGCAGGTCACTTCACAGCTGTGGACTCAGATTTAAGATACATTGCTGCAGGCAGCAGCCCGCCCATACACGTAACGTCACCAATTCAAGTCGCACTGTCTGAGAGCAGAAGCAAGCTACAGTCGGCACAGTCCACAGCAATTCTGCAGGAGGGTAGCGAGCGCGCTGGATTCTTCTTCTTATTTTTATACATGAAAAGAATCGAGCGCTTTAAGAAATGTGGACAGCTGTAGGGAGAGTAATGCTGGTTCAGCTGCTACTGCTGAAGCATCACTCTTCAAAAGGTGGGTTGAAAATGAGTATTTCAAGAAGAACGAAACGGCGTGAAAGGAGCTGGCTGGAGCGGCAGCGTGCACTGTCGTAGTATTACCGGGGTTTGTGTTCCAGCAAGCAGCGAAACGAGACACATCTACCGTAGACACCGTGTTACTCTATTCATGAAATAGTTTGCACTCCAGCAGAGTATGGTACTTCCTTAACGTATTCATTCACTGAAATTCGCATTCAAATGCATGGCTGATAGAGACTGTATAAAAAGGAAGCGGTATATATGTATATATATGTGTGTGTGTGTTCATTACATCGCATCAGTGCCTTGGTGCGAGTTTCTATTTATACAGTATGGGAGTTTAAGCAGTGCATGTGTTTAACGTATCTATTTTTTGTCACTAGTAGCAGATAACATGTTCGGTGCGGGAATTCACAGAATAGCAGGTGCAGTTCCAGGTCTGTTCAGTTCTGTCTGCGATGCACGGGTTTTGTTTGATTGTTTATCTATCAGTATTGTGTATAACAGTTCATATAAACAGCACAGCCCACGCAAGAGGAGTCTCGCGCTGTACAATAAGTAAGCGTGTTTCATTATGAATGGTAAGATGCTTTTTGATTGATCGGTCCCGTTATTTTGACACAGGGACTAAAACGGAATGCGAACACGGACAATTTCAATGCAAGAATGAAAGGTGCATACCTACAATTTGGAGATGCGATGATGACGATGATTGCTCGGACAACAGCGATGAAGAAAACTGTGGTAAGTGTTAAACAATTAACTATGTATTGCAACATTGTGGCAAATGCGTTGTTTTACTGCAGTTTGTATATCGGGGAAAGGAGTTTGTTTTCTGACCCGTCCAGAACATCAGCAGTTTATCATGCATGTTTTCAAACGGTACACCGTAGCTTGGTACGAATCCACACTGAATCCACAAAGCAAATACAATGTCCTTACAACCCTAGAGAAACGCTGACCTTGTTACTGTTTCATTAGTCATAGTTATACATCAAAACCCAGACGTTTCCTGCAGCTCCGCCCAGCCCCGGCTGCTACAGTTATTTCCGGCTCTGGTTCGTTCATAATAAACCAGACTTCTTGTACGGGCAAACAGCGTTCAAGTTCACAGTTACAACGCACCCTCTCTGAAACAAATTTGTCGAGACAACCTCTTCTGTTTCATTGGCTGCAGTAAAACAGCAGCTTGGGTAGGTGTAGTGGTGGACCAGTGGGATGGGAGTTGAACATTTGGGAAGTCAACACACCCACATATTACCATAAATAAACCTCGTTTCTCAATAGCAGGCGGGGATATATTGTATTTGAATACACATCTTAGAAAATATAACAGAACACGGCATACCTTTCATACTTTTGAATGGGTAGCTTACTTATAACCAGGTCATTGGATACAACCAGAGCAGTTAATTACAAGAATCTTTACTTCAATGAGTGATTGAGTGCAAAAATACAAAGTGTGGCATGAGGAGGAAGATTATTATTATTATTATTATTATTATTATTATTATTATTATTATTATTATTTATTTCTTAGCAAATGCCCTTATCCAGGTTTGAGTAATATAAATTCAGCAGCCCCCTGCCACTGATTCTAGTTCAGTATGAAGAGTTAATGTCTGAACCCCATACAGCCTTGCTTACTCATTATAAAGCCAGAAGTCATCTCTGTCTAAAGTCAGTTCAGCTCTACATTGCATTAAGGTGACTTACGCAAGTAGTCTCGTAAGAATTTCTACAAAATGATATACTCTTACCTCGAGGTCTGTAAAAAACAAAACAAAACAAAAACTTCTTATAGAAATATATTTATTTGCAATGAACTTTAAGTAATGCATTATTAACAACTTGATCAAAAATAACTGACACCGAAACTCTCCTGGGTTTGAAATACAATAAAAAGAAATAAAACCAGGCGACCCTGTGATGTTGGACTAACTGCACGCCTCCAGTTTTGGAAGTGCCTTGAGAATAAGCGTGCCGTATGTCATGGATGTGCTTGGCTCTTCTCCTGTGAGATCACTAATCCCTGCAGAATGACTGCGATGAATTCCTATCAGAGCTGTTCTTCTGGCTTCTCTCTTGCATTCCCAGCAGCAGCAGCGTTGGAACAGCGGGGGATGTTTTGAAATGTTGTGGAGCAACTGCTTTTCAAGGGTCTCATCCAAAAGTACAGATTCCTCTACAAAAAAATGAAAAGCACTCAATTTCTGTGCTCCTTAGCCTAGATGCAAAGAGCAGACAGCCTGTAACCTAGACAGAGGAGCAGGTCCCTTTCCCCCACTGCTTCAGTGCTCCTATAGGAAGGCAGGCAGATCACTCCAGGCATGTTTATTCCACAACTCCAATGAAAACATCCCAAACAGAGAGCACACTATTTTGAGATTTTTTTTTTTTTGTGACGAGTATATGTGCATTTTATTTATTTATTTATTTATTTTGAGAGTGTGTGTGTTTCAGTCTGTGAATGTGTGTCTATCGGTCTGTCTGTGTGTGCTTGTGAGTATATCTGTCTGTGTGTGTGTTTGAGTGTGTGTCTGTGTGAGTGTGTGTGGTCTCCATCGGAAGCCCCCTGTAGGCAGGTAGGTGACAGAGTGGATATTCTGCAGTGTGAGTAATGAGCTTCTCATAGGCAGGTAGGTCACATGGTGCATGCTGCTGCTGCACTGGAGTGCTTTGATGTAATTGAAATGATTGCTCGTTAGCTTGGGGTCGAAGCGTTGTTCTGAGGTTACTAGTCTGAAACTGCATTCCTACGTCCACCATCTTGGCTCTAGCTCATCCATTGTTTACTATACGTCACCGGCTCCTGATTTGAGCCACAATGGCATCAGATTCACCTGAAAGTACCGTGCCTCTCTCCTGACAGCCTTGCTGTTTTCACAGATGGAGAAGAGGAAGGCACTATTATTTCCTAAGGCTTGATAGGATCATGGATCGTTTACTTTGGAACAAACACTTCAAGTTTCAGCTGAAAACCAGAAAACGATGAAGACCCGATCAAGCCTTTTTTTTTTTTTTAAATAGTTCATTTAGAATTTTCTGCAGGCTGTTTGGAATAGTTACAGGAGAAAAGCCCCACTGATTTGCTGTCATTGAGGACATTGCACTGCAGTACAGTATATGCAGTGTGAGCTGCTTGTGACCTTGTTGAAGGCTAGTTTAGAGTTCTGTGTTGCAGATGATCTCATTTCTCCAGCATGCACTGGATAGTGGCAGTGCAGTAATTACACACAAAGATCTGTAATACAGTGCATCATTTCCATTGTCCTCATTTTCAAAAGTTCAGAGTGGAATTGTTCAGAGTTGCAGCTGAAGCCTTGGATTGCAATCTTTGTTTTAAATGGCACCAAGGCCCCCAGATTGGAATTTCATTTCATGTCATTCTAAGGTGGCATCTCACTGCAGAATGGACCCTTATGCACTGGTGTTAGACTTGCACCATTGTGTTTCTTACTGCTTTGATTTGGAATGGACTAGAAAGGTGTCTGAGATGGGCAGAGAGAGACACGCACACATTAATTGCTGCAGAGGGGTATCACAGTGTGAATTTCATAGAAGGGACTCCTGCCATCTCCTAGCCTCCTTGTGCTCAAAAGGCAACGCATGGGACGGATGTGTCCAACAGTGACCTTGTGATCTGCTCACCCACAATTGTTAAACGGTATTAAATTGAAGATAGGTTTCAGTAGATTGTTAAATGGTATCCAGGTGACTTGCTTGTTGTCTCAAACACTGTACTACGTCTGTGAATAAACCTACTGGTTAAATCCATCATTTATGGTAATTCATGGCACTCTCAAGACAGATAGCAATACCCCATGTTTTGTAATGCTAAATGCCGTACGGCACTGCATACTCATGTATGCAAGATTAGGTATAATAAACCTTTTCTTGTGTTTTTTTCCAGTTGTACTGTACTGCAGACATAATTATCCCAGAAGGATTGTTTTTTAGAAGTCTCCTTTGCAAATAAACCTGCCTTGCAAATGTTGTTTTTTTAAAAAAAAGAGAAAACATACCGCAAAGCATCTTCAGTTTATAGTCTACCCTTTATACAGCGACCAATAAAACACATGAAAAAGCACAAACAAATGCGCATCTTGTGCGGATGCTAGCTTTCAATATTTCTTCTGCAGGCTATAACTTTCTAAATTGCAAAGCAGCGATTAAGAGGAGCGAAGCGACTAAACTGGGTTGAGCTGAGAGGCTTAGTTACAGCAGGGCTGTGGCAGATGGTACTGTGAGAAGGAAAGGAAAAAAGCATCTGCGAAAGAATCTAGTACTCCTTCCAAGCGTGTCAATTCACAAGCCCAAATTCCAACCGTCATCTTTTATATTCCATTATTTCCAAGACGCTGTCTTTTCGTACAGAGACTTGTTATTTGCTGTGCCAGTATTTTCTTCCTTAACAGTCTCCACTTACACTTTCTCATCAGAATGAGATGACCTTTTGCAAACATTTGTAACATGAGAAGCTTCTACTGACTACAAAATATGAGGAAAAGCTTTTATTAAGATGTCACAAGCACTAGCAAATGCGGACTAACACAGCTTTTAGTACCAAAACATTCTGTCAAAGAGGAAGGCAACAGTACAAGAACGTGTCATTCCTCAATATGTATGATTGAGTCTTTGGAGCAAAAATCCAAAATGCTCTTCATGTTAAATCACTTGTTTCAGTGCAACGAATGGGACACAATGTGAGCAATCATCATTTGTTTCTCAAACAATCTTGAATGCTGGTTTAAATATGTGGCTTTTAGGAAGCAGGTTTATTGAGATTTAGGGCTCTGAAGGTTTGGTTGCTCTTCTAGTTTTATGAAGTGAGAATTTGGGGAACATGAAGAACTGCCAGACAGCTTTCTCAACACATTACTTCAGTGCTCGGGTCCTTTCATTGGTTAACAGCGAGTTACCGAATTGTTTTTAAAGTTGCTGTAATAACTTCTAAGGTCCTTCATGGATTAGGGCATCTTATCTCAAAGAACTACAAACTCTGTCCATTCCTATTCGTTCCTTGAGATCAGAAAACGCAGAGCCTTTAGTTGTTCCAAAAGGTCATGTTTTTGCTGCTGTGCTCCTCGTTTGTGGAACTCTAATCCTGTTGACATCAGGCAGGTTGAAACACTGGATTCTCTCAAGTCTAAATTGAAAACATGTTTTGAATGTGCTTTTACATAACTGGCTGTAACTGGAGTGTATTGCACACATGAGCTTTTGTTTTGTTTTTGACTTTGTACAGCGTTCTGCGATGCCATGGCGTGAAGGAGGCTATATAAGAATACATTTGTGTTGTATTGTGTTGTATGAAGAAACAATTACGCTTGGTACAGAAGCCTGGTCTGATTCTTGTTTGCTCCTGACTGTAATGTCTGGACACCCAGTTATTTCACAGCCCCGCTAATCACACAGTACCTTCATTATGCCACTTGTGTAATTGCTGTGATTTTAACAGGACGGAAAAAAATAAGAAAACAAGCAAAAAAGCAGTTTGTCAGTTACATGTAATGTTTATCCACATGAAAAGTTACCTTAGGGGAGCCAAGACAAGGGGAGAATAGGATGGGGTAGATCAGTTCAGGGCATGAAGTTTTATAATAATAAAAAAGGATGTTTTTGCAAACACTGAACTGTTCCTTTCCATCACCTCACTTGAAAGCCCTGAAGACGTTTTTTCGTGTGATCCCATTGCTACAACGAAGCACTGAATAACAGCACACACGCACACATATATAAACTGCTGAGGCAAAGAACAGCACTAAAATGATGTTTACACTTAACAAATGAGAGCTCTGGGCTTGTAGCATTTCCTATTGACTCGCCTTATCGTAGCTATGAGTATTCTTGTAAGTTATTTCATTCTATTATCTTGTCTGTTTATAAGACTCAATCAGCTGTGCTTAAAGGCAGGTCACTTAGCTGATGGCGTTGGCAGAGAGCCAAGAACATCAGGCTTTTATTGAATATTGGCAATAACTCGGGTGATGCCTTTAAATGCCACAGGGATTTTATTAAACATTGTCTGTGATTTTCAGTTCAAGTCTCTGAAGTGCAGTGGGGCAAAAATACCTTGAAGACCAATTTAGATAAGCAGAGAGAGGAGAGCCACTGGTTTGAATGAAAATTGTTAGCGATGTGAATGTGAAGCCCATACTTTCAGCACGGTACGGTAACCAGTTGCTTTTTTTTTTTTCCTCTGTGTGAATTTCATAAAAGTAAGCGACTGTAAAGCAAGGTCACTTTGGGACTTCACATTGCACGTTCTTTATTTCTTCACATTGCACTTTCTTTATTTCTTCACATTGCACTTTCTTTATTTCTTCACATTGCACGTTCTTTATTTCTTCACATTGCACTTTCTTTATTTCTTCACATTGCACGTTCTTTATTTCTTCACATTGCACTTTCTTTATTTCTTCACATTGCACTTTCTTTATTTCTTCACATTGCACTTTCTTTATTTCTTCACATTGCACTTTCTTTATTTCTTCACATTGCACGTTCTTTATTTCTTCACATTGCACGTTCTTTATTTCTTCACATTGCACTTTCTTTATTTCTTCACATTGCACGTTCTTTATTTCTTCACATTGCACTTTCTTTATTTCTTCACATTGCACTTTCTTTATTTCTTCACATTGCACGTTCTTTATTTCTTCACATTGCACTTTCTTTATTTCTTCACATTGCACTTTCTTTATTTCTTCTTTTTAATCTCTTAACCACGCTTGGCAGAATAATAAAACCAAATCCCTCCTCGCAGCACTGTAGCTGTACAGTGGGCCCCAAACCTTTTGATAGCTCAGTAATGCTGTGGTGTGCCCTGCACAGTTCAGTATGTGTAGTCTGTAGTGTGCAAACAGGACAGCTCAGTAATGCTGTGGTTGCCTTGCACAGTTCAGTATGTGTAGTCTGTAGTGTGCAAACAGGACAGCTCAGTAATGCTGTGGTTGCCTTGCACAGTTCAGTATGTGTAGTCTGTAGTGTGCAAACAGGACAGCTCAGTAATGCTGTGGTTGCCTTGCACAGTTCAGTATGTGTAGTCTGTAGTGTGCAAACAGGACAGCTCAGTAATGCTGTGGTTGCCTTGCACAGTTCAGTATGTGTAGTCTGTAGTGTGCAAACAGGACAGCTCAGTAATGCTGTGGTTGCCTTGCACAGTTCAGTATGTGTAGTCTGTAGTGTGCAAACAGGACAGCTCAGTAATGCTGTGGTTGCCTTGCACAGTTCAGTATGTGTAGTCTGTAGTGTGCAAACAGGACAGCTCAGTAATGCTGTGGTTGCCTTGCACAGTTCAGTATGTGTAGTCTGTAGTGTGCAAACAGGACAGCTCAGTAATGCTGTGGTTGCCTTGCACAGTTCAGTATGTGTAGTCTGTAGTGTGCAAACAGGGCAGCTCAGTAATGCTGTGGTTGCCTTGCACAGTTCAGTATGTGTAGTCTGTAGTGTGCAAACAGGACAGCTCAGTAATACATGGACAGCATGAAGGCAGCAAGCCTGTGTTTATAACACTTAACATTTCATGGATAGTTGCATACAGTGATCAATTACAGCGGTGTACAATGCATCAATGAACTACAATTTCTGAAACTTTTTGAAGTCTATTCATTTGTATATTTTCTGTTAGACGTTTAGCAAAATGCTGTGCCATTTAGGATTTTTAAACTTTTACAGCCATAGTAGAGACATGCAAGAAGTCTGTCCTTTCGCTTGGTCTCTCTCGTAATTATTGACGATTTTCAGTGATATGGTAAACTCTCATAAGAAAACCCTTTTGGCCACCAGTAGTTAAAGTCCAAACCAGGGGAGCATCTTGCAGGCCTGCCGCTGTTAAAAAGCTGAATTGAGACGATCTGATCTTTTAAAAAGGGAGGCTGTGTGGTCCAGTGGTTAAAGAAAAGGGCTTGTAACCAGGAGGTCCCCGGTTTAAATCCCACCTCAGCCACTGACTCATTGTGTGACCCTGAGCAAGTCACTTAACCTCCTTGTGCTCCGTCTTTCGGGTGAGACGTGGTTGTAAGTGACTCTGCAGCTGATGCATAGTTCACACACCCTAGTCTCTGTAAGTCGCCTTGGATAAAGGTGTCAGCTAAATAAACAAATAATAATAATAAAAAACCCATGCAATACAACTTATGAATCAGTGTGCTCCCTTATGAGCCACCATCCCTGAGAGAACTGGGGCTGATTGTAAATTGCTGTTGAACAATTGTTCTCTCTATCTCTCCGTTTGCCTTGAATACAGTCTGTAAAGAGTGAAGAAGCTGCTTTTTTTTCTCACTGCTGCAGGGGATTCGAAATCTCCTTTGTGTGTGTGCGTGCGTGCGTGCGTGCGCGCGTGCAGGCATGTGCATGGATGCGATGCGTGTGGACGAGTACCTCTTTATTTGCATACACTTGGACACTTGTTCAATGAGAAGTTTCCCCAGGTGGAGAATGGGCCAGATTCCAGACACCTGCGCGAGAAGTCTTGATTGAACCCTATTGATGTATGGCGCTGTTGGATTTTCAAACCAGACGCTGTCTGTGCTGCCGGAGCAGCGTTATTAAGTATTCATTTTATTTTTATTTTTTTTTTCATATTTCCTATTCTCTCTGTAGCAGCTTTCAAAGGACACTGTTGAGATTTGCTGGGTGAGGCATTTGCTAACTGCAAGTGCTGCCTTTCAATGCATTGTCCTGGGACAGAGGAGAGTGCTTCTAAAGGCTATAGAATTGATTAAATAAGAAACTGTGAAAGCACCAACTCTGTGACGGGTACAATACACTAAATAAAATGAATAAGTCAACACTGATCCTTTTTTAAAGCGTGTTCATGTTATGAGGATCCTTTAATACATCATGTTATACCCTCTCAATTTAGATTAATATAATTATTTTTAAATCCATTTATCATCCCATTATATGTTATGTGCAACAATTACTACAGTGTCTGCACTCATGGACACATTCGGCATGTTTAAAATAAAAGGAACGGTACAATATGCTGGTGACTTATGTTTGTATTTGCGCAGAAGCAGTTTAAAACGATACAATAATAATTTAATATTATGCAGATTTAGAGGATATGAAACCCAGAGCTTTCCGCTAAATGCAGCGCGTCAGCTTGCGAAAGTAACTTTGTTCCCATCGAGACTGTGTCTCATGAGAAGCCAATGCAGTCATGTCTTTAAATACAATCACAAGAGATTCAGTAAAACATACATTCAAAGTTTTATCCATTGGCAGTTCTCAAACCTGCTTTAGGATGATTACACAACTCTGCAGAGCAGTCTTCTAGAAGTCGGAGTGGCAAAACATTTTCTACAGTCTTGTAGCTCGCCAGGATAATTGACTGATTTTTTTTTTGTTTGTTTGTTAATGTTTTCCAATATTACTGCTAAAAATGATGTGAAATAATGTAATGTAAATAATGCAGAAGCAGGCTCTTTAATCTTACGGCAGTGCAGTGCGATTTTGTGCCTGCTGCTTTCCCCTCGTTCCACATGGTTCTCTTTCCTGACTACAGTGAACTCTGTAATGCAGACATTAAGGGCCCTCTGAGTCCAAATCCTATTAGTCACAGATTAGTTTATGACACTGCCGGCAGCTACCGTGCTTTTCCATTGAACGCTTTGTACGAAAGGCCAGGTTGGTTTTATTGAGAGACACATTTTTAAAGCCAGTCTGAGCTCACAGCGGTGCTGGGTCCTTGTGTGGAAACCGTTACCTTAATTCACAGAGAGGGGCTGAGCTGACAGCTCACGGACAAGAGAAAGAGTCTGTGCATTGCAGTCTGGGAAGAAATCGAGTGCAATCAGTCTTAATGCTTCGCTTGGAGCAGGTTGTTGGTATCAAAGCCTGCAAGCTGGAGAAGACCACCCTGGCCTCAGGGGAGTGATGCCTCCGCGGGGATTAAGAGATATCAAGAGGGGACATGGCTAATTGAAATGAATTAATGCTGTAGTTTATAAAGCACTCCTCACATTTCTCCCTCCGGGAACAGCTAGGACAGCGAGGGGGTGCCATTACCCACGGGCTGTGTAATCTGGAAATGTTTTTCTAATTAGATCAATCTGTTTTGGAGTTAGTTATTTTAAGATATGCTACTTCTGGCCCATTAGACTCGTCCCTGCCCTAGCTGTAGGATTTTGTAGTTGGAAATGCCTGTCAGTGACCCCTGCTGGGGTAGCTGGGGAACGGATGGTGTTCGTGAGACTGAAATGCCTGTAAGTCTGACACTTGATCATTTCTTTCAATGATGTAATGCATGTGCACTGCAGTAATGAAAGGTCTAGATCTTTAGCCTAAGGAATAATTCTAAGAAATTGAAAAATACGTCCGGAGAGCAATCATTTTACAATGTTAAATTTCACAGTGACTCCACTTATGTTACAGAAGCCAGTGTTACGATGTTAAATTTCACAGCGTCTCCACTTCTGTTACAGTAGCCAGGAGCCCTGCTGTGTTTCTTTTGTATAAGATTTATTTTTTTGTTGAAGTTCCTGTTTTTTTCATTGACTCTTTTTAAGGTTTGCAACCTATAAACCTAACCATTCTTCCATATGATTCAGCATTTTGTAGAGGAGAACAAACAGAATTTGCATTTGCATTGTGATATGAAATGTCAACAAGTAAGTTATACAGCAAGGGACTGTGTGCTGGACAGAATTTGCCCAGCCCTACTCATCATAAACCTGCAAGTCGACATAGAGTCTTTCAACACAAGGGAAATGGGCACTGCATTTGTTAACTGAGCGAGACAATGGGCTGGTGCAACTCAAGCTCATATTGATTGTGTAACACAGTCTTTACAGATAACATTTTGCAATCAAGCCGGAAGCAAAAGCAAACAAATGAGCCCTTACTCCTGTCTCCAGGTCAATCGATCATGAAAAGCCGGTGAGGTGCATTTGAAGCTGTTTTAATAGGTGTGGAGGTTTAGATTTAATTACGGTGCTGCTTAACCAAATTCATATCCAGATTCTCCCAATTCAACCAAGGCTCTGAACAGAGTCTAGGACTGGTTCATGAGACATTCTAATATTGCAACACTCTGATCCGTCAGCTCTGCCTGCGGGAATGGAAACGAGTTCCCCATTTATCCAAGACATCTAGTGTATCTGTGATAGGCCAGCATGCTAGAAGAGGCGAGGGAGGGATTGATGTGAACATCCTGGAGGTGCACAACCAAGGCTCTGAGTTCAATACCCTGACAGGGTCGTACAGAAGAAAGGATTCCTGGGCTAACAAGATGCTTCACGATGAATTGGAGTAAAAAGCTTTGAGAATTCCGCCCCCTGTGAAGCTTTAATAGCACCCCCACTCCACGCGCAGAGGCTGCTTGATGGAGTATGTCTTGATGGTTCTTTTGGATTTCTGACCCTGTATCCCTGGGATCTCTCTCGACTCTCCAAGCCCTTCAGTTCATTCTGGTTTTCAATGTATACCCCTCCTGCCTCATACAGAAGTGCATGCATTTCTCTTGTTTATTCAGTTTCCAGTACGAGCATTCAAAATCCCGGGGTGAGGATTGAGGCTCCCGTCTGTCAGCATGAGAAGTGTGCGGCAGAGATCTGGTGCCAGATGCTGATTGATTCAGACTGCTGTGGTCTGTCTGCTGCTCCAAGTCCCACTCCTCCCGAATCTGCTAAGAGCGAGGAGGAGCGGGGTTTAGCAGGGACTGTGGGTGTCTTGTGTGTACCAGTCACAGCAGGGGTGTCTCGGGCAGCAGGACACTTCATTCATTTTAATCCATGATGAATGTTCCTTGTAGACCTAACTTTGGTTATTAAGTGCAAGTCCTGACTCTCAAGGATAAGACACTATTTCAATCAAATGCCACTGAGAAAACAATGTATTTAGGGCTCCACTGGTTGCGAGAAGACAGTTTTAGTGAACTGGAAGCTGGAATATATTTCTGGAGATTAATTTGGAAAATTACAATTTTAACCCTTGGTATTGTATATGCTCATGAGTTCTACAGTTTGACTACACATTATGGCCGGTACAGTATTCTGAAATTCCACCGCTGATACCTACAGTATGACGGATTTGACATCTTGATTTGACATCTTGATTACTGGCCTTCGTGTGGAGAAGCGCAGAATCGGATTACAGCAATGGTATTGTGGGAGCTGATGCTTCCGCTCAGCAGTGCTCTGTATTCATTGACTAAATTCCAGACACAACAGTTTTAACAGGGCCCTTTCATAGCAGACTACTGTAGACCAGCCAGGACTTCTCACTGGAGAGCATAAGCAGGGTGCGCTTGCTCGGGCATTCTATGAAACAGACCAGGGATGCTGGAGAGTCAGTGATGCACGTGGGTCCAGCGGGGCAAATCATCACTATGTCATCACTCTCTTTCCCAATACAGCGAGTGTCTATTTGAAATATACTTCACAGTGTGAGATGGTGGTAATCTAATGAATCTCATATGAGTACGCATAATGAGACGCATATGAGAACCACTCTGATCAACTGTGATCCTGCCAGACTGGCTCCCTCAAGCTATTCACTCCTGATGGGAACTCAGAAGAGACCTCCCCTTGTGCGCACTCCAGTCCTCTGGGCTAGCTATTTGAGATATGATTTTATGTATTTGAGAATGGATTTTGTATCTCATTGGAGTGTTGCTTCCTTCTTTTCCTGGCTCTTTACAGATGAGCTGATTTCTTTTCTTTTTTTTTTAAATCTAATAGGGCCCGCTAGTGATGATGCCAGTTGTTTTTAAATTTGTATTCACCTTTAGCGGTGCTTTTGACAATTTGGGGACATCGAATGTTAGCTTCAGTACCCCATGCTGGGAGCTAGACAGATGGTATCAAGTATTTTATTTGAAAAGCAACGATTCTCCGCACAGTATGACTGAAAGAGATTTGCTCTACTCCAGCTTGGATAATAATAATGGTTTTAGATGCAGATCAAAAACTGTCCCAAAAAAGAGACAGAAATCCATTTAATTAAATTGTTGATTAATTGTGTTGTGGGTGATGATAGATGCACACAATACAAGTCTCTCATGATGATGATGATGATGATGATGATGATGATGATGATGATGATGATGATGATGATGATGATGATGTTGTTGTTTTTTATTATCAGTGTTTTGAGTGCTTTGAAGCCCATTTCCCTGCTATAACACTGTAGATTCACTCCCTGTGTTGAAGATACTGTATTAGCATTCCACTGCTTCATTCGAAATCCTGTGTACAGCTATAAGGAAGATCCAGGCTTAATGTGAGGTCCTAATGTCTGCTACACAGGGATTGAATCTACAGGATAATGTGGTGGCTGGTTAAATCAAAGTTCATCAAAGCTGTCTTCTCCAACCCATCACAAATTGAAGTTGAGAAAAACACCAAGTTTCTGACACTAAACTAAACTGTACAGTACAGTCCTTCCTCTAATCTGTATACTTTGAAAATGATTAGATTGAGACACAGTACAGAACAATACAACCCTTCTAGATCTGCTGGGATTGGCTCCGTTGATGGAGGTTTCTATTCATAGTCCTCTTTAATAAAGGGGATTAGCGGATGGCTTCTGATGCCAGTATGTAATATAAAGCAGGGTGCATTATGGGTATGAGGCTGCAGAGTGAGTGTGGTTTGAGGTAGGATTCCCATGACCTCAGAAGGGATTTGAATGTCTTTTAAAACAGCTCCAGTCATGTCGGTGATCTTCACCCAGGGTAATAGAACTGAATGCAACCTTTACTGAACTAAGAAAAACATTTGTTGTACTTTTCTAGAACCAAAGTCATTGTATTTATCTTGCTCTTAGTTTATTATTACTTGCACGGTGATTCTTGAAATGTATTTTTGTTTACGACTGTAAGTCGCCCTGGATAAGGGCGTCTGCTAAGAAATAAATAATAATAATAATAATAATAATAATAATAATAATAATAATAATAATAATAATAATAATAATTCCATGATAAACGTTTCAACTAGAAGTCTTCCTCAATGTTTTCCAAACGTTTGTCATTCAATTTGAATTTCTCTTATATTTCTTAATTCAGCACTTTTGAGTTTTTTAATGGTTATGGATGATACTGTACCATTAGTGAACCTGACACTGTCTGAAGTATGCAGTGCGTTTCGATTCTATTTCAATGAAGATGAATTCACTGTTTCAAAAGATTGCATCATCATAATAATAATAATAATAATAATAATAATAATAATAATAATAATAATAATAATAATTACAGCTGCTACAATAAGGTAACCGCATTCTCTTCTTTTTTTTCTTTCAAACAAGAGTGTCCTCTGACTGAGGACACGCGATCCTTGCTGATTTCTGACATGCAGACATTTCGCTGCTGCAGGCCTGGAGCTGTTGTGGTATTGCAACAGTTTCATTGAACAGATGGCGATGCCCGCAACATGACAGCCAGTACAAAGGGGAACCAGTAAATATTACAAGCTTGTATCTGTGTTAGGATGACTTTTTGATGCAATAAAAAGTTCCGCTTTTTTGATGTCAAAGAATGACAACAAATACATGGAGTTAGTAGTTCTTGGATATAGGATAGCCCTAATCTGTGAAGTTTTTACAGCAACTTTAAAATCAAGTAAATCACTGGTAACCAATGCAAGGACCTGAGCACTGCAGTAATGTGTTGAGAACGACGAGTATGAGAAAGCAGCGTTCTGGACAAGCGGAAGCCTTCTGAATTTAGTGGCAGGTTTTCCAACAAACAAAGAACTGCAATTATCAAGCCGAGAAGTTGCAATGCATGTATCAACATCTCTGAATACCTCACATCCAGCACAGATTTTAATTTGGCAGTATTTCTCAAATGATAAAAAGCTATTCTGATAAGAGAATTAATTTGGAAATCCAGTAAGGTACAGTGAAGTTGTGCCTCCTCTTCGTTTGTGATGACCTGACTCTGAAGCTGTCATGAAGTGCTCTTAATAAGCTGTCTCCTTGGAGAATCACTGTGTGGGAGTGACTGTGATTAGCTGAGTGCTTTTTAGGGGAGGAAAATCTTCTGTGAATAGTTCAGCCTACTAGTCGGGTGTACCGCTAGTCCTGCTGGGTGCAGCAGCTTCTTCACATACATCAGTTCAGTTTATCGGGTGGAAAGAGGTGATTGGGAAGACAAGGGGAGTGGAGGTCTCTGTCGTCTGTAAAAAAATAAATAAAATAAAATAAAAAGTCCCCCAAAAAACACTTTGTACACGACTTCAAAGATTCAAATTATGTCGTAATTTGGCCTCGTTTTTTAATTCGTTGCAGAAAAAAGAGATCTAACCCGTCCTGTGGCGAGCATTTCTGTTTTTTTTTTTAAATCATTCACTGATCTTCCGGAAAGCCGTTTTCATAACTAAATGATTGCACCTTTACAGAAAAAAACAAAAACTTGCCTTGCGGAGTGAGAACGTCTCAGAGAGCCGTAGATTATGCCATTTCATAATGTGGAGAAACATGTGCTGTGTACAGTACAGTAAGGGCATGGCCTTGACTAGCACTGTTCCTCTGCCTAATATTAGGATGCAATGTGATCTGGAGCAAAGGACTGAGAGTCAGGTGATCATGAGGCAGCCAACAGCTCTGTCCAAGTTACAGGCCGTTCAGACTTGCTGATTTCTGCTGTAAAAATCCTCCAGTCCGATGGAACTTGGAATGGGCATTTCTTAGCACACATTCCCGAGGGAATCACTATGTTGGTTGGGTGGCATACTTTGTTGTGAAAAGCAGTATGTGAATAATGTAACTGTAAAGCATGTATCTGTTTCTTCTGAAGTGCATGTCAGATATGGATCAGTTATGCACATTCTTACTTCCATTTTGCACCACTGTGATCTCGGACCAGAGTGGGTTAACTTATGAGCTTATTTATGAGACTGTCCAGCAGAAATCCAGGATGTTAAAAAATCTGCCAAGCTACCTGTCAGCCAGCGATGCTGTGATGTGAGACAGCTCAATAAAACCGGCTCTGCACAGGCTAGCAATGCTGTGATGTGAAACAGCTCAATAAAACCGGCTCTCCACAGGCTAGCAATGCTGTGATGTGAAACAGCTCAATAAAACCGGCTCTCCACAGGCTGCCCTGAGCTGCGCTTTCCTCTAAACAAACTTGGAGCAGGCTTGGGTTCTGAATGGGTCAAGCCTACTTTTCAAAGACAAAACAATCATTCAGGGAGTCTTTATTCAGAATTAAAAAGGCAGGCTGGGAGCTGTGAAAGTAAAATAAGGTACGGCGAGGATATTTTCATCAAATCATACTTGTAACGTTTGAAAACTGTTAAGCGGGGTGGGGGTCATATGCATCATACACATGGGAGGAGTCATACGCAAAAAGCACTCATTCTCATACAGTACTGTGCAAAAGTTTTAGGCAGGTGTGAAAAAATGCTGTAAAGTAAGAATGCCTTCAAAAATAGACATGTTAATAGATTATATTTATCAATTAACTAAATGCAAAGTGAGTGAACAGAAGAAAAATCTAAATCAAATCCATATTTGGTGTGACCACCCTTTGCCTTCAAAACAGCATCAATTCTTCTAGGTACACTTGCACAAAGTCAGGGATTTTGTAGGCATATAGTCAGGTGTATGATTAAACAATTATACCAAACAGGTACTAATGATCATCAATTCAATATGTAGGTTGAAACACAATCATTAACTGAAACAGAAACAGCTGTGTAGGAGGAATAAAACTGGGTGAGGAACAGCCAAACTCAGCTAACAAGGTGAGGTTGCTGAAGACAGTTTACTGTCAAAGTCATACACCATGGCAAGACTGAGCACAGCAACAAGACACAAGGTAGTTATACTGCATCAGCAAGGTCTCTCCCAGGCAGAAATTTCAAGGCAGACAGGGGTTTCCAGATGTGCTGTCCAAGCTCTTTTGAAGAAGCACAAAGAAACGGGCAACGTTGAGGACCGTGAGGCGCAGTGGTCGGCCAAGGAAACTTACTGCAGCAGATGAAAGACACATCATGCTTACTTCCCTTCGCAATCGGAAGATGTCCAGCAGTGCCATCAGCTCAGAACTGGCAGAAAACAGTGGGACCCTGGTACACCCATCTACTGTCCAGAGAAGTCTGGTCAGAAGTGGCCTTCATGGAAGACTTGCGGCCAAAAAGCCATGCCTCGACGTGGAAACAAGGCCAAGCGACTCAACTATGCACGAAAACACAGGAACTGGGGTGCAGAAAAATGGCAGCAGGTGCTCTGGACTGATGAGTCAAAATTTGAAATATTTGGCTGTAGCAGAAGGCAGTTTGTTCGCCGAAGGGCTGGAGAGCGTACACGAATGAGTGTCTGCAGGCAACAGTGGAGCATGGTGGAGGTTCCTTGCAAGTTTGGGGCTGCATTTCTGTAATTGGAGTTGGGGATTTGGTCAGAATTAATGGTCTCCTCAATGCTGAGAAGTACAGGCAGATACTTATCCATCATGCAATACCATCAGGGAGGCATCTGATTGGCCCCAAATTTATTCTGCAGCATGACAACGACCCCAAACATACAGCGAAAGTCATTAAGAACTATCTTTAGCGTAAAGAAGAACAAGGAGTCCTGGAAGTGATGGTATGGCCCCACAGAGCCCTGATCTCAACATCATCGAGTCTGTCTGGGATTACATGAAGAGAGAGAAGCAACTGAGGCTGCCTAAATCCACAGAAGAACTGTGGTTAGTTCTCCAAGATGTTTTGGCCAACCTACCTGCCGAGTTCCTTCAAAAACTGTGTGCAAGTGTACCTAGAAGAATTGATGCTTGATGCTGTTTTGAAGGCAAAGGGTGGTCACACCAAATATGGATTTGATTTAGATTTATCTTCTGTTCACTCACTTTGCATTTAGTTAATTGATAAATATAATCTATTAACATGTCTATTTTTGAAAGCATTCTTAGTTTACAGCATTTTTTCACACCTGCCTAAAACTTTTGCACAGTACTGTATAATATACGTATCCCCCCCCCAACTCAACACGACAAGACCATCACAACAGTAAAAATAGACATGGTGAAGCGTTCTTTGTATAAGTTAGTGATCAGCAGATGTGTCAGCTGCACAAAGAGCACACTGTGTGGTTTTCACTGACTCTACTGTGCAGAA